>CM033651.1:31753735-32217383 GCA_019512145.1 Engystomops pustulosus | reverse complement strand
TGAGCGGCAGTTCTGTGGGCGGAAATGCCTTGTTGATGCCAGAGGTCAGAGGAGAATGGGCAGACTGGTTCGAGCTGATAGAAAGGCAACAGTGACTCAAATCGCCACCCGTTACAACCAAGGTAGGCAGAAGAGCATCTCTGAACGCACAGTACATTGAACTTTGAGGCAGATGGGCTACAGCAGCAGAAGACCACACCGGGTGCCACTCCTTTCAGCTAAGAACAGGAAACTGAGGCTACAATTTGCACAAGCTCATCGAAATTGGACAGTAGAAGATTGGAAAAACGTTGCCTGGTCTGATGAGTCTCGATTTCTGCTGCGACATTCGGATGGTAGGGTCAGAATTTGGCGTCAACAACATGAAAGCATGGATCCATCCTGCCTTGTATCAACGGTTCAGGCTGGTGGTGGTGGTGTCATGGTGTGGGGAATATTTTCTTGGCACTCTTTGGGCCCCTTGGTACCAATTGAGCATTGTTGCAATGCCACAGCCTACCTGAGTATTGTTGCTGACCATGTCCATCCCTTCATGACCACAATGTACCCAACATCTGATGGCTACTTTCAGCAGGATAATGTGCCATGTCATAAAGCTGGAATCATCTCAGACTGGTTTCTTGAACATGACAATGAGTTCACTGTACTCAAATGGCCTCCACAGTCACCAGATCTCAATCCAATAGAGCATCTTTGGGATGTGGTGGAACGGGAGATTCACATCATAGATGTGCAGCCTACAAATCTGCGGCAACTGTGTGATGCCATCATGTCAATATGGACCAAAATCTCTGAGGAATGCTTCCTGGACCTTATTGAATCTATGCCATGAAGAATTGAGGCAGTTCTGAAGGCAAAAGGGGATCCAACCCGTTACTAGCATGGTGTACCTAATAAAGTGGCCGGTGAGTGTATATCATTGTGCATCTCTGTGGGCTCCAGCTGTTGATGCCACCTCCACACTATATCATTGTTCCACCCTGCGTGCTCCTGCTGCTACTGATGCCACCTTCACACTATATCAATGTGCCACCCTGCGGGCTCCTGCTGCCACCTTCACACTATATCATTGTGCCACTCTGTGGGCTCCTGCTGCTGCTGATACTGATGCCACCTCCACACTATATCATTATGCCACCCTGCAGGCTCCTGCTGCTGCTGATGCCACCTTCACACTATATAATTATAACCTTTGCACTTCTTTTTTGTCAAAGACCTGATATTTTCAGGAAAACTGTAATGTATAATGGATGTGGTGTCTCAAATCTAAAAATTAAAATTTACATTTTGAATTCAAATTAATTTCACACTTCATAGTTGTGCAACAATGGGGCCTCCTCTGCTGTGGGTTTTGTGGGCTCCTGCTGCTGATGCCACCTCCACACTCTATCATTGGGCCACCCTGCGGGCTCCTGCTGATACTGATGCAACCTCCACACTATATCATTGTGCCACTCTGTGGCTTTCCCTATTGCTGCCACCATTTTGCTGCCACCTGTGGGCTCCTGATGCTGCTGCTGCTGCCGCCACCTCCGCATTCTGTCGTTGGGCAACTCTTTGGCTTTCCATGTTGCTGCCACCATGTTGCTGCCACCTGCAGGCTCCTGTTGATGCCACCTTCACACTATATCATTGTGCCTCTCTGTGGCTTTCCATGTTGCTGCCACCATGTTGCTGCCACCTGTGATCTCCTGTTGATGCCACCTTCACACTATAGCATTGTGCCACTCTGTGGTTTTCCATGTTGCCGCCACCATGTTGCTGCCACCTGTGGGCTCCTACTGCTGCCGCCACCTTCCCCCGTCTTATCATCGTGCCACTTTGTGGTCTCCTGTTGCTGCTGCTGATGCTGCTGCCACCAACTTCACACTCATTGGACCACACATTGGATTTCCACGTTGCTACCACCATGTTGCTGCCACATGTGGGCTCCTGTTGCTGCTTCTGCTGCCACCTCCACAATCTGTCACTGGACCACTCTGTGGCTTTCCATTTTGCTGCCACCAAGTTGCTGCCACCTGTGTGCTCCTGTTGATGCCACCTTCACACTATAGCATTATGCCGCTCTGTGGCTTTCCATGTTGCTGCCACCAGGTTGCTGCCGCCTATGGGCTCCTGCTGCTGCTTCATCTGCCCCCACCTCCACACTCTTATCATTGCTCCACTTTGTGGCCTACCATGTTTACGCCACCTCCATAATTCATCATTGTGCCACTCTGCAGCCTACTCATGCTGCTGACAAATGACCGATGTCTCCCTGGAACATTTTCATAATGCTGTTTTCACCCTCCACCACTCTATGACGTTGCCATTGTTTGGTTTTACCCTTCATTTCATCTGTCAGAAGGATGAAAAGCTTCAGGATTGATAGCCAAAAGCAGAAGTGGATACAGAACACAAAAGACATGCAAGTATCCCATTTACTGCTCATCTATATCCTGGATCAACTCCTGTTTGTTTTTGGCTTTAACAATATTGATGGATTATTGACCAATTGAAAGAGGACACTGACTGGTGAAAAGAAGGGCAAAATGATCAGTGACGTAGATGCAAAATTACTGCCGACACCCTCTCCACTCTTTTGTGGGGTTACTACATGTATCCGCATTTAACAGAACAGGTTCTGTCGTAATCTATTGAATCATCTGATGTCAGTGTAAAAAGAGTGCACTCTTTGATGTTATAGTGGGATTTTGGCCTTCAGCTTGGTCCTTTCGAGCTGGCACAGACGTTACCTTGTCAGGCTGTGTTCTCGCTTCACTTGTTTGGTCAAGTTGGCCTCTGAAAGTGCCCATGGAAGTGAAGAGTGAAGCAATTCTAAGAGTGGCGGCAGTCATGTGCGTGTCATTCTAAAACACAGCATTGGTTAAAGACCAAGCCACGCTCCTATACATTTTTAAGCATGGCAAAACATTCTACAACACCCTACAGGCTCTCTGCAGCCAGGAATTACCTTTTAATATGATTCGTAATGATTCGATTTCGGATTGAATCAAATTGTTTTGAAAAATTTGTTGAAATGAACCGAATTTCAATAAATTCACCCATCTCTAGTTATAACCACTAAAGTGGCTTGGTCCTTAAGGTCCTTAGAGCTCTCGCCCATAAGTATCTGTATTCCTATATAATGTATGTCTAAGGAATTCACTTACTGTTCTATACTATTACAACACTCATCACAAAGGTGTTTTAGAGATTCCTTTAGTTCATGGGTCACACATAAAACATGTATATAAAATTTCCTGCATCATAAGGTGCATTATTTGGGGTGCAACCTAGGCAGGGTTGAACTGACCAACTGGTGGGGGCCCCGATACCTGTGTCGACACAGCGTCAAGGCAGGAGCCTCTGTCCCCATCAGAGGCCCTTGTCTGGAAAAGTACCTGATGCGGACCGAAATAGGCCACTGAAGTACAGTCTGTAGCTGAAACAGACAATGGTATCTGTGCACTGTGGGCAGATGCCATTGTTGAGTTAAGTGCGATGCTGCAAGGAAACCTCCCATAGCACGGCACAATGCAACCACCTCAAATGCGTAGCCTCGCACCTGTTCCCATTTGTCCTGAAGCTGCAGCTGTGAGAAGACGTTTCTGCGAGCATCGGCAAAGGTGAGTAAATGTTTTTTTTTTTTTTAATAGCCACATTTAATAGCCGCATTTGCATAGGCTGACTACTTTAATACACTGCCATACATCAGTACAGGTGGTCCCCTACTTAAGGACATCCTACTTACAGACGAACCCCTCTGATCTCTGGTGAAGCTCTCTGGATGTTACTTTAGTCCCAGACTGCAATGATCAGATGTAAGGTGTCTGTAATGAAGCGTTATTGATAATCCTTGGTCCAATTACAGCAAAAAAATTTTAAACTGTTATTTGATATATTGTAAATAATTGATGAGATACATCAGTGGCTGTGCAGTGATACAACTCCCTTTGTATCTTATGTTACAGTGGACGCCAAATGTATTGGCACTCTGCAATTCTGTCAGATAATACTCATTTTTTTTCTAAAAAATTATTGCAATCAGAAATTATTTGGTATTTTTATCTTCATTTAATTTGTCTTCAATGGAAAACAATAAAAAGAAATGTCAAAAAGCCAAATTGGATTTAATTCCACAACAAACATAAAAAGGGGGTGGATAAAAGTATTGGCACTGTTTTTAAAATCATGTGATGATTCTCTAATTTGTGTAATTAAAAGCACCTGTAAATTACCTGTGGCACCTAACAGGTGGTGTTTGTCAGGATTGGTGGTAGTGGATCCTCTGTACCATGACATAAGCCGACACCTGGGACCAGAGTCTAAGTGGTACCCCGTTTTCACCAGAGCCCGCCGCAAAGCAGGTTGGACTTGTTGCGGCATGGTACCACCAGGTTGTTCCACAGGCGCCGCTTTGTCCGCGGTGGCAGCCAAGGTGTAGTACAGAATTGTCAGGCAAACTCATGGTCGGGGACAGGCAGGAGGTCGAGACAAGCAGCACAGGATCAGAGTCGGGAACGTAGCTATAGGTCAGGACAGGCAGCACGGGATCTGAGTCAGGAACGGAATCAAGGTCACAACGGTAAATCAGGATAATCGCACAGGGCTTGGAAAATAGCTTTCTCTTGTGAATGGAAGCACAAAGATCCGGCAGGGACATAGGAAGGGGCTGGGATTTATAATGACGAGCAGCTAGCCAGCGGCAATTAGCGGCATTTTTTTGCCATTTTGAGAAATATCAAAAATTCTATATAAAGTGATCAAAAGGTCGTACAGTCTTTAAAATGATAGCAATGAAAATGTAATCAAAAATGTAAAAAAAAATACACACCATCCACAGCTCCATAAAACTAAAGTACAAAAAAGTTATTAGCGTCAGAAAATGCCCAAATCTAGGTGATCTAGTTGAAGCACTTGCGATTGGCAGAGGTAATCACTTCGTGCTGTCACGACGCTAGTGGCGTTGTCCTGTGATTGGGCTAGATCACCTCTCCAGGTCCATAGTACCACTGTATTTAGCTGCAATACTATGACCTCCTGTTGTCACAATTCCAACACTGCATCCAGTGTATAATGTTTATGGACCTGATGAATTGGACAATTCATCCTTGAAACGTGTCGTCCGCTTTTGAAAATAAAAATACTTTTCATACACCTTGGAGTCCACCTTTCCATTCTAGCCATGGGGGCATTGCGTACAAACTAAACTGTGTTTTTTACTATATATCTTCTAGTTATTAATGTTGTCAGCATTTTTTAAATGTGGTTTTTAATGTTTTTAAACTTTGTATCATGAAATAAAAACTATTTTTTTGCAAGGATAATATGCATTAGGATGTCACTATAGGTTATCTTAGGGCCCTATTTCTTATTTGTAATTTTATTAAAATGCCATTATAAAAATTTCAGTGTAACATGAAGGAGGCTGATTACACTCTTTTCATTTTTATTTTTCATAAGAATGGGGTATATCCCCATTCACTAAATGTTTCCTAGATCTCATCTCCGAATACAAAAACCTAATAGTAAATGTTCCATTTATAAACCCACTGTTGAAAAATAACATTTCTACTTTTAATCCAAAGTATTAGGGAACCATTAAGTAACAACTGTTTCAATCTTGAATCTATTTGATTCTCTGAAATAATTATGTTTTACCGGACATTAATGGTTGTAACCTGTACATTGTACTGTGTTTACTTTTATGGACTGCATCACAGCAACGTCACAGATAAATTACAAGCACAAAGTCTGCCAGTCAATCTGTTTACCTAAAAGAAAAGCAAATGGAAAGATCTGTGTTGTCCATTCCCTTTAGACAGTGCTTCCTATTTTTTTCTTTCTACATGGCTTTCTATTTTCCCTCTAGTACAATGTATGTCCTCTCACTGTTCTGACTCCCACAGGACCTGCACGTTCAATTACAACTGCAGATATAATCAATACTGATTTTACTCTACAAACATAACAATAAATCCTTAAGGTGATACTAGCAGCTGGCACACACTTCCCAATCTATCTACTGTATATCTCTGATGTAACTCAATGTGGCTGGGTCTCCATTTCCTTAGATTAGAGCAGAAAAATTGGAAAACGTTCAACATATGGGATTACAGTAGATCTTTTGAATCAGCAATAAAATATTTCATTACAAAGATACATTTTTACTCTTAAAAATAAAAATGTGTTCCATTCGTGAATAAATTTGTATATTGAATGATATTTTTTGTAATAAACTAATCTGCATCTTTAACTCTTGCCACAGTCCTGGGATCCAGAGCCAGCACTAGGTCTCAGTAGGCCCCAGGGTGACAGAGCCTCAGAGAAACTTAGTTACTTAACCAATCAGCAGCAGTAGGGGCTCCTCGTCACATGAAGAGCGCCGGAACTGGATCCTGACAGCTAAGAGCACCACATATAGATAAATGTAAATTATCACAACCAGTGACTGTACTATGGCTCCAGTGGTAGCCAGCACCAGGCAGCTTAAGCGCCCGTACTTTGGAAAAGAGGAGCTACAGGTAGTGTCTCTTCTGCTAAACTAATAGCAGCACACCACTGTTTCACCCCATTCACTGTTAGCACCCCATTCATCAGCAACCCCCTATGTGTGTCTTTCTAGCTTGTGTATATTTGTTATTGTCACTATTATATTTTGTACTGTTATTGTTTCACCTTATGTAATGTAATGTTGTCTTATTAATAGAGATGAGCGAGCACTAAAATGCTCGAGTGCTCGTTATTCGAGTCGAACATCTTTCGAAGCTCGAGTGTTCTTTTCAAATAACGTCCCCATTGAAGTCAAAGGGAGACTTGAGCATTTTTTCAACGGGACCAAGGCTCTGCACAGGGAAGCTTGGCCAAAAACCTGGAAACCTGAGAAAATTATGGAAACACCACGGAAATGGACAGGAAACAGCAGGCGCAGCATGCATGGATGCCTCTGAGGCTGCCTAATCGCACCATTATGCAAAAATTATGGGCAACAGCATGGCGATGACAGAGTGACCGAATGAGGCAATTAAATTTGCATAGTGCCTGTATGTGGCAGTCCAAACAGTTTTTTAAAACAGAGGACTGGGTAGGTGGCCCTTCAGAAAAATAAATACATAGAGTACCTGTACGTGGCACTCCCAAAAATTTTTTAAAACAGAGGACTAGGTATGTGGCCCTCCAGAAAAAATAAATACATAGAGTACTATAGCTAGAGCCAGTTGGCCCTGGAAAAAAATTGCAAGTTGCCTCTGCTTTAGTGAACAAAGAGGAGGAGGAGAATGAGGAGGAGGAGTGCATACATTATTCAGGTTGAGCTGCTTTTACCTGGCGGAGAATGGAAATCATGAGAAATATAGGCTTGATTCATCTTGATAAGCGTCAGTCTGTCAGTCGACAGGCGTGTACACTTATTGGTGATGATGCCACCAGCTGCTAGTGGCAAGGCAGGCAAGAACCACCAAGGCGTAATGCGCTAATTCGGGCCAGATGTCCAGCTTTGAAACCCAGTAGTTGTAGGGAGTTGTGTGATCATTTCGGACGATGGTATGGTCAGCAAATAGTAGCAGAGGTACCGCACTCTACTGGAATATGTGGTGCTCAGGAAAATTGGGATTCTCGGTCCACTTCATATAAGGTAGAAGAAATTTTCGGCACACACAATGGGTTTTTTCTTTGCTTAATTAATTTTTATTTGTAGTGAAAAAAAATTTTCATAGATCAGCCTTTTTAATAGAGTACTCTTCATTAGAGGGCTATTGTGCGGATCTTTTACAGTTTTGTATTGAATTTGATGTGCACTTTATTGTCTGGATAGGACTTTATTGCTATATTTACCTTTTCCTGTCTCCTCTATAGGTGCTAAATGGGCTCCTTTTTAATGGCTTTTATCTTTTGTGTTGTTGCTATATATCATAATTGAATAAAGATTGTGTTTTTTTTTATACTGGTCATTTGATGCATCGTCTTTCTTCTTTCTAATTTGGAACAATGTGTCAGTCTGCCTAGTTGCAGAGCCGCCACCAGGTTACGGCCGTTGTCACACACCACCATGCCTGGCTTCAGGTTCAGCGGTGCCAGCCACAGATCGGTCTGCGCCGTGATGCCCTGTAATAACTCTTGGGCAGTGTGCCTTTTATCGCCTAGGCTCAGCAGTTTGAGCACCGCCTGCTGTCGCTTAGCGACGGCACTGCTGCCGTGCCTAGAGCTACCGACTGATGGCGCCATGTCCACGGATGGTATTTCGGAGGAGGAGGTGGGGTGGGAGGAGGTTGAGGCATAGTAGGCCTGAGAGACCTGAACCGAGGTAGGCCCCGCAATCCTCGTCTTCGGCAGTATATGAGCGGCCCCAGGGTCAGACCCGGTCCCAGCATCCACCAAGTTAACCCAATGTGCCGCCAGCCATATATAGTGACCCTGCCCAGCAACACTCGTCCACGTGTCCATGGTTAGGTGGACCATGTCAGAAACGGCATTGGTCAGTGCACGGATGATGTTGTCTGACATGAGCTGGTGCAGGGCTGGGACGGCACATCGGGAAAAGTAGTGGCGGCTGGGGACCGAATACCAAGGGGCAGCCGCCGCCATGAGGTTGCAAAAGTCCTCGGTCTCTACCAGCCTATAGGGCAGCATCTTCAGGCTCAGTAATTTGGAGATGTGAACGTTGAGGGCTTGGGCGTGTGTGTGGGAGCAACTGTATTTCCTCTTGCACTCCAGTGTCTGGGGTATAGACAGCTGAACACTGCCCATGGAGACATATTTGTATGCTGTGGAGGATCGGCGAGGCGAAGGTGTGGTTTTCGAGTGGGAGGTGCAGTGGTCCTGGGCAGGGGGCTGACTAGCAGAGGCAGCAAATGACACAAAGGGGAAGGAGCAGTGGTGGACCCGGCCGGAGGTGAATGGCCTTGCTTCCATTGAGTGGGGTGTTTAGCACTCATATGCCTGCGCTTAATGGTGGTGGTTAAGCTAGTAGTGGTGGAACCCCTGCTGATCCTGGTGTGGCACAGGTTGCACACCTGTCCGTCCGTCGGTCATCCGCTGTTTCTTTAAAGAACCTCCAGACTTCAGAAAATCTAGCCCTTGCCACGGGAGCTTCACTATGTGAAACATTTGGCGCTGATGCACCAGCTTAGGCCCTGCCTCTCCGTCTGGCCCCACCACTGCCTCTTCCAACCTGTTCTGGTATAGGACTCGCCTCTGTCTCAGAAGCACTGTGTTCACCCGGTCTATCAACCCAGCTTGGGTCTGTCACCTCATCATCCTCTGATCCCTCAGTTTGCTCCCCCCTCTAACTTCCTGCCCTGACAACAACTTCACCACTGTGTGACAACCATGTCTCCTCATCGCCCGACACCTCTTTACACGCTTCTTCCACTACATCAACAATGTCATCATCACCCAGAGACTGCAACCGTTGGAAAACCAGGGCATCGGGACAGAGCTCAGCCGGAACCTGAGAAGTGGTTTGTGACTCTGGGAAGGGTCCAGAAAACAGTTCCTCAGAGTATGCCGGATCAAATTCCAAATTTTCCTGGGAGGTGGCAGACTGGGGGGAAGGAGGTTGAGGTGGAGGAGCTGGAGGAGTTCTCACTTGGATAACATGGGTGGACAGTGTGGAAGACTGACTGGTTGACAAATGACTTGAAGCATTGTCCGCAATCCACAACATCAACTGTTCGCACTGTTGTGGCCTCAACAGTGCTCTACCACAAGTCCCAGTAAGTTGAGACATGAAGCTAGGGAGTGTAGCTCGCCTCTACCCTTAGCCCTGGGGTTCAACATTTTCCAAATTAAAGTCTATTTTATAGACATAAGAGAACAAAATGGAACAAAATAGAACAAAACGTGCTGCCTTATGGTAATCTAATAGAACACCCTAACACTATCCCTGACCAGCAGCAGCTCTATCCCTAACGGCATCCAGACAGAGAATGATCCGAGCACCGCGGGGAGTGGCTAGTATATTCCAGGCACAAAGGAAGAGAGGCAGCAATCCAAAACTGTAGTAGTTCAAATATAAGGTGCACGCAGCCTTTAATAGAGTACTCTTCATTAGAGGGCTATTGTGCGGATCTTTTACTGCTTTTGTATTGAATTGCACTTTATTGTCTGGATAGGACTTTATTGCTTTATTTTCCTGTATTACAGCGGGAAAAGGGGAGAGTATAGGGGGGACATGGCCTTGTACCTTTTCCTGCCTCCTCTATAGGTGCTAAATGGGCTCCTTTTTAATGGCTTTTATGTTTTGTGTTGTTGCTATATATCATAATTGAATAAAGATTGTGTTTTTTTTATACTGGTCATTTTCTTTCTTCTTTCTAATTTGGAACTATGTGTCAGTCTGCCGAGTTGCAGAGCCGCCACCAGGTTATGGCCGTTGTCACACACAACCATGCCTGGCTTCAGGTTCAGCGGTGCCAGCCACAGATCAGTCTGCGCCATGATGCCCTGAAATAGCTCTTAAGCGGTGTGCTTTTTATCGCCTAGGCTCAGCAGTTTGAGCACCGCCTGCTGTCGCTTAGCAAAGGCACTGCTACTGCGCCTTGAGCTACCGACTGATGGTGCCATGCCTGTGGATGGTAATTCGGAGGAGGAGGTGGAGGAGGGGTGGGAGGAGGAGGAGGCATAGTAGGCCTGAGAGACCGTGACCGAGGTAGACCCCGCAATCCTCGGCTTCGGCAGTATATGAGCGGCCCCAGGGTCAGACCCGGACCCAGCCTCCACCAAGTTAATCCAATGTGCCCCCAGCCGTATATAGTGGCCCTGCCCAGCAACACTCGTCCATGTGTCCATGGTTAGGTGGACCTTGTCAGAAACGGCGTTGGTCAGGGCACGGATGATGTTGTCTGACATGAGCTGGTGCAGGGCTGGGACGGCACATCTGGAAAATTAGTGTCGGCTGGGGACCGAATACCGAGGGGGAGCCGCCGCCATGAGGTTGCAACACGCCTTGGTCTCTACCAGCCTATAGGGCAGCATCTTCAGGTTCAGTAATTTGGAGATGTGGACGTTGAGGGCTTGGGCGTGTGTGTAGGAGCAACTGTATTTCCTCTTGCACTCCAGTGTCTGGGGTATAGACAGCTGAACACTGCCCATGGAGACATTGTTGTATGCTGTGGAGGATCGGGGAGGCGAAGGTGTGGTTTTCGAGTGGGAGGTGTTTGTGCAGCGGTCCTGGGCAGGGGGCTGACTAGCAGAGGCAGCAAATGACACAAACGGGAAGGAGCAGTGGTGGACCCGGCCGGAGGTGAACGGCCTTGGTTCCATTGAGTGGGGCGTTTAGCACTGATATGCCTGCGCATAATGGTGGTGGTTAAGCTAGTAGTGGTGGAACCCCTGCTGATCCTGGTGTGGCACAGGTTGCACACCTGTCCGTCGGTCGGTCATCCACTGTTTCTTTAAAGAACCTCCAGACTACAGAAAATCTAGCCCTTGCCACGTGAGCTTCACTATGTGAAACATTTGGCGCTGATGCACCAGCTTAGGCCCTGCCTCTCCATCTGGCCCCACCACTGCCTCTTCCAACCTGTTCTGGTATAGGACTCGCCTCCGTCTCAGAAGCACTGTGTTCACCTGGCCTATCAACCCAGCTTGGGTCTGTCACCTCATCATTCTCTGATCCCTCAGTCTGCTCCCCCCTCTGACTTCCTGCCCTGACAACAACTTCACCACTGTGTGACAACCATGTCTCCGACACCTCTTTACACACTTCTTCCACTACATCAAAAATGTCATCATCATCACCCAGAGACTGCAACCGTTGGAAAACCAGGGCATCGGGAGAGAGCTCAGCCGGAACCTGAGAAGTGGTTTGTGAATCTGGGAAGGGTCCAGAAAACAGTTCCTCAGAGTATGCCGGATCAAATTCCAAATTTTCCTGGGAGGGGGCAGACTGGGGGGAAGGAGGTTGAGGTGGAGGAGCTGGAGGAGTTCTCACTTGGGTAACATGGGTGGACAGTGTGGAAGACTGACTGGTTGACAAATGACTTGTAGCATTGTCCGCAATCCACGACATCACCTGTTCGCACTGTTGTGGCCTCAACAGTGCTCTACCACGAGTCCCAGTAAGTTGAGACATGAAGCTAGGGAGTGTAGCTCTGCGGTGTTCCCCTGCTCCCTCATCAGCAGGTATTGTCTCACCCCTCCCAGGACTACGGCCCCTGACCCCTGCCCTCGCCTCTACCCTTAGCCCTGGGGTTCAACATTTTCCAAATTAAAGTCTATTTTATAGATATAAGAGAACAAAATAGAACAAAACGTGCAGAAGAAAGCAGACAGCAACCTCAGAAGATGATTGCTATGGCTAGTTTCTAACCAACACTGACAGCACACAAGGATTTTGTGCTGTGACTGTCACTTTAACTTTAGAAAAACGCTAATGTTGCCCTAACAAGGGCTGTTGGGTTCTTGGAGAATCACTCCTGCCTAATAGTAATCTAATAGAACACCCTAACACTATCCCTGACCAGCAGCAGCTCTATCCCTAACAACATCCAGACAGAGAATGATCCAAGCACCGCGGGGAGTGGCTGGTATATTCCAGGAACAAAGGAAGAGAGGCAGCAATCCAAAACTGTAGTAGTTCAAATATAAGGTGCACGCAGCCAAGGGTCCTGGCGCTCAGAGAAACCCCATGCGGACATAGTAGTTGGAGAAGACCCGCCACCGGAGGAGTTAAATTCCAAGAGTCTTTTTTTACAATTCATCCAGGTATAAAACAGCGACGTTCGATTCTCATTGAATCTTTATCAAGCTTGATAAGATTCAATGAGAATCGAAACGTCGCTGTTTATGCCTGGATGAATTGTTAAATAAGACTCATTGGAATTTATTACTCCTCTGGTGCTGTGGTCTTCTCCAACTAAGATTTCCAGGGTCACCTGATCAGGCCAGCCCAACCACTGCTATCGACATGTAAGTGTACCATGTGATGCTGAGTGTACTGCGAGTCTCCTGGCTTGTGATTGGCTCTGTTTCTGGCCACCAAAAATCTAACCTAGATGCAATTTTTTCGAGCTGGCGAAATATTAGAGCAACGAGCAGTTGCGAGGACTCTAGTGCTCGAAGGAGCATCAAGCTCGGACGAGTATGCTCGCTCATCTCTACTTATTAACCTACGTATACTGTCTTGTAACTGTTTATTTGCAACTAAAGAACTAGCAACATAGTGTATGTACAGTATGTAGCTGCTGGAACACTATGTACAAAACTATTTCCCACAGACTGATAACACTCTAGGCGGTTGCGTTCTTACATTTTGCTAGTTCCTTAGTTGCAAATAAACAGTTACAAGACATATATGTGGGTTAATAAGTAAAAGATGAGCGAGCATACTGTCCGAGCTTGATGCTCCTTCGAGCACTAGCGTACTCGCAACTGCTCGTTGCTCTAAATTTGCCAGCTCGAAAAAAATTGGCATCTAGGTTTAGATTTTGGTGGGCCAGAAACAGAGCCAATCACAAGCCAGGAGACTCTGCAGTACACTCAGCATCACATGGTACACTTACATGTCGATAGCAGTGGTTGGCTGGCCTGATCAGGTGACCCTGGAATATACTAGTTGGAGAAGACCACAGCACCAGAGGAGTTAAATTCCAATGAGTCTTATTTACAAATTCATCCAGGCATAAACAGCGACGTTCGATTCTCATTGAATCTTATCAAGCTTGATAAAGATTCAATGAGAATCGAAACGTCGCGTGTTTATACTGGATGAATTGTAAAAAAAGACTCTTGGAATTTAACTCCTCCGGTGCGGGTCTTCTCCAACATACTATGTCCGCCATGGGGTTTCTATGAGCGCCGAACCTGGCTGCGTGCACTTTATTTGAAATACTACACGTTTGGATTGCTGCCTCTCTTCCTTTGTTCCTGGAAATATACCAGCCACTCCCCGCGGTGTGGCTGGATATTCTCTGTCTGGATGTTGTTAGGGATAGAGCTGCTGCTGGTCAGGAGTGTAGGGTGTGTGTTCTATTAGATTCACTATTAGGCAGGAGTGATTCTCCAAAACCCAACAGCCTTGTTAGGGCAACATTACGTTTTTCTAAAGTTAAAGTGACAGTCACAGCACAAAATCTTGTGTGCGTCAGTGTTGGTTAGAAACTAGCCATAGCAATCACTTCTGAGGGTTTGCGTCTGCGTTCTTCTGCACTTTGTTCTATTTTGTTCTCTTATATTATAAAAATAGACTTTAATTTGGAAAAATGTTGAACCCCAGGGCTAAGGGTAGAGGGAGGGCAGGGGTCAGGGGCCGTAGTCCTGGGAGGGGTGAGACATACCTGCTGATGAGGGAGCAGGGGAACACGCAAGAGCTACACTCCCATAGCTCATGTCTCAACTTACTGGGACTCGTGGTAGAAGCACTGTTGAGGCCACAACAGTGCGAACAAGGTGATGTCGTGGATTGCGGACAATTGCTACAAAGTCATTTGTCAACCAGTCAGTCTCCACACTGTCCACCCATGTACCCAAGTGAGAACTCCTCCAGCTCCTCCACCTCAACCTCCTTCCCCCCAGTCTGCCCCCCCCAGGAAAATTGGAATTTGATCCGGCATACTCTGAGGAACTGTTTTCTGGACCCTTCCCAGATTCACAAACACTTCTCAGGTTCCGGCTGAGCTCTCTCCCGATCCTGGTTTCCAACGGTTTGCAGTCTTGGGTTGAGATGATGACTTTTGATGTAGTGGAAGAAGTGTGTAAAGAGGGGTCGGAGACATGGTTGTCACAGTGGTGAATTTGTGTCAGGGCAGGAGAAGTCAGAGGGGGGAGAGACTGAGGGATCGAGATAAGAGATGAGGTGACAGACCCAAGCTGGGTGTGATAGGCCAGGTGAACACAGTGGCTTCTGAGACGGAGGCGGGAGTCCTATACCAGAAACAGGTTGGAAGAGGGCAGTGGTGGGGCCGCATGGAGAGGCAGGCCTCAAGCTGGTGCATCAGCGCCAAATGTTTCACATATGAAGCTCACGTGGCAAGGCTTAGATTTTCTGTAGTTGGAGGTTCTTTAAAGAAACAGGTGGATCCGACCCGACCACACGGACAGGTGTGCAACCTGTGCCACACCAGGATCAGCAGGGGGTTCCACACACTACTAGCTAACACCACCATTATGCGCAGGGCATATCAGTGCTAAACGCCCCCCACTCAATGGACACAAGGCCGTTCATCCTCGGCCGGGTCACCACTGCTCCTTCCGTTTGTGTTCATTTGGCTGCTATGCTAGTCAGCCCTGCCAGGGACGACTTGCACAAAACCTCCCACTCGAAACACACACACCTTCGCCTCCTGATCCTACAAGCATACAACAATGTTCTTCCATGGGCAGTGTTCAGCTGCTCTAACCCCAGACACTGGAGTGCAAGAGGAAAACAGTTGCTCCTACACACACGCCCAAGCCCTCAACGTCCACATCTCCAAATTACTGAACTCGAAGAGCATGATGGCATAGGAGGATGGTACGAGACCAAGCGTGTGTTGCACTCATGGCGGCGCGGCTCCCCCTCGGTATTCGGTCCCCAGCCGACATAATTTTCCAGATGTGCGTCCCCCAGCCTGCACAGCTCCTGTCAGACAAAATCATCGTGCCCGGACCAACGCCGTTTTTGACAAGTTAAACAGCAATCCCTAATCCCATCTATGGGAAAACCTCACCCCCCCCCCTGGCGGCATCGCCACTGAACCATCTGTTTTGACTCTCAAAGTACTCAGCACCTGACAGTATCAACATCCACTCCACTCCTCATTGTAGACTTGAGGAAGCTGACTGACCTGACTACCAGTTCTGGTGGAAGTTGAAATCTGGCAGTCAACAATCGCTCTGCGCTGTCTGTAAACTCTGGATACATGGTTAATGTTGAATTCACACTCGTGGGCAGTCGCCACAGTCGTGACGGGCAGTTGGAGGCGGCGCTGCGCTGCCCTAGAGTGGCAGCATCTGTGCTGGACTTCCTGAAATGCACACAGATGCGGCGCACCTTCGTGACAAATCAGAACAGATTGGGGTATGTCTTGAGGACCGCTGAATATGAGATTTAACGCATGGGCCAAGCCTGGCACATGTCAGCTGCCGAGTTTTCAGAGCCACCATCAGTTACGGCCGTGTTCACACAAAACCATGCCTGGCTTCAAGTTCAGCGGTGCCAGCCACAGATCGGTCTGCGCCGTGATGCCCGTAATAGCTCTTGGGCGGTGTGCCTTTTATCGCCTAGGCTCAGCAGTTTGAGCACCGCCTGCTGTCGCTTAGCGACGGCACTGCTGCTGTGCCTAGAGCTACCGACTGATGGCGCCATGCCCACAGATGTTAATTCAGAGGAGGAGTTGGAGTTGGGGTGGCAGGAGAGGAGGCATAGTAGCCTTTGAGACCTGGACCGAGGTGGCCCCGCAATCCTCGGCGTGGGCAGTATATGACTAGCCCCAGGGTCAGACTCGGTCACCGCCCCAAGTTAACCCAATATGCCGTCACGATATATAGTGGCCCTGCCCGCAGCACTCGTCCATGTGTCCGTGGTCGGTGGCCCTTGTCAGAAACGACGTTGGTCGGGCACGATGATGTTCTCTGACACGTGCTTGTGCAGGGCTTGTTCGGGAAAAGTAGTGGCGGCTGGGACCGAATACCGAGGGGGCCGCCGCCATGAGGTTTCGGAAGCCTCGGTCTCTACCAGCCTATAGGGCAGCATCTACAGGCTAAGCAAATTGGAGATGTGGACGTTGAGGGCATCGGAAAATAGCTCAGCAGCAACCGGACAAGTGGTTTGTACTGTGGAAGGGTACAGAAAACAGTTCCTCAGAGTATGCCGGTTCAAATGCCAAATTTTGCTGGGAGGGGGCAGACTGCGGGAAGGAGGCTGATTGGAGGAGCTGGAGAATGCTGATTTCGTGACATGGGTGGACTGCGGGAAGACTAACTGTGGGACAAATGGCTAGCAGCATTGTCCGCAATCCACGCACATCACCTCTTTGCACTGTTCTGGCCTCACAGTGCTCTGCTACAGTCCCAGTAACTTGAGACAGATAAACCTAGGGAGTGTAGCTCTGCGGCGTTCCCCTACTCCCTCATCAGCAGGTGGTGTCTCACCCCGCCATTTCCCATGGTGGAAAAAGTAAAAAGTAAAAAAAATGTTATTCAATAAAAAATAAATTAGGCAGCACTCGTCCATGTGTCCGTGGTCAGGTGGACCTTGTCAGAAACGACGTTGGTCAGGGCACGGATGATGTTCTCTGACACGTGCTTGTGCAGGGCTTGTTCGGGAAAAGTAGTGGCGGCTGGGGACCGAATACCGAGGGGCGGCCGCCGCCATGAGGTTTCGGAAGGCCTCGGTCTCTACCAGCCTATAGGGCAGCATCTACAGGCTAAGCAAATTGGAGATGTGGACGTTGAGGGCATCGGAAAATAGCTCAGCAGCAACCGGACAAGTGGTTTGTGACTGTGGGAAGGGTACAGAAAACAGTTCCTCAGAGTATGCCGGTTCAAATGCCAAATTTTGCTGGGAGGGGGCAGACTGCGGGGAAGGAGGCTGAGGTGGAGGAGCTGGAGAAGTGCTGATTTCGGTGACATGGGTGGACTGCGTGGAAGACTAACTGTTGGACAATGGCTGCAGCATTGTCCGCCAATCCCCCGACATCACTCTTTGGCACTGTTCCTGCTGCTGGTCTGCTGTCTGGTTCCGGGTTTCTGCTGGCTCACATGCTCTGACTTTCTACAGTCCCAGTAACTTGAGACATGATAAACCTAGGGAGTGTAGCTCTGCGCGTTCCCCTACTCCCTCATCAGCAGTGTGTGTCTCACCCCGCCATTTCCCATGGTGGAAAAAAAAAAGTAAAAAAATGTTATTCAATAAAAAATAAATTAGTAAATCAATAAAAATGCCCATAAACCCCATAACATATACAGAGACTATAACCCCCCAAAAAAGTCTAAATTATAACAACCCCCCCACATATATATAATCACGCATCCGAAACAACTAGAGATGAGTGACATACTCGTCCGAGACTTGATGCTCGTTCGAGCCTTAGCATACTCGAAACTGCTCGTTGCTTGGAAAATACTTCGCCCGCGTAAGAAAGGGCATCTCCCGTCGTTGTGATTTTTGGCGGCCAGAAACAGAGCCAATCACAACCAGGAGACTCTGCACTCCACCCAGCATGACATTACCCTTACACACGTCGATAGCAGTGGTTGGCTGCCTGATCAGGTGACCCTGGAATAACTGCCCCGTGCCCGCGCTGCTCGTATCATTCTCTCGTCTGGATGCCGCTAGGAGAGAGCTGCTGCTGTCAGGAAGCGTTAGGGTGTTTCCTATTAGAATAGTGTTAGTGTGAACCCAACAGCCCTTCTTAGGGCTACAATAACGTTTTATTTTACTTTTCTTTGGTTTGCTTTGGCTGGGCTTGCTGCCATTAGTATGCAGCTAGTACCATATTGTGAGGAATTTGCAGGGAGACTTGCGACCGTGTGGTTTAGCTCTTATGACACCGTATCCACCTCAAACCCGAAGTGGGAACAATTTATTAGGGGTTTTGATTTGAATTAGGCACAGTCTGCTGATTTTTTTTTTTAACGTTTATTTCTTTTTATAACTCAAAGTAATTCTGCAAAGCTGTTGTGCTTTCAGTGTCTGAGGTTCTTTAAGAAACACTGGTGACCGACGACTGTGGTGTGCAACCTGTCCAAACCAGGATCAGCAGGGGGTTGCCACCCTACCACTTAACTACCACCTGTAGCGCAGGCATATGAATGCTAAACACCCCACTCAATGGCCACCAAGCCTGTTCACTCACCTCTGCCGGCCGGGCACACCACTGCTCCTTCCCCTTGTGTCATCTGCTAGTCACCCCCTGCCCAGGACCCCGGCCCAACACCCTCCTTGCGAAAACCCCCAATCGCCTCCACGATCCTCCACAGCACCACCAGCTTCAGCTCTCCATACCCAGACGCTGGAGCGCAAAAGGAATATAAGTGCAACCCACCCACATCCAAGCCCATCAACTCCACATCTCCAAACTGCTTAGCCTGAATATGCTGCCCATGTGGCTGGTAGAGACCGAGGCCTTTCGAAACTCATGGCGGCGGCTGCCCCTCGGTTTCGGTCCCCCACCACTGCACTTCTTTTCCCTGTGTGCCGTCCGAGCCCTGCACTAGCACGTGTCAGAAACTCATCCGTGCCCTGACCAACGCCGTTTCTGACAAGGTCCACTTGACTACGGAACGTGGACGAGTGCTGCTCCGAGGCACGGCCACTATAATGTCGCTGGCGGCACATGGTTTAAACTGTGGAGGCTGGGACCGAGTCTGACCCTGGGCTGGTCATATACTGCCAACGCGCCGATGATTGCGGGCCTACTTCGGTCCAGGTCTCAAAGGCCTACTATGCTCCTCCTCCTCTCCCTCCCCCCCTCTCCGCCCCTCCTCCACCTCCTCCTCCGAATTCCCTCGCTTGGGCATGGCCCATATCGCAGCTCATAGCACGCAGCAGTGCCCATCGCTAATCGACAGCAGGCTTGCTCAAACTGCTTACTTGGATGCATAAAGACCAACAACGCCCAAGAGTATCTACTATCATCATCACGGCCAGACTAATCTGTTGCCTGCGCCACCACTGAACCTAATCCAGCATGTTTGTGTGTGACAGACAACGCCGTAATACCCGGTGGCGGCTCTGCAACTCGTGCAGACTGACCATTTCCATGCCTGGCCCATGTTTTAAATCTCATAGTTCACAGCGTTTCCTCCTCCTAATCATACCCCAATCTGCTCTGATTCGCTCACGAAGGGTGCCCGCATCTCAGAAGTCCAGGAACAGATCTGCCACTCTCAGGGCGCAGCCAGGACACCGCCTCCAACTTGCCCGCTCCCGCTCCCGACTGTTGTGCCTGTGCCACGAGGTGGAATTCAACATTAACCATGTTTACCAGAGTTTACACCCTAGCACGCAGAGCGATTGTAGACTGCCAGATGTCTAACTTCCTAGACATGGATGTCTGATATCTGTCAGGTGCTGAGTAACTTTGAGGATTAACACAGAGGTCAGTGGCGATCCGCCATCATCAGCTCGCCTCACCATCCATCCTGCCATCATACCTCACGACATCCCGCTGCTTTGGCCTGTTTGAAAAAATCTCTCTGTCAGCATGAAGTCTGCGAAGCTCTTTTCGCCGTCACACGATGAGATTGGTGGAAAGATTTTCCCTCCTGTTGAATGCCAAAGCACCGCCCTTAGGTCTGTTGTGTCTTCTCATTGGGGTTTGATTTGAATTAGGCACAGTCTGCTGTTTTTTTTTTTTTTTACGTTTATTTCTTTTTGTAACTCAAAGTCATGAGGCACAGCACAAAATCCAGTAGTGTGCTGTCAGTGTAGGTTAGAAACTAGCCATAGCAATAGGATAGCATGGTTTTGTTTAAAAAAAAAAACAAAAAAAACCAAAATTTAAAGTTTACACTTAAATTTGGAAAATGTTTAACCCGAGGGCTAGGGGTAGAGGACGAGGACGTGGTCGTGGGCGTCCAACTACTGCAGGGGTCAGAGGCCATGGTCCTGGGCAAGGTGAGACACCACCTGCTGATGAGGGAGCAGGGGAACGCCGCAGAGCTACACTCCCTAGGTTCATCATGTCTCAAGTTACTGGGACTCGTGGTAGAGCACTGTTGAGGCCAGAACAGTGCTAAGAGGTAATGTCGTGAATTGCGGACAATGCTTCTAGCCATTTTTCCACCAGTCAGTCTTCCACGCAGTCCACCCATGTCACCGAAATTAGCACTCCTCCAGCTGCTCCACCTCAGCCTCCTTCCCCGCAGTCTACCCCCTCCCAGCAAAATTTGGCATTTGAACCATCATACTCTGAGGAACTGTTTTCTGGACCCTTCCCACAGTCACAAACCACTTGTCCGGTTGCTGCTGAGCTATTTTCCGATGCCCAGGTTTTCCACGGGTTGCAGTCTGTGGGTGATGATGACATTATTGACGTAGTGGAAGAAGTGTGTAAAGAGGTGTCGGACGATGAGGAGAAATCCATGTTGTTTTTTTAGAATCTATACATTTTGAACTAAATAGTTTTTTAACGCTATTTTAAAATAAAATATGTTAAAAATATTGGAAGGAGAAGTGATTACACTTTAGTGAATGGCATGTGCTGTAACTGCTGAGGCTAGTGAAGGCTCTGCTGTCACAGGTACAATGTATAAGCTGTTGTCACCTTCGGTCCCGACCAGCTTTCTTCCCCCAGATGTACATAAACACTGTTTATAAAATCATCTTTTATATCTGAGAAAACTGAAGCCCTGAGAGCCAGAATTATGCCACTAAGTAATAAGTAAGGGTTGAACTCTAGAACGGAGTGTATTTTTATGCAAAAGTTGTCTACTGGGGAGTTCTAGTGTTTTAATGTTTTAATCTCTGGAAACCCTCTAACCCCTTCATACTGCCAAAGAGTATAAATATACTATTTGCAATGCCCCGAGCAGAAAGCATATTTATAATGCCATGACAGTGAACAAGCAACAATTTCCTGAACCCTGGCACATGAAACACAATTCTGGCGTTATATTCCCCTTTAATAACTGGTTGTTTATAGCTGATTCACAGAACCAGAGATATACACTAAATTGTAACATTTATATCACGTTAAAGAGGGATCTCCTGTTTACTATGACACTAGAATTGTGATTCTTGTGTGCAAGGTTACAGGCGTTTGAAGTGTGCCCCCCACCCTCCCACCACACACAGCCCATCAGCTGAATGTTGAAAAAAGCTGCAGGAATGATTTTTACCTTGCAGAAGTACATGCGCCCTCTACATCTGTAAGTGAACCTGTAAAAGGGTGGCCAAAATAATTCTGTACATGCTTATAACATTTTTGTAAAAGTTACTGCTCATTAAAAAAAACATCAACGTGATGTCACTTCAAAATGTCAAAAAGCTTATTTTTCACATTTGTAATAAGTATTGGCAAATTTTATAAGAACTAAATATGCAATCACATACATGATTTACATACTGATAATTTCTATTAATAGATTATATATATTATCTTTAAGTGTCAAAATAGGTATGGCAACTTCTGACACCAGGCAATATGCAGTCAATTTGTAAAGTCATAATTCTTACTGCCAGTTGTATAAAGCATTTTTTAGGATAAAGCTGCTTAGTGTGTATATTAAAACAAGAAGTTTTCTGTATGTCTCTCTAAATTCCTGCAACGTAACATAATGTCAAATCAAACCACCTATCAAAAAGGGTCAAGCATCCAGCACAACATACACTAGCTACTGGTGGGACTTAAAAATATCATAGAATATATATTAATCTGTTTTGTATAGCACATTATGCCATTTTTTATACTTTGGCAACCTGACAAGGCTTCAGTATAACAGTTTAGCTTTTTTCATAAACTTTAGTAACAAAAGTAGGCCTCTGATCCTGGACGGCTGGCTCTACACTTTCTTTATTCTTGGTTTAGTACAATCTTGGGGATATCAAATTTATATAGGCTTTATTATGTTTCAGTTATTTTGTTGGATGAATTACGTTTTTCATTGCTACTATCATGGGGACTGCATGACCCTTTGATCACTTTTATTAAATAAAAAGGGAATAAGAATTTTAAATATTGATATAGATCGACTCCTGGGACATGACAATACCTAACATCTTTATGATTTTATTGTTTTCTTTTTATTTACTATTTTTTATTTTAATTTTTTTTACTTCTTTATTGTCTAATGGATCCTACCATATAACTGCTTTGCTACAGTATGTAGAATATGGGGATTTTGCACATTATCTGTGACAATGTGCCCTTGTTACATTGTAACAGATTTTAGAAATGACTCTGATACACAACCAAGATGGTGCCACTGTCTGTTGGATAAAATAAAAAAAAATATCATCTTGTTTATTTAAGGTGGACGGTATATAATCATTCCTAAGGTTAAACTAGATCACGGTAAGGGTAATAGGGGGTCGTGAAAAATGTGTACAATACGAAAGATCTCAGTTGTTGTTAATCTAAGGTAACAAGATGTATGAAGGAAGGTAACTAATCTCAAGTCGTAAACATGTACAAAAATCTGTACAAGATATGTTATATGAAAACCAGTGTACAAAAAACAAACGTCTAGATCACGGCTAATATACTGTAGATGACTGTAGATGTTGCAGATGGTGGTATAGAAAGGAATGAAGAACAACAATGCAGGAGCGACAGGTATACACGTACCGATTCAGGGTTACAGTTTCAGGTAACTAGAGCATGTTGATCATAATTTATCAATGCGTATAAAAAAGCAGAATAAGAAACAGGGGGTGATATCCAGGTATCGATGCAGAGGTCACAGTGTCAGGTAAGTAGAGTAATGTTAATGTATTCAATATGTCAAGGTCAATCGACTTTAGGCTTGTGCCTACAGTAGGAGAAGGAGGAGAAAGGGAGACGCATAGAATATATAGTTAAGTAAACAGAACAAGTACTCAGTCAATGAGGATAACGGACGTTGAATGTTTATTAGTGTACTATAGACACAACCGAATGGGTCCGCTGTTGCTCGTGTTGGCGGGGTTTTAAACGTTGTGTTGGACAGGGTTATGTAACATGCCGGGGCGGCCCATCATAGATACAGAGTCGCGCGCGCGCACATTGGAATTGTGGCGCACGACTGGGTATGCACCATGGAGAAGGACAACGGTCAACAACCTGGTAATTAGTGGTGCATGCACAATGGAGATGGGGCACACTGGAAATGTGCACAATCACTATGTCAGAGAAAGAAGAGGGAATGAATGCAAGCTGGATTTTCGTGTATAGGAAAATGTGCGTAAAAGTGGCTAAGGATTATAGAAATGGAATGCAAGAGTATGCTGATGGATGGCTATAATTATGTGTGATGGATATAATCTTACAAGTAGCACCCAGGAAATCTAATGAATTGGATGGAAGAACTAATTAATGAAATGTTTAGATTGTAGAGGTAGATCACAATACACATAATGACAAGTATACAGATAATCATCACATTCCACTGGTAGCCCAGTTTAAAATGCAGTGTTCCACAGCCTATTCCTCTATTTAGTCAAGGGGTCGGGTTCCAGACTGTTGCACATCCAATTACAAGAGGTGCAGACCATTGTTTGACAACACTGTCTGTTACATGTCACCATCAGCTTTGTGGTGTCATGTAAAAGGTTACTGTATACACTCGAGCATAAGCTGAGTATAAGCAAGTTTTTTTGTGCTGAAAATTCCCACTTGGCTTCTACTCGGGTATATAAAAAAATAAATAAACTGACTACTAACCATTCCGATGCTCTGGGCAGCTCCTCTTCTATTTTCATGTGGGGGCACCTGATGCAGGCGCATGAGAAAGAAGAGGTGCTGCTGCCCACAGAGATGTCACGACGTACTGCACACATGGAGATGAAGAGGAGCTGCCGGGCGTCGAATGGTGAGTAGTCATTTTATTTTTTTACTGACAGGTCTATACCCTCATGGAGCTTGGCAGGTGTATATATACTAAAGGGGGCTGGCTATATACTTCAATGGGCTGGCAGGCTATACATTACAGTTGGCTGGCATGATAATATTATAGGTGTTGGCAGCAATATACTTCAATGGGCTGGCGAGCTATATACTGCAGTGGGCTGGCTGTCTATATACTACAGTGGGCTGGCTGTCTGTATACTACAGGACACTGACAGGTTCAACTACAGGGGCTGGCTGTATACTACTGGTGGCTTGCTGGCTATATACTGGAAGGCTGTGACCAATGCATTTCCCACCCTTGGCTTATACTTGGGTCAATAGGTTTCCCAATTTTTTGGTGGTATTTTGGCTATATACTCGGGTCGGCTTATACACAAGTATATACACATACGATTGTGTGCCACCACTGATCGTGGGAGTTAATCTGGTGTTGCTTCCTTAGGCAGTATGGTCTGAAGAGAGACTCGGTTAGGAACATCATGGTGGCTTAAGGGTTTAAATGATCTTATTTTAAATGAATACTGTGTTTGACTTAAAAAACTCTTACAAAACTCAAAGTGCTGCAAAGATCACCCAGACCCAAAAACAAAACTGACTTACTTCCTGTTCAGGCCTTATGAAGCCTCTATTTAGCATTCAGGCTGGACTCACCTTTTCAGTACACATGGTGGGGCAGAGTCTTCCCTGGAGTCTAAGTTGAATATGATAGCACTTCTGGGGGAAATAACAAATAATGCATATGCAAATAACACTTGGTGGATCCAAAACGCAAAAAGTTCAGCTTTGTACCAACATTGCAGTTCTGGTCTACTGACCCGACCCCCAACTTCAATAGAATTCTTTTATTAAGCAGATTAGATCATACATATTTCACGATGTTGTGTGATAGATTGCCATGATTTGGTGTGTACTTCCAGTTTGTGCTGGAATGAGAAAATATTCTAGAATCTTGGGAGAAACCCAGGTAAACATGAGAGAAATTTACTGTTACAACTGTACGTTCTAATGGCACAAATTAACTCACTATCCTAGTGATTAAAACATAGATAGATTAAACATGTAGATTACGGAAATCCTTTTTAATAGTTTAAGTTTTTTTCCCATTTAGTGAATAAAAGTAAGCCGGCATTTACCGTGCAGGTCCAGTAATGATTCTGTTTATTATACAGCTGTTACAGATGCGGTGATACCAAATATGGGGGTGGGGGTTGCGCATTTCTGTTTTTTATACTTTATTAAGTATTTGTATGGTAAAGTGACATTTTAGCGGCTTATATTTTTATATATTTATTTTTTAGTTATTCAATGTTTTAAACTTTACTTTCTTAACTTGTACCAGCAATGCTCTGATCGCTGGTTCAAGTCCAATACACTGCTCTACAAACCAATTCATTGTTTAGAGCATGTGAAACTATCTGAGCATGCAGACGTGACCACAAGGCTGCCAGAAGTGGTCCGGGATACCCGGTAAGCGGCACCGTCGTGTGTAAAGGGCTAACACTCGCATTGGAGACGGCTCCGAACGCTCGTGTTAGAGCACGGTTGTCAGCTGTTACAGCTGTCCATAAGCCAGTGTAGAAGTGGAAAGTTATAGAACTTCCTGTCGGGAATTATCTTCTCGCAAGGACGTACTACAACGTCCTAGTGCGGATAGGGTTAATGTAATCTACTGTAAGTGAACCCTTATTAATTGTACAGAACAATTGAATTAATGATACTCTATAAATAATTAAAACACCTACCCAGAGCATGCTAATTATTTTAATGTTAAAGCTGTGCTTGAACATGCTTCAATAAATAAACCCTAATAATAACCAACGGTTTATCAAATGTTAATATTAACCTTCATAGCTTAAGCATTATTTTCTTGATTAATATTTCCCACGGAAGTTTGTTCACATATACATTATCAAAAAGAAAGGCTCTATAATGACAGATGGTAAATGTGTTTCACACACAACAAAGAACGCATAGTAATGTTATTAAAGTCATCTTTGGTTCCATTTCAACATTTGAAAGTGTGACCTATGGTGAAATGAACAATGTTCTAATAACAATGATGCCAAATAACCATTTCAAGAGTATATACCCTTAACTGAAAAGAAGTCCTTTGGTCTAAAGGAAATTGTTTATCTTACATTTTATCTTGGTTGAACTAAGGACCAATGCGATAAAACCATTGAAAGCTCTTCACCCCTTTTGTAACTGAAGGTCTTTGATGAAAAGTTGCCCAATCAAATTTATCAATTTTAAATTAAACATTTGTAAAGGTTAATAACTCTATATAACTTCGACAAAGATATTTTTTGCAAATCACAAACCCTTTTTAGTGATATAAAAGAAATATTGGCTTACAGTACATATAAAGGTGTCAACATACTCTTTAGAAAGAGTTGTTATTGGCAGATCCATCTAAATAGATCAGGTTTCAGGGATCTGTGCTTGAAAACCACTCCCAGGATCAAGCTCAGTGTGAGTTTTGCGTTCAGTGTTTGTTCAGCTATGATTCAGTGATGGAACGGCCAAACTGTCAGCTGCTGGGCAGTCAGTGAACTTTTATTAATAGCCAAAGAAATGAAATCCTGAAGATCCAGGATCACAATAGTGCTACACACCATGAGAACACTCATGAAAATATACCCAAGAAACATGTGTCAAGTAGCAAAAAGAACCAATTTTATTTGTAGAAAAATATATACATACAAATCAGGAACATCAAACGGACAAAATAAAAAACAACTAAAAGGGAAACAAATATATGCTCCCATATGCGAAAGTCACAGCAGGTACCTGGTACCTGATAAAAGCCAGTACACCTGCTGATAGAGCCCCCGAATGCAACCACTACACAAATTAAGCTTTATACCCAATTAACAACAGATGATATAAACGTGACATGCAGGAAAGAAGATATGCTCGTAAGCTGTATATAAATAACCCTAAAATAGGAATAGCAACAAAATGCCTGCTGAAAAAGGATAACAATAAAAAAGGTGCCTGCTGAGTAAAGAAAAATGTTACCCATAAGATCTGTAGTGTGCAAAAAGTGGGGTCCCAACACAACCCCCTCGCGAGTAGCGGCTTCCTCAGGGTGCCCAGGTGATGTAATGCCCTCGTATAATCCTGCTGGGGGGTGTCGCTGATGCGATGCCGTGTGTGTGCACTGGGCGTCATGGCGACAGCCATGTCGGCATCGGTAGGAGTGATGTCACTTCCGGTATCTTCTGATCGAAAAACCGCGCATGCGCATCTACATACCAATGTGGTCCAGATATCCATGAATGACAGCAGAGTGACGTGAGTATATCAAGAATCAGAGAAAAAAAAAATAATCAGAGAAAAAAAAAAAGTAGTGTGTCATGACATGATTTGATTCAAAAAACATAACAAATTTATTAAATATTCAACACTGAAACGAAACATGCATATAAAATCAATTAAAACTGTACCAAAGTACATATAATTGTCTACCATGTAATGCACTATGGTCGGTGCAAAGCAAGACACCTCCTGAATGGGTGGTATCCACCAAACCAACCCTAACAATGAAAAGACAATATAAAGTGCAGTGCATCTGTCAGCTGCCATGGAAGTAAGGGCTAAGTGAATTAATGCCTACAATGTAAACCATGGTAAAAGTTGATAAGATAATGGTGGCAAACCCTAGTACATATAACAAGTGACCTGGCAAACAAACCAGAGAATAGCAGCATGCAGGCGGGTGGGGAATGTCAGGGTGGAGGGCTCCCCATGCGTTACGTCTCCAACTGGAGACTTCCTCAGGGGTAAAGACGTGACGTGAGTGTACGCATTACTAAAGTGAGTATAGCAAAAGGGGGGGGGGGGTAATGAATGTAACAAACAGGGAGTTAGAAAGGCATATAGACAATAGTACATAATATTATACTCAATATAAAAATATTATGTTCTTAGATAATAGTAGTGACATCATGTATCGTACACTTAAGGGGTTATCCGGGTTTAAAAATTTCTTATGGCCGGGCTGGGGAGGGCTAGTTTCATAATAAACATGTACTTACCTCGTCCGCGCCACTGAGTCCCGCGCCACGGTCCCTTCGATCCGTGCCCCTGTTTTGTTACAGGGGCACGGAAGTCGCGAACAGGGAGCTTCCGGTCCGAAGGTGGACGGCTCCTCCCATCCGTCCCTATCTCTCAGCGTTGTAAGCGCTGGAGATGGTGACATGGGAGCTTCCGCCGCTGGAAGCTCCCTGTACGCACTTGTAATGAAACCGCGCCGCACAGAGAAGACGCAGGACATCCGCAGCATCGGAGTAGGTAAGTACATGTTTATTGTGTTTAAATAGCCCTCCCCAGCCCGGCCATAAGAAATTTTTTAAACCGGATAACCCCTTAAGAGCAATGAGACAAACACCCCGAACACATAAAAATATATGAATAGGATAACTTCATGGATAATAATAAAATAAATAAATAAAGTGACAGTGCTTAATCATACATACCCACATACAATACTACACACACATACACATGGGCCCATGTGCACACGCCATCCATTTCCAATCTGATTCCTCTTCTCAGGGTCGCAGGGAAAACATAGCCAAGGAAGGATCCGGGAATAAGCAGCGGAGACACGGATGATGGTAAGTCCGAAGGGGTTAAGGAACACAAATAGCAACACGAAGCCGGTGAACACCAACCATGTTTGGGCTTCTGTGAAAGAAGACGGTGTAATGAAAGGACCAAATCGCCATGTAAGCTGGTAAAATAAGAAAATGCAGATAAATGTGAAAAATGCAACAAGTGCTAAATGGCGTGGATAGATGGGAAGAGAAACATGTGAGGAGAAACAGTGCAAAGATAGAAGTGAGAGATGTGAGAGTTAAAACAAATGTTGATGTGACAAAATTCTGAGGGAGACATGAAGGTAAGAAATTTGACAAGATGAGAAGGTGAGGAAAAATTGGGAAGAAGCATGCAAATGAAAGGAAAACATATATGTATCCAAAAAGAGGAGTGAAAAATGAAAAAGTGAAAATCAAAAATGTAAAGTGCGCCAAGAGATGTGGGTGTGCAATGTAAGCCAGTAGGGTCAAGAAAAAATCAGAAGAAAGCAGTATGAGACCAAAAAAGTGTGAAAGAATGTGAAAAAGAAAGAAAAGAAAAGTAGATAGAAAGCAAACAAAGCAAGATGTAGCTGTGGGATAAAGATGAAAGAATGAATAGATTCATTTAAAAAAAAAAAAAAATACACAAACATACTGCACTTCAAGGGTATTTTAATAAAGAAGAACATTGCTTAGCATAGAGATGAGCGAGCACTAAAATGCTTGGGTACTTGTTATTCGAGACAAACTTTTCCCGATGTCGAGGTGCTCGTCTCGAATAACGAGACCCACTGAAGTCAATGGGAGACTCGAGCATTTTTCAAGGGGACCAAGGCTCTGCACAGGAAGCTTGGCCAAACACCTGGGAACCTCAGAAAAGGATGAAACACCCACGGAAATGGACAGGAAACAGCAGGGGCAGCATGCATGGAAGCATCGAGGCTGCTTAATCGCACCATTATGCAAAATTATGGCAACAGCATGGCCATTGACAGAGTGACCGAATGAGGCTAGATAGCATCTAAAACATGCATATTTGACCCTGACACTATAGGGGACGGCATGCAGAGGCAGCGGCAGCAGCGGCAGGCAAGAGTGTCATGGCGACATACCCTAAATGGACTCAGCTTCACCAAAGGAGGGGAGCAAGAAGCGCTGAAATGATTTCCTATGTGAACAAAAGGTTGACTGTATATTTAGTCGATAACACAGCATGGTGGCGACATAGTGACAAGTCCATAACGTATCTGGTGAAAACACCCGAAAAATGAGCCTGACACAGCTCTTTGATAAGGGGACGACATGTGGAGGCAGCCATGGAGACGACTTCCATGATTAAGAGCGACAGTATTGGGGCATTCATATTGCGCTGCTATGATTGCAACTTCAGGTCTCCAGCAGGCGGCGACAGATGGGCCGGAGTTCCACTATGTATCTGATGAAACACCTGAAAATTCTGCCTGACAAAGCTCGTTTGATAAGGGATGATGTGCTGCATATCCTCTCTTGCTCCAGCGTCTGGGGATAGAGAGTTGAAAGAGACATTGGTGGACGCTGTGGAGATCGTGGAGGCAAAATGGAAGGAACACAGCAGGGCCAGAAGGATGTTCTGAGGCTGCCTAATATTAAGATGGAGGCTGGCGGTCCACTGCCAGGCGAGATTTGCCTGCCAAGCCCCTGTCTCTGGCTCCTTCCCCACCCAAATGGGCCTGGGGGCCAGAAGCGTTTCTTTGAAAAAATTATAATTTTCAAAGCAGGTCGGGTCGTTTTAATATTTCACCTAGGAATAATGGAATAGCATAGTTGTTCTATTTTTAATTGTTTTTACGGAAATGGTTCCATGATTAAGAGCGACAGTATGGGGCATCCATATCGCGCTGCTATGTTGCAATTCAGGTCTCCAGCAGCGGCGGACAGAGTGGACGATCCGAGTATCTGGTGAAACACCTGAAAATTCTGCCTGACACAGCTCGTTTGATAAGGGGACGATTGTATGGAGGCAGTGAACTAGTAGTAGATTAAAGGTGCTGCAGTTAAAACTATGTTAGTTGGATCTTGGGATGAGCTGGCGCTCCGCTGCCAGGCGAGCTTTCGCCATCAAGCCCCTGTCTCTGGCTACTCCCCAAACAGCACTTCTAAGAACTTTTGTATAGATCAAGTGTAGTAGCGTTCTTATAAGTTTGGGATATGGCGGGTGAGGGGAATGTAAACAGCGCAAGAACGCTGAAATAATATCGGTAAATGATAAAAGTTTGCCAGTAAATTTGTGTATTACACAGCAGGGTGGCAACAAGTTAACAAGTTTGATGTGGAAGCCATGAAAACAACGCAAAATTCTGCCTGACACAGTTCGTTGATAAGGAGACCATGTATGGAGGCAGCTATATGGACGACTTTTGATGGCAGCTATGGGGATGACGTGTGGAGTTAGCAATGGAGAAAATTTAATTTGGATAGTGCCTGTATGTGGCAGTCCAAAAACGTTTCAAACCAGAGGAGCAGGTAGGTGGTCCTCCAGAAAAATTAAATATTAGAGTACTATAGCTAGAGCCAGTTGTCCCTGGCAAAAAATAGCCAGTTTCCTCGCTTTAGTGTACAAAGAGGAGGAGGAGGAGGAGTGCATACATTATTCAGGTTGAGCTTCTTTCACCTGGTGGAGAATGAAAATCCGAGAGAAATCCAGGCTTTATTCATCTTGATAAGCGTCAGCCTGTCAGTGCTGTCAGTCGACAGGCGTGTACGCTTATCGGTGATGATGCCACAGCTGCACTGAAAACCCGCTCAGACAACACGCTAGCTGCAGGGCAGGCAAGAACCTCCAAGGCGTACAGCCCCAGTTCATGCCACATGTCCAGCTTTGAAACCCAGTAGTTGTAGGGAGACTGTGTGATCATTTAGGACGATGGTATGTCAGCTACGTACTCCCTCACCATCTTTCTGTAAAGATCAGCCTACTCTGCCGAGACTGGGGACAGGTGACAGTGTCTTGCTAAGGTGACATAAAACTGGCAAAGGCCTTGTAAGGCGTACCCCTTCCAGTGCTGGGAAAGCTGCCTGCTCGCCTTCTCTCCCTCGCTACTTGTCCCGCAGAAGTACGCCCTCTGCCGCTAGCGCTGTCAGAAGGGAAATACTGTTTCAGCTTGTGCACCAGGGCCTGCTGGTATTCATGCATTCTCACACTCCTTTCCTCTCCAGGGATGAGAGTGGAAAGATTTTGCTTGTACCGTGGGTCCAGAGAGTGAATACCCAGTAATCGGTGCTGGAATAAATTCTTTGAACGCGAGGGTCACGGGATAGGCAGCCTAGCAGAAATCTGCCATATGCGCCAGAGTCCCAACGCGCAAGAACTCCCCTCACTGGCCTGACTGCCCATTTCCTCCTCCTCATCCTCTTCTTCTGCCCATACACCTGAACAGTGAAGGACTGAACAATGGTCCCCTCTTCTGTCTCGCCAACATTCTCCTCCTCTTCCTCCTCATCCTCCTCCGATATGCCCTGAGAAACAGACCTAAGGGGCTTTGGCTATCAACAAGGGAATCTTCTTCCCCATCTCTTGTGACGAGCACAAAGCTTCCGACTTCATGCTGACCAGAGTTTTTCAACAGGCCAAGCAGCGGGATGGTGAGGCTGATGATGGCGGCACATCGCCACTGACCATCTGTGTTGACTCCTCAAAGTTACTCAGCACCTGACAGATTCAGACATCCACGTCCACTCCTCATTGTAGACTGAGGAAGCTGACTGACCTGACTACCAGTTCTGGTGGAAGTTGAAATCTGGCAGTCAACAATCGCTCTGCGCTGCTGGTAAACTCTGGTAACATGGTTAATGTTGAATTCCACCTCGTGGGCACGTCGCACCAACAGTCGGTGAGCGGGCAGTTGGAGGCGGCGTGCGCTGCCCTGAGAGTGGCAGCATCTGTGCTGGACTTCCTGAAATGCACACAGATGCGGCGCACCTTCGTGAGCAAATCAGACAGATTGGGGTATGTCTTGAGGAAACGCTGAACTATGAGATTTAACGCATGGGCCAAGCATGGCACATGTGTCAGTCTGCCGAGTTGCAGAGCCACCATCAGGTTACGGCCGTTTGCACACAAAACCAGTGCTAAGTAGTTCAGCGGGTGAGCCATGATCGGTCTGCGCCGTGATGCCCTGTATAGCTCTTGGGCTGGTGTGCCTTTTATCGCCTAGGCTCAGCAGTTTGAGCACCGCCTGCTGTCGCTTAGCGACGGCACTGCTGCTGTGCCTAGAGCTACCGACTGATGGCGCCATGCCCACAGATGTAATTCAGAGGAGGAGGTGGAGTTGGTGGGGTGGCAGGGGAGGAGGCATAAGGCCTTTGAGACCTGGACAGAGGTAGGCCCCGCAATCCTCGGCGTGGCGGAGTATATGACTAGCCCCAGGGTCAGACTCGGTCCCAGCCTCCACCAAGTTAACCCAAATGCCGTCAGCGATATATAGTGGCCCTGCCCAGCACTCGTCCATGTGTCCGTGGTCAGGTGGACCTTGTCAGAAACGACGTTGGTCAGGGCACGGATGATGTTCTCTGACACGTGCTTGTGCAGGGCTTGTTCGGGAAAAGTAGTGGCGGCTGGGACCGAAACCGAGGGCGGCCGCCGCCATGAGGTTTCGGAAGCCTCGGTCTCTACCAGCCTATAGGGCAGCATCTACAGGCTAAGCAAATTGGAGATGTGGACGTTGAGGGCATCGGAGAAATGCTCAGCAGCAACCGGACAAGTGGTTTGTGACTGTGGGAAGGTACAGAAAACAGTTCCTCAGAGTATGCCGGTTCAAATGCCAAATTTTGCTGGGAGGGGGCAGACTGCGGGGAAGGAGGCTGAGGTGGAGGAGCTGGAGAAGTGCTGATTTCGGTGACATGGGTGGACTGCAGGAAGACTAACTGGTGGACAAATGGCTAGCAGCATTGTCCGCAATCCACGACATCACCTCTTTGCACTGTTCTGGCCTCAACAGTGCTCTGCTACGAGTCCCAGTAACTTGAGACATGATAAACCTAGGGAGTGTAGCTCTGCGGCGTTCCCCTACTCCCTCATCAGCAGGTGGTGTCTCACCCCGCCATTTCCCATGGTGGAAAAAGTAAAAAAGTAAAAAAAAATGTTATTCAATAAAAAATAAATTAGTAAATCAATAAAAATGCCCATAAACCCCATAACATATAAAGAGACATATAACCCCCAAAAAAGTCTAAATTATAACAAACCCCCCACATATATAGTATCAACGCATCCGTAACAACTAGAGATGAGTGAACATACTCGTCCGAGCTTGATGCTCGTTCGAGCATTAGCATACTCGAAACTGCTCGTTGCTTGGAAGAATACTTCGCCCGCTCAAGAAAATGGCATCTCCCGTCGTTGTGATTTTTGGCGGCCAGAAACAGAGCCAATCACAAGCCAGGAGACTCTGCACTCCACCCAGCATGACATGGTACCCTTACACGTCGATAGCAGTGGTTGGCTGGCCTGATCAGGTGACCCTGGAATAGACTAGCCCCTGCCCGCGCTGCTCGTATCATTCTCTGTCTGGATGCCGCTAGGGAGAGAGCTGCTGCTGGTCAGGGAAAGCGTTAGGGTGTTCTATTAGAATAGTGTTAGTGTGAACCCAACAGCCCTTCTTAGGGCTACAATAACGTTTTATTTTACTTTTCTTTGGTTTGCTTGTGGCTGGGCTTGCTGCCATTAGTAGTGCAGCTAGTACCATATTGTGAGGAATTTGCAGGGAGACTTGCGACCGTTGTGTTTAGCTCTTAGTGACACACGTATCCACCTCAAACACCGAAGTGGGACAATTTATTAGGGGTTTGATTTGAATTAGGCACAGTCTGCTGATTTTTTTTTTTTACGTTTATTTCTTTTTATAACTCAAAGTAATCTGGCAAAGCTGTGTGCTTTCAGTGTCTGGAGGTTCTTTAAAGAAACACTGGATGACCGACGGACTGTGGTGTGCAACCTGTGCCAAACCAGGATCAGCAGGGGTTCCACCACTACCAGCTTAACTACCACCTGTATGCGCAGGCATATGAATGCTAAACACCCCACTCAATGGCACCAAGCCTGTTCAACTCTGGCCGGGCACACCACTGCTCCTTCCCCTGTGTCATCTGCTAGTCAGCCCCCTGCCCAGGACCCCGGCCCAAACACCTCCCGTGCGAAAACCCCATCATCGCCTCCACGATCCTCCACAGCATCCACCAGCATTCAGCTCTCCATACCCCAGACGCTGGAGCGCAAAAGGAAGTATAGTGCAACCCACCCACATGCCCAAGCCCTCAACGTCCACATCTCCAAACTGCTTAGCCTGAATATGCTGCCCTATTGGCTGGTAGAGACCGAGGCCTTTCGAAACCTCATGGCGGCGGCTGCCCCTCGGTATTCGGTCCCCAGCCGCCACTACTTTTCCCGATGTGCCGTCTCAGCCCTGCACTAGCACGTGTCAGACAACATCATCCGTGCCCTGACCAACGCCGTTTCTGACAAGGTCCACTTGACTACGGACACGTGGACGAGTGCTGCCAGGCACGGCCACTATATGTCGCTGGCGGCACATTGGGTTAACTTGGTGGAGGCTGGGACCGAGTCTGACCCTGGGGCTGGTCATATACTGCCAACGCCGAGGATTGCGGGGCCTACTTCGGTCCAGGTCTCAAAGGCCTACTATGCCTCCTCCTCCCGCCCCTCCTCCACCTCCTCCTCCGAATTACCATCCGTGGGCATGGCGCCATCAGTCGGCAGCTCTAGGCACAGCAGCAGTGCCATCGCTAAGCGACAGCAGGCGGTGCTCAAACTGCTGAGCTTAGGCGATAAAAGACACACCGCCCAAGAGCTATTACAGGGCATCACGGCGCAGACTGATCTGTGGCTGCCACCACTGAACCTGAATCCAAGCATGTTTGTGTGTGACAACGGCCGTAACCTGGTGGCGGCTCTGCAACTCGGCAGACTGACACATGTGCCATGCCTGGCCCGTGTGTTAAATCTCATAGTTCAGCGTTTCCTCAAGACATACCCCAATCTGTCTGATTTGCTCACGAAGGTGCGCCGCATCTCAGGAAGTCCAGAACAGATGCTGCCACTCTCAGGGCAGCGCAGCACCGCCTCCAACTGCCCGCTCACCGACTGTTGTGCGCCGTGCCCACGAGGTGGAATTCAACATTAACCATGTTATCCAGAGTTTACCAGCAGCGCAGAGCGATTGTAGACTGCCAGATGTCTACAATCGCTAGACATGGATGTCTGATATCTGTCAGGTGCTGAGTAACTTTGAGGATTCAACACAGATGGTCAGTGGCGATGCCGCCATCATCAGCCTCACCATCCCGCTGCTTGGCCTGTTGAAAAATCTCTCTGGTCAGCATGAAGTCGGAAGCTTTGCGCTCGTCACAAGAGATGGGGGAAGAAGATTCCCTTGTTGATAGCCAAAGCACCCTTAGGTCTGTTTCTCAGCGCATATCAGAGGAGGTGGAGGAGGATGAGGAGGAAGAGGAGGAGAATGTTGGCGAGACAGAAGAGGGGACCATTGTTCAGTCCTTCACTGTGCAGCGTGTATGGGCAGAAGAAGAGGAGTTGGAGGAGGAGGAAATGGAGAGTCAGGCCAGTGAGGGGAGTGAATTCTTGCGCATTGGGACTCTGGCGCATATGGCAGATTTCATGCTAGGCTGCCTATCCCGTGACCCTCGCGTTCAAAGAATTTATTCCAGCACTGATTACTGGGTATTCACTCTTCTGGACCCACGGTACAAGCAAAATCTTTCCACTCTCATCCCTGGAGAGGAAAGGAGTGTGAGAATGCATGAATACCAGCAGGCCCTGGTGCACAAGCTGAAACAGTATTTCCCTTCTGACAGCGCTAGCGACAGAGGGCGTACTTCTGCGGGACAAGTAACGAGGGAGAGTAGGCGAGCAGGCAGCTTTAGCAGCACTGGCAGGGGTACGCTTTACAAGGCCTTTGCCAGTTTTATGTCACCTTAGCAAGACACTGTCACCTGTCCCCAGTCTCGGCAGAGTAGGGCTGATCTTTACAGAAAGATGGTGAGGGAGTACGTAGCTAACAATACCATCGTGCTAAATGATCACACAGCTCCCTACAACTACTGGGTTTCAAAGCTGGACATGTGGCACGAACTGGCGCTGTACGCCTTGAAGGTTCTTGCCTGCCCTGCCATTAGCGTGTTGTCCGAGCGGCTTTTCAGTGCAGCTGGTGGCATCATCACCGATAAGCGTACACGGCCGTCGACTGACAGCGACTGACAGATGACGCTTATCAAGATGAATAAAGCCTGGATTTTCAGGATTTCCATTCTCCACGGTGAAAGAAGCTCAACCTGAAAATGTATGCACTCCTCTCCTCATTGTCCTCCTTCTCCTCCTCTTTGTACAACTAAAGCAGAGGAAACTGGCTATTTTTTCCAGGGCCAAGGCTATAGCTTTCGTACTCTATGTATTTTATTTTTTTGGAGGGCCACCTACCCGTCCTCTTGTTTTAAACAATTTTTGGGAGTGCCACATACAGGCACTCATCTCTTTACAGAAAGATGGTGAGGGAGTACGTAGCTAACAATACCATCGTGCTAAATGATCACACAGCTCCCTACAACTACTGGGTTTCAAAGCTGGACATGTGGCACGAACTGGCGCTGTACGCCTTGAAGGTTCTTGCCTGCCCTGCCATTAGCGTGTTGTCCGAGCGGCTTTTCAGTGCAGCTGGTGGCATCATCACCGATAAGCGTACACGCCTGTCGACTGACAGCGCTGACAGACTGACGCTTATCAAGATGAATAAAGCCTGGATTTCTCAGGATTTCCATTCTCCACCAGGTGAAAGAAGCTCAACCTGAATAATGTATGCACTCCTCCTCCTCATTGTCCTCCTTCTCCTCCTCTTTGTACACTAAAGCAGAGGAAACTGGCTATTTTTTTCCAGGGCCAACTGGCTATAGCTTTCGTACTCTATGTATTTTAATTTTTTGGAGGGCCACCTACCCGTCCTCTGTTTTAAACAATTTTTGGGAGTGCCACATACAGGCACTCAATCTATATAATTTTTCTGGAGGACCACCTACCTGCTCCTCTGGTTTGAAAACTTTTTTGGACTGCCACATACAGGCACTCAATTTATTAAATTTTTCTGGAGGATAACCTTCCTGCTCCTCTGGTTTGAAAACTTTTCTGGACTGCCACATACAGGCACTCAATCTATTTAATTTTTCTGGAGGACCACCTACCTGCTCCTCTGGTTTGAAAACTTTTTTGGACTGCCACATACAGGCACTATCCAAATTAAATTGTCTCCATAGCAGCCTCCACACGTCGTCTTTTTAGTTGCCTCCTAGACATTTCATTTGGATCGTGCCTGTATGTGGCAGTCCAAAAAAGGTTCCAACCCGAGGCCAGGAAGGTTGGTCCTCCATAAAAATTACAAGATTGAGTGCCGGTCTGCAGTCCAAAAAAGTTTTCAACAACCGAGGAGCAGTAGTGGTCCTCCAGAAAAATTAAATAGATTGAGTGCCTGTATGTGGCAGTCCAAAAAGTTTTCAACCAGAGGAGCAGGTAGGTGGTCCTCCAGAAAAATTAAATAGATTGAGTTGCCTGTTAGTGGCAGTCCAGAAAAGTTTTCAAACCAGAGGAGCAGGAAGGTTATCCTCCAGAAAAATTTAATAATTGAGTGCCTGTATTGGCAGTCCAAAAAGTTTTCAAACAAGGAGCAGGTAGTGGTCTCCAAAAAATTATATAGATGTGAGGCCGATGTGGCACCCAAAAATTGTTTAAAACGAGGACGGTAGGTGGCCCTCCAAAAATAAAAACATAGAGTACGAAAGCATAGCCTTGGCCTGGAAAAAATAGCCAGTTCCTCTGCTTTAGTGTACAAAGAGAGGAGAGAGGGAGGACAATGAGGAGGAGGCATGCATACATTATTCAGGTTTGAGCTTCTTTCACCTGGTGGGAATGGAAATCCTGAGAGAATCCAGGCTTTATTCACTTGATAGCGTCAGTCTGTCAGCGCTTCAGTCGACAGGCGTGTACGCTATCAGGTGATGATGCCACCAGCGCACTGAAAAGCCGCTCGGACAACACGCTATGCAGGGCAGGCAAGAACCTTCAAGGCGTACAGCCCAGTTCGTGCCACATGTCCAGCTTGAAACCCAGTAGGTAGGGAGCTGTGTGATCATTTAGCACGATGGTTATGTTAGCTACGTACTCCCTCACATCTTTCTGTAAAGATCAGCCCTACTCGCCGAACTGGGGACAGTGACAGGCTGCTAAGGTGACATAAAACTGGCAAAGGCCTTGTAAGCGTACCCCTGCCAGTGCTGCTAAAGCTGCCTGCGTCGCCTACTCTCCCTCGTTACTTGTCCCGCAGAAGTACGCCCTGCGCACTAGCGCTGTCAGAAGGGAAATACTGTTCAGCTTGTGCACCAGGCCTGCTGGTATTATGCATTCTCACACTACCTTTCCCTCCAGGATGAGAGGGAAAGATTTTGCTTGTACCGGGTCCAGAAGATGAATACCCAGTAATCAGTGCTGGAATAAATTCTTTGAACGCGAGGGTCACGGGATAGGCAGCCTAGCATGAAATCTGCCATATGCGCCAGAGTCCCAATGCGCAAGAATTCCACCCCTCACTGGCCTGACTCTCCATTTCCTCCTCCTCCAACTCCTCTTCTTCTGCCCATCAACACGCTGCAAGTGAAGGATGAACAATGGTCCCCTCTTCTGTCTCGCCAACATTCTCCTCCTCTTCCTCCTCATCCTCCTCCACTGAGATATGCGCTGAGAAACAGACCTAAGGGTGCTTGGCTATCAACAGGGAATTCTTCCCCATCTCTTGTGACGAGCGCAAAGCTTCCGACTTCAGGCACCAGGAGATTTTTCACAGGCCAACGCGGGATGGTGAGGCTGATGATGGCGGCATCGCCCTGACCATTTGTTGAATCTCAAAGTTACTCAGCACCTGACAGATAGACACATCCCATGTCTAGCGATTGTAGACATCTGGCATCTACAATCGCTCTGGCGCTGTCTAGAAACTCTGGATAACATGGTTAATGTTGAATTCCACCTTCGTGGCACGGCGCACAACAGCGGGTGAGCGGGCAGTTGGAGGCGGGCTGCGCTGCCTGAGAGTGGCAGCAATCGTTTCTGGACTTCCTGAGAGCGGCGCACCTTCGTGAGCAATCAGAGCAGATTGGGGTAGTCGAGGAGGAAACGCTGAACTAATGAGATTTAACACAGGGCCAGCATGGCACATGGGTCAGTCTGCGAGTTGCAGAGCCCCCCCAGGTTACGGCCGTTGTCACACACAAACATGGCTGGGATTCAGGTTCAGTGTGTGCAGCCACAGACTCAGTCTGCGCCGTGATGCCCTGTAATAGCTCTTGGGCGTGTGTGTCTTTTATCGCCTAAGCTCAGCAGTTTGAGCACCGCTGCTGTCGCTACGATGGCACTGCTGCTGTGCCTAGAGCTGCCACTGATGGCCCATGCCCACGGTGGTAATTCGGAGGAGAGTGGAGGGGGCGGGAGGAGAGGCAAGTACATTTGGACCTGACCGAGTAGGCCCCCATCCTAGCGTTGGCGTATATGACCAGCCCGGGTCAGACTCGGTCCCAGCCTCACCAGTTTAACCCAATGGGCGCCAGGACATATAGTGGCCGTCCCGGCAGCACCGTCCACGTCTTCCGTATCAGAGTGACTTTCAAAACGCCGTTGGTCAGGGCACGGATGAGTTTTCTGACACTGCTAGTGACAGGGCTGAACGGCCATCGGAAAAGTAGTGGCGGCTGGGGACCGATACCGAGGCCAGCCCGCATGAGTTTTCGAAGGCCTCGTCTAACCAGCCTATGGCAGCATATTCAGGCTAAGCAGTTTGGAGCATGTGGACTTGGCTTGGGCATGTGGGGGGGTGCACTATACTTCCTTTTTGCGCTCCAGCGTCTGGGTAATGGAGAGCTGATGCTTGTGGATGCGTGGGGATCGTGAGCGAGTTGGGGTTTTCGCACGGGAGGTGTTTTGGCCGTTGTCCTGGGCTAGGGGCTACTAGCAATGACACAGGGGAAGGAATGGTGTGCCCTTTGTTCCCGCAGGTGAGCGGGGTGCCAGAGTGGGGTGTTACATTCATATGCCTGCCTACGGTTTATTTAAGCGTTATGGTGCCCTGCTGACCTGGTTTTGTGCACCAGGTTGCACACCACTCCGTCGGTCATCCAGTGTTTCTTTAAAACCCTCCAGACTTCCTGAAAATCTAGCCCTCGCACGTGAGCTTGCTACGTGAAAATGGCGCTGATGCACATCTCTGGCCCTGCTCTCTCCGTTGGCCCACCCGCTGCCTCTCCAACTGTTCTGCTATAGCCCTCGTACTGCCGTCCGAAGCACTGGTCACCGGCCTCTTACAACCCCGCTTGGGTCTGTCACCGCATTATCGCCTTCGATGCCCTCAAGTCTGCTCCCCCTCGACTTCCTGCCCTGACAACAACTACTGATCCACCACTGTACTGACAGCCTGTCTCCTCATCGTCCGACACCGCTGTAAACACTTCTTCCACTACCTTCAGATGGCAGCACCACATACTGCAACCCTTGAAACCCTGGGCATGGAAAATAGCTCAGCAGCACCGGACAAGTGTTTGTGACTGTGGGAATGGTCCAGAAAACATGTCCTCAGAGTAATATGGTCAATGCCATTTGCTGGAGTGGTAGAATGCGTGTAAGCGGCTGAGGTGGAGCACTGGCGGATTTTTCGGTGACAGGGTGGATGCGTGGAATATGACTGGGGAAAATGGGACAGCTTGTCCGCAATTCACGACATTACCCTTCGCACGGGTCTGGACTCACGTGCTCTGAACGAGTCCAGTACTTGAGGGAAATGGAACTAGGAGTGTAGCTCTGGGCGCTTTCCCTGTCTCCCTCATCACAGGTGTTAGCGCCCAGACCATGGCCTCTGACCCCTGCAGTAGTGATGACGCCCACGACCACGTCCTCGTCTCTACCCTGCCCTCTGAAACTTTTCCATTTAGTGGTAGACCGTTAAAGTTTTCTGGGGGTTTTTTGTTTTTTTTTAACAAACCATGGCTATCCATTGCGTGGCTGTGTGGTCCTACGACACGGACGCACCTACTGATTTTGTGCTGTCCTCTGACTTGAGTACAAAGAATAAACTAAAAAAAAAAAAAACAGTCGACTGTGCCGTCAATTCAAATAAACCCTAATAACATTGTCACTTCGGTTTGGTGGATGGTGGGGGGCACTAGGCTAACACAACGGTCACAAGTCTCCTGTCAAATTCCTCACAATTGGTACTAGCTGCACTCGAGGGCAGCAGCCCAGCCACAGCACACCAAAAAAATGGAAAATATAACGCTATTGTAGGCCAAAACAAGCGTTGGAGTCTCCATGGCTAGTTTCTAGCCTACCTGAAGCACACAGCTTTGCCAGATTACTTTGAGAAAAACAAATAAACGTAAAAAAAAAATCAGCACTGTGCCTAATTCAAATCAAGCCCCTAATAAAATTGTCCCACTTCGGTGTTGAGGTGGATACGTGTGTCACTAAGAGCTAAACCACGGTCGCAAGTCTCCTGCAAATCCTCACAATGATGGTACTAGCTGCAACTAATGGCGCAAGCCCAGCCATAAGCAAACCAAAAGAAAGTAAAATAAACGTTATTGTAGCCAAGAAGGGCTGTTGGGTTCCACAAACACTATTCAATAGAACAACACCCTAACGCTTTCCCTGACCAGCCAGCTCTCTCCTAGCGGCATCCAGACGAGAATGATACGAGAAGGGCGGGCAGGGCTATCTATTCCAGGGTCACCTGATCAGGCCGCCAACCACTGCTATCGACGTTGTAAGGTACATGTCATGCGGGTGGAGTGCAGAGTCTCCGGCTTGTGTGGACTGTACTTTTCTGGCCGCCAAAAATCACAACGACGGGAGATGCCATTTTCTTGAGCGGGCGAAGTATTCTTCCAACAACGAGCAGTTTCGAGTATGCTAAGTGCTCGAACGAGCATCAAGCTCGGACGAGTATGTTCATCCATCCTAGTTGTTTCGGATTCTTGATACTAATTGTGGGGGTTTGGTATAATTTAGACTTTTTTGGGGGTTGTATGCTGTCTCTTTTATGTTATTGGGTTATTGCATTTTATGATTTACTAATTTATTTTTATTGTAATACATTTTTTTTACTTTTTACTTTTTCCACCATGGGAAATGGCGGGGTGAGACACCACCTGCTGATGAGGGAGTAGGGGAAACGCCAGAGACTACTCCACGAGGTTATCAGTCTCAATTACTGGGACTCGTAGCAGAGCACTGTGAGGCCAAGAAACAGGCAAAGAGTGATGTCGTGGATTGCGGACAATGCTGCTACATTTGTCACACAGTTGTCTTGTCTCCTGCAGTCCCACCATGTCACCGAATCAGCACTTCTCCAGCTCTCCACCTCAGCCTCCTTCACGAGTCTGCCCCCTCCCAGCAAAATTGGCATTTGAACCGGCATACTCTGAGGAACGTTGTTCTAGTACCTATCCACAGTCCAAACCCTTGTTCCGGTTGCTGCTGAGCTATTTCGATGCCCTCAACGTCCACATCTCCAATTTGCTTAGCCTGTAGATGCTGCCCATAGCTGGTAGAGACCGAGGCTTCCGAAACCTCATGGCGGCGGCCGCCCTCGGTATTCGGTCCAGCCGCCACTACTTTTCCCCCGAACAAGCCCTGCACATCACGTGTCAGAGAACATCATCTCCGTGCCCGACCAACGTCGTTTCTGACAAGGTCCACCTACCACGGACACATGGACGAGTGCTGCCGGGCAGCCACTATATATCGTGACGGCAATTGGGTTAACTTGTGGAGGCTGGGACCGAGTCTGACCCTGGGGCTGTCATATACTGCCCGCGAGGATTGCGGGGGCCTACCCTTGGTCCAGGTCTCAAAGGCATACTATGCCTCCTCCTCTGCCCCCACCAACTCCACCTCCTCCTCTGAATTACATCTGTGGGCATGGCGCCATCAGTCGGTAGCTCTAGGCACAGCGAGTCGGCCGTCGACTGAACGACAGCAGGCGGTGCTCAAATGCTGAGCAGGCGATAAAGGCACACGCCACAAGAGCTATACGGGCATCACGGCGCAGACCGATCTGGTGGCCACCGCTAACTTGAAGCAGGCAGGGTTTTGTGTGACACGCCCGTAACCTATGGTGGCCGCATGAACTCGGCATGACACATGTCCATGCTGGCCCATGCGTTAAATCTCTAGTTCATCAGCGTTTCCTCAAGACATACCCCAATCTGTCTGATTTGCTCACAAGGTGCGCCGCATCTGTGTGCATTTCAGGAAAGTCCAGCACAGATGCTGCCATCTCAGGCCCGCAGGCCCGCCTCCAACTGCCCGCGCACCGACTGTTGTGCGACATGCCCACGAGGTGGAATTCCACATTAACCATGTTATCCAGAGTTTACCAGCAGCGCAGAGCGATTGTTAGACTGCCAGATTTCAACTTCCACCAGAACTGGTAGTCAGGTCAGTACAGCTTCCTCAGTCTACAATGAGGAGTGGACGTTGGATGTTCTGATATCTGTCAGGTGCTGAGTAACTTTGAGGAGTCACACAGAGGGTCTCAGTGGCGATTGCCGCCATCATAAGCCTCACCATCCCTCTCTTGGCCTGTTGAAAAACTCTCTGGTCAGCATGAAGTCGTGAAGCTTTGTGCTCGTCACAAGAGATGGGGGAAGAAGATTCCCTTGTGATAGCCAAAGCCCCTTCGGGTCTTTTCTCAGGCACATCGGAGGAGGATGAGGAGAGAGAGAGGAAATGGTGCGCGACAGAAGAGGGGACCATTGTCAGTCCTTCACTGTTCAGCGTGTATGGGCAGAAGAGAGAGTTGGAGGAGGAGGAAATGGGCATCAGGCCAGTGAGGGGAGTCTTGCGGGCGGGGACTCGGCGCATATGGCAGATTTCATGCTAGGCTGCCTATCCCGTGACCCTCGCGTTCAAAGAATTTATTCCAGCCTCTTAATGGGTATTCACTCTCCTGGACCCACGGTACAAGCAAACTCTTTCCACTCATCCCTGGAGAGGAAAGGAGTGTGAGAATGCATGACCAGCAGGCCCTGGTGCACAGCTGAAACAGTCTTTCCCTTGACAGCGCTAGCGGCAGAGGGCTACTTCTGCGGGGACAAGTAGCGAGGGAGAGAGGGCGAGCAGCAGCTTTTCCAGCACTGGAAGGGGTACGCCTTACAAGGCTTTGCCAGTTTTATGTCCACTTAGCAAGACACTGTCACCTGTCCCCAGTCTCGGCAGAGGTAGCGGCTGATTTACGAACGATGGTGAGGGAGTACGTAGCTGACATACTAATCGTCCAAATGTCACACCAGCTCCCTACAACTACTGGTTTCAAAAGCTGGACATGTGGCATGAACTGGGGCTGTACGCCTTGGAGGTTTCTGCCTGCCCTGCACTAGCGTGTGTCTGAGCGGGTTTTCAGTGCTGCTGGTGGCATCACACCGAAAGCGTACACGCCCTGTCGACTGACGCACTGACAGGCTGACGCGTATCAACGATGAATAAGCCTGGATTCTCCGGATTTCATTCTCCACCAGGTGAAAGAGCTCAACCTGAATAATGTATGCACCCTCCTCCTCCTCCTCTTTGTACACTAAACGCCGAGGAAACTGGCTATTTTTGCCAGGGACAACTGGCTCTACTATAGTACTCTAAATTTTAATTTTTCTGGGGACCACCTACCTGACTGGCTCCTCTGGTTTGACAACGTTTTTTGGATGCCACTACAGGCCTTTCCAAATTAAATTTTCTCATTGCTAACTCCACACGTCATTCGCAATAGCATCATCAAAGTCGTCCTAAGCTCCTACATTGTCTCCTTATCAATCAACTTGTGGGCAGGCAGACTTTTGCGTTGTTTTCATGCGCTTCCACATCTCAAACTTGTAACTTGTTGCCCCACTGATGTTAATACACAAAATTTACTGGCAAACCTATCATTTACCGTATATTCAATTCAGCGTTTTCTGCGCATCTTTACATTCCCTCACCCGCCATATCCCAAACTATAAGAACGCTACTACACTTGATCTTATACAAAAGGTTCTTAGAAGTGCTGTTTGGGGAGTAGCCGAGAGACAGGGGCTTGATAGGCGAAAGCTCGCCTGGAGCGGAGCGCCAGCTCCTCCAAGATCCCAACCTAACATAGTTTTTAAACGGCAGCACCTTAATCTACTACTAGTTCACTGCCTCCATACATCGTCCCCTTATCAACGAGTCTGTGTCAGGCAGCAATTTTCAGGGTGTTCACCAGATACTCGGCCCATCTGTCGCCCCATGCTGGAGACCTGAAGTTGCAAATATAGCAGCGCGATATTGGATGCCCCATACTGTCGCTCTTAATCATGGAACCATTTCCGTAAAAACAATTAAAATAGAACAACTATGCTATTCCATATTCCTAGGTGAAATATTAAACGACCCGACCTGCTTTGAAAATGAATTTTTTCAAAGTAACGCTTCTGGCCCCAGGCCCATTTGGGGTGGGGAAAAGAGCCGGAGACAGGGGCTTGGACAGGCGAAATTCGCCTGGCAGTGGACCGCGCAGCCTCATCTTAGATTAGGCAGCCTCAGAGAATCCAGCAGGCTGCCCCTGCTGTTTCTGTCCATTTTGCCTCCACGATCTCCCAGCGTCCACCATGTCTTTTAACTCTCTATACCCCAGACGCTGGAGCAAGCGAGATATGCAGCACATCATCCCTATCAAACGAGTCTGTGTCAGGCAGAATTTTCAGGTGTGTTCAATCAGATACATAGTGGAACTCGGCCCATCGTCGCCGCATGCTGAGACCTGAAGTTGCAATCATAGCAGCGCAATATGAATGCCCCATACTGTCGCTCTTAATCATGGAAGTCTCTCCATGCTGCCCCACATGTGGTCCCTTCAAAGAGCTATGTCGCTCATTTTTCGGGTGTTTCACCAGATACGTTATGGAAACTTGGTCACTATGTCGCCACCATGCTGTGTTTACGACTAAATACACAGGCAACCTTTTGTGCACATAGGAAATCATTCAGCGCTTCTTGCTCACCTCCTTTGGTGAGCTGAGTCCATTTAGGGTATGTCGCCATGACACTCTCTTGCTGCGCTGCTGCCGCTGCTCTGCATGCCGTCCCTATAGTGTCAGGTCAAATATTGCATGTTTTAGATGCTATCTAGCCTCATTCGTCACTCTGTCATGGCCATGCTGTTGCCCATATTTTGGCATAAGGTGTGATTAAGCAGCCTTCAATGCTTCCATGCATGCTGCCCCTGCTGTTTCCTGTCATTTCCGTGGTGTTTCACCTTTCTGAGGTTCCCAGGTGTTTGGCCAAGCTCCCTGTGCAGAGCCTTGGTCCCCTTGAAAAATGCTCGAGTCTCCCATTGACTTCAGTGGTCTCGTTATTCGAGACGAGCACTCGAGCATGCGGGAAAAAGTTTGTCTCGTAAAACAAGTACCCAAAGCATTTAGTGCGGCTCATCTCTATTGCTAAGCATGTTCTTTCTATTAAAATTCAACCCTTGAAGTGCAGTATTTTGTTATTTTTTTTTTTTTAAATGAATCTTCTATTCTGTCATCTTATCATTTATCCCACAGCTACATCTTCTTTGTTGCTTTCTTCACTATTTCTTTCTTTCTTTTTCAATTCTTTCACCTTTTTGGTCATCATTTAGTTCTCTTTTCTGATTTTTTCTGACCCCTACTGGCCTACATTGCACACCAAATGATCTTGGCGCCCTTTACATTTTTTGATTTTCACTTTTTCATTTTCACTTTTTCACGCCTTGTGGATAATATATGTTTTTCCTTTCATTTGCATGCTCTTCCCAATTTTTCCTCACCTTCTCATCTTGTCAAATTTCTTACCTTCATGTTCTCCCTCAGAATTTTGTCACATCAACATTTGTTTTAACTCATCACATCTCTCACTTTAATCTTTGCACGTTCTCTCACTCACTTTCTCTTCCCATCTATCCACGCCATTAGCACTTGTTGCATTTTTCACATTTATCTGCATTTTCTTATTGACCAGCTTACCATGGCGATTTGGTCCTTTCATTCACCGTCTTCTTTCACAGAAGCCCAAACATGTTGGTGTTTTCACGGCGTCGTGTGTATTTGTGTTCTTTAACCCCCTTCGGCTTACCATCACGTGTCTCCGCTGCTTATTCCCGGATCCGTTCTTGGCTATGTTTCCCTGCGACCCATGAGACGAGGACTCAGATTCAGGAAGGATGGCGTGTGCACATGGGCCCATGTGTATGTGTGTAGTATTTATGTGGGTTGTAGGAGTAAGCAATGTCACTTTATTATTTATTTATTTATTATCCATGAAGTTATACCTCTTCATATTTTTTGAGTTGTCGGGGTGTTTGTGTCTCATTTTCTCGGAAAGGGTTATCCGGGTTTAAAAAGTCTTATGGCCGGCTGGGGGAGGCTATTTAAACACAATAACATGTACTTACCTACTCCGATGTGCGGATGTCCTGCGTCTCTTGGCGCGGTTTCATTACAAGTGCGTACAGGAGCTTCCAGCGGCGGAAGCTCCATGTGCACCATATCCAGCGCTTACAACGTGAGAATAGGGACGGATGGGAGGAGCCGTCCACTTGCGGACCGGAAGCTCCTGTTCGCGCTTCCGTGCCCCTTTACACAAACAGGGCACGGATCGAAGGGACCGTGGCGCGGGACTCATGGCGCGGACGAGGTAAGTACATGTTTATTTAATAACTAGCCCTCCCCAGCCCGGCCATAAGAAATTTTTAAACCCGGATAACCCTTAAGTGTACGATCCTGATGTCACTACTATTATCTAAAACAATATATATTTTTTTATTGAGTATTAATATTATGTAACTATGTCTATATGCACTTCGTAACTTCTAACTCCCTGTTTGTACGCTTACCCCCCCCCTTTTGCTATACTTATAGTAATGCTACCCCACGAGTCACGTCTTTACCCCTGAGAAGTCTCCAGTTGGAGACGTAACGCATGGGGAGCCCTCCACCTCCTGATCATTCCACCACCCCGCCTGCATGCGCATTTCTCTGGTTGTGTTGCCAGGTCACTTGTTATATGTACTAGGTTTGCCACCATTATCTTATCAACTTTTCCATAGACATTGTAGGCATCAATTCACTTAGCCTTACTTCCATGGCACGGGACAGAGACTCTGCACTTTATATGTGTCTTTCATTGTTTAGGGTGGTTGGGTGGATACCACCCATTCAGGAGGTGTCTTGCTTGGGACACCGACCATAGTGCATTACATGGTAGAAGCATTATATGTACTTTGGACAGTTTTATTGATTTATTGCATGTTTCTGTTCAGTGTTGAATATTAATAAAATTTGTTATGTTTTTTTGAATCAAATCATGTCAGTGACACATACTTTTTTTCTTCTCTGATTATTTTTTTTTCTCTGAGTCTTGATAATCACGTCACTCTGCGTCTTCATGGATATCTGGACCACATTTGTATGGATGCGATGCGCGGTTTCGATCAGAGATACCGGAAGTGATCACTCCCTGACCGATGCCGAACATGGCTGTCGCCATGACGCCCAGTGCACACACCGGCACTGCATCAGCGACACCCCCCCCAGCAGGTTTATACGAGGGCATTACATCACCTGGGGAACCCCGAGGAACCGCTACTCGCGAGGGGGTTGTGTGGGACCCCACTTTTGCACACTACAGATCTTTGGTACATTTTTCTTTACTCACAGGCACCTTTTTATTGTTATCCTTTTTCAGCAGGCATTTTGTTGCTATTCCTATTTTAGTGTTATTTATATACACTTAGAGCATATCTCTTCCTGCATCGTCACGTTATATCATCTGTTGTTAATTGGTATAAGCTTAATGTGTAGTGTTGCATCGGGGGCTCTATCAGCAGGTGTACTGGCTTTTATCAGGTACCAGGTAACCTGCTGTGACTTTCGCATATGGAGCATATATTGTTTCCCTTTTTAGTTGTTTTTTATTTTGTCCGTTTGATGTTCTGATGTGTTTAGTATATATTTTTCTACAATAAAATTGGCTTTCTTTTGCTACTTGACACATGTTTTCTGGGTATATTTATGAGTGTTCTCATGTGTGTAGCACTATTGTGATTCCTGGATCTTTCAGGATTCATTTCTTTGGCTATATATAAAGAAGTTCATGACGCTGCCCAGCAGCTGACAGTTTGGCCGTCCATCACTGAATCAATAGCTGAACAACACTGAACGCAAACTCACACTGAGCTGATCCTGGGAGTGGTTTTCAAGCACAGATCCCTGAAACCTGATCATTTTAGATGGATCTGTCCAAACATCTTTGCTAAAGAGTATGTACACCTTTAGATGACTGTAAGCCAATATTTCTTTAATATCCTAAAAGGTTTTGTGATTTGCAAAAAAAAAAACTTTATTTCGTAAGTTATAAAGATTATTAACCTTTACAAAGTTTAATTTAAAAATTGATAAATTTGATTGGGCACTTTTCATCAAAGACCTTCAGTTAAAAGGGGTGAAGGTTACAATGTGTTTTATCGCATTGGTCCTTAGTTCAACCAAGATAAAATGTAAGATAAACATATTTCCTTTAGACACAAAAGGAGCTCTTTTCAGTTAAGGGATATACTCTTGAAATGGGTTTTTGGCACATCATGTAGAACATGTTCATTCACCCATAGGTCACACTTTCAAATGTGAAATGGAACCAAAGATGACTTAATAACATTACGGCTGTTCTTTTGTTGGTGTGTTGAACACATTTACCATCTGTCATTATAGAGCCTTTCTTTTTGATAATGGATATGTGAACAAACTTTCCTGGGAAATATTAATCAAGGAAAATAATGCTTAAGCTATGAAGGTTAATATTAACATTTATAAACCGATTGGTTATTATTAGGGTTTATTTATTGAAGCATGTTCAAACAGCTTTAACATTAAAATAATTAGCATGCTCTGGGTAGGTTTTTATTATTATTTATCGAGTATCAATTAATTCAGTGTTCTGTACAATTAATAAGGGTTCACTTACAGTAGATTACATTAACCCTATCCGCACTCGAGACGTTGTAGTACGTCCTTGCGAGAGAAATTCCCGCACAGGAAGTTCTAAACTTTCCACTTCTAGACACTGGCCTTTAGACTTGTTTTACTGAAGACACACATCTCCCCAAGTCTAAGATACCCTCCTGGTTGCCATTAACATCCTCATCACTACCGGCACTACCACGGTAGAAACCTGGAAAAGAAAGGTCCCGTTAAAGCAGCAGGAATGAAACAGAAGAGACAAGATGCAAGAGAAACAAAGAGCCCAAGTGAGGACAGAGGACATTGTCTGTTTTTCATTACAGGGCTACAAGATGTGTGAGTACCCCTGAAAAGGGCAAAGATATAGACTCTAACATGTTTCTAACCAATGAATATAAACTATGGTTAAAACAAAGGTTCATTTTGGGTAGGGTAAATAAGACCTACGTTTTTATTCTCTCACTTCCTTGCATCTGTCCTGTTTGGATGGAGATAAGGAATCATATGCAATAACCCCCCCCCCCTCCCCCCTCCTAATCTGCCCCCCCCCTCCTTAGTCCCCTACCCTTAACCTAGATCTCATCGACCCCTCTTCTCTCCCCTCTCCCACCAACTCCATATATAATTTGAGATAGGAACGTTATCTTAACCAGCAATATTCCCACTACCCTCCGTAGATGTGATATTGACACTTCTCTTTCAAACTTTGGCATCGATATGTTTGCTATGTAATCAAAGGGCATTTTGCCAGAGGTCGAATTGGACCTTCCAAATTCTACCAGTTAACCTACCTACATCCTTACCTGTACCCTCCCCCCCCTCAATTTTATGCAAATGCTTGTAAAGCTATCTTCCTCTCATCTGGGGCAAGAGAGGAAGCTTCAAAGCAGCTTCAAGTGAAGGGAGACACCTACTCCCTGGTTTAACAGTGTTAAAGAGTTACAGTTTTCTGCAATGAGTCACAATCCCCTGGGCAGGATGACTAACCCTACCCCCCCCCCCCTTCCTCCCTTCCCCCTTCCTCATGAAGAGTCTCCTTCAAGTATTCTACATATGGCTCCCACTTCACTACATTAGGGTTTGGTGAGAACAATACTTAAAGTTTGATATGACGGAATTATATTTACCTCATATAAGTTAGGGGCTTCAATGAACCATGTAAGAGGAGACAAATTCTGGGGTATCTTAAAAAATATAAAGCAAATTTTTTACTCACAGAGACACATTGAAAGACAATAGAGTCCCGCGCCTTTCTCGACTCGTATAATAAGTGGTATCAATACCCCACTCATCAGCGTCCAGGGGGGTCAGTATAGCTGTTAGCAAAACACTCCTTTACACTATCGGCGGAGCTTGGTGCCTCCTGGACGTTTTCTTTTACAAAAGGGAAAATTGGCAATCAGATGATCTCCATAGCAATTTGTAGCTCCCAACTCAGAACAACCCAATGGTTGATTGAGGCCTTAAACAGTTGAACTGTTTAGAGAGGGGCTAAGCATAGTAGGGGGAGACCTAAATGTGGCATTAACCCAGGACTAGACACTACAGGTACACACCATGTAGCTTAAAAGGCTAGAAGCTCTGTCTGGAACACTAGCTAGACTACAACTCTAGACCACCTGGCGGTTACTCTACCCAGAACTGAAAGAAACCATATTTCTCTAGTACTCACAAACATACAGCAGATTAGACTACATATTTATTTCACAACGTCATGCCCACTATTGAAGGGGCCTCAGTGGGAAATATTCTGTTGTCCGACCGTTGCCCCTGTGTTTGCTCTGTTAATATGCCGGCCTGATAAAATGTGACTGGAGATGGTCCTTTAATCATACCATTTGAAGACCCACAACATTTTACGCCAAATTAAAAGCAGATGGGAGAGTACTTCCAGAACATAAAGAGGAAAATATGACCCCGACATTACTCTGGGAGTCCCACAAAACTGTACTAAGGGGAGAATTCTTTCCATTGGGGCCTACGTAAAGAAAAAAAGGGATAGCCTGACAAATGACATGTTAGCAAAAAATTTCCTCGCTAGAAAGGCAGCATAAAAATCTAAAGCCAAAGAACACTAGCAGAACTTACCAAAACTGAGACAGGAAGTCAGGAACATATCAATGTTAAAACAGCCAAACTAATATTAGCAACGAAAAGCTAATTTTATGCTCCTGGAGATAGAGGGGGAAGATTGATGTCTCAGTGGGTTAAGAAGCAAAAGGAAAAGGCATACGACGCTGAGATTAAGACGGACGGAGGAATAAAGACACAAATACAAAACAGATAGCGAACACCTTCAGGGAATTTCTAGAGACTTATATAATCTTTCCAAGTCGTTAGAGGAACTGTGAGGAAGGAGAGATTGATAGGTTCTAGAGAAAACCAAAGTCCCGACCTTATCAGCAGAAGATCAGGGGAGGCTGCGAGCCCCTTTCACAGCAGAAGAAATAAGGAAAGTGCGACTATCGATCCGGGGGAAAGCACCAGGTCCTGACAGGATCCTAATTATTAATAAAAAAACCAGACCCTGCTGGTCCCCACTTTGTATCTGTAGCAACAGCTAATGGAAGGTGGGGCTCTCCGAGACAATCCTTAGAGGCACACATCCTATAATACATAAAGGATAGCAGCAGTCAAAAGGACTATCTTACCTAAGGTGCTTTATCTTTTGAAACCCTGCCGTGCCCGTCCCGTTGGGTGCTCTGAGGTCTCTGCAAGCATCAAGGTGCCATTTTATGGGGCGAAAAGAGACACAGAATCTCCAGTCTGTTCTAATCTCTCAAATCTAAGGGTGGCCTACGGTGCCGGATATAACCAGATACTACTGGGCAACACATTGTGGCGCAATCCAGATGGTCCACTTGCTGGCATCTCCAATGGATGGAGATAGAGAAATTTATGGTTGGCCCTTTTCACCCTAAACTATTACCTCTGGCCTAAAGAGGCGCCTGCATTGCTGACCCCCAATTAGGCCCTGTGTCATCACGATTAAATTGTGGAGGGGCTGTTTGACCAGGTTCCCACTGGTCTTCAGTGTTCTCCCATGCAATTTTTCTTACACACCCCCAGATGCAACAGGCCGGGGTAGGGCAGGAAATTAAAACTGGCATGAGAAGGGATTGTTTAGATTCGCGACATTGTGGAACTACAAGAGATAGATTTTGCCTTTGCCGCTTACAGGATAAATTCCATCTCCCGCAGCGCCAATTCCACTATATTCAAATTAGGCACTTTACAGTCCCCTGAGCAGTACTGAGAGGGTCTCGGCACACCACGTTTAAACACATTTCCAAAACGCTACCCACTCTGGTTCTTATATCAGATATCTATATGATGCTATTACACCCAAGCTCGATGAACCTATCGCACACCATACATGGCCAAATGGAGGAGAGCATAGTGGGGGAAATATCTCAAGACACATGGCAGGTGATTTGGAATAGAGCGGCAAAACCTCCTTGTGTGCGCCACATAAGGAGAATCAGTACAAACTGATGTTGCAGTGGATCATAACCATCCTTGTTACACAAACTATTCTTTCAGTCAGCCGGATACTTGCTGGCGATGTGGCTCGACTGGGGAACTCTTCAACACATCTTCTGGATGTGTCCATTGGTGCGACTTTTAGAAGGAGGTAAAGTCTCTCCTCCGGGAGGTCGGCGGTGGGACATTCCACTTTCCCCATTATATTACTTGCTGAACGTCTCTCCTCAGCCCATGGCCAAGACGGCTACAAAATTGAGCCTGCACATACTCACAGCTGCCAAGGTGCCGATAGGCAATTCGGAAAAGGCAAGCCCCCCCCTCCCGAATGGACCTTCTTCTAGGGTAAGGGAAACTCGCAGTATGGAATATCTGACTGACTCCCTGAATAATCGCATCCCATTATTCGACAAAATTGGGAACGTTGGGACCGCTACTGGATAAAGAACAGAGCGAGGAGGAGAGAGTGATATGGTCACCCCTTGGTTTCTACCCAAGTGTCAATTGTTGTTATAGGAGTATGTAGGATGTCTTTTGTCTGTACCCTTCTCCCCAACCCCTCTAACCGGTTAGGCATAGTGTTGATGCCGTCCTTGGTATTTGTTTACACCTAAAAACATATTACACTGTTGACTTTGCACACTTGATTCGACAATGGAAGATTTAAACTGTTAAATATGTACATGAGAACTTGTCTGTTATGTATCTTTGAAATGAATAAAAATACAATATATAAAAAAGAGCAACAGTATGGGGCATCCATATGGCCGCTGCTAGATTGCAACTAGGTCTCCAGCATGGTGGCAACAGATGGGACGAGTTCCACTATGTATCTGGTGAAACACCTGAAAATTCTGCCTGACACAGCTCGTTTGATAAGGGGATGATGTATGGAGGCAGTGAAGTAGTAGTAGATAAAGGTGCTGCAGTTATAAAACTATGTTTAGTGAGTCTGGGATGGAGCTGGCGCTCCCCGTGCCAGGAGCTTTCGCCTATCAAGCCCTGTCTCTTGGCTCGCCCCAAAGCAATTCTAAGAACCTTTTGTATAAATCAAAGTGTCGTAGCGTTCTTATAAGTTTGGGATATGGCGGGGGAGGGGAATGTAAACAGATGCGCAAGAAGCCCTGAAAAAATATTGGGTAAATGATAAAAGTTTTGCAGTATATTTTGTGGATTACACAGCAGGGGGCGACAAAATTAACAAGTTTGATGGGAAGCCATGAAAACAACCCAAAATTCGCCGGACCACAGCTCGTTTGATATGGGACCATGTATGGAGCAGTGAAGATATGTAGATTAAAGGTGCTGCAGTTTAAAACTATGTTAGTTGGATCTTGGGATGGAGTCGGCGCTCCGCTGCCAGGCGAGCTTTCGCTATCCAAGCCCTGTCTCTTGGCTACGCCCCAAACAGCACTTCTAAGAACCTTTTGTTAAAATCAAGTGTAGTAGCGTTTCTAAGTTTGGGATATGGCGGGTGAGGGAATGATGTAAAACAGATGCGCAAGAAGCGCTGAAATAATATTGGTAATGAATAAAAGTGGCCAGTATATTTTGTGGATTACACAGCAGGGTGTGGCGACAAAGTTAACAAGTTTGATGTGGAAGCCATGAGAAACAAACAAATTCTGCCTGACACAGCTGTTTGATAAGGGGAACTGTATGGAGGCAGCTATATGGACGATTTGGATGCAGATGGGCCTAGATGACGTGTGGAGGTCAGCAATGGAGACAACGTGAGGAATTGTCTCCATAGCAGCCTCCACACGTCGTCTTTTTAGTTGCCTCCTCACGTTGTCTCCATTGCTGCCTCCACACGTCATCGCCATAGCTGCCTCCAAAAGTCGTCCATATAGCTGCCTCCATACATGGTCCCCTTATCAAACGAGCTGTGTCAGGCAGAATTTTGTGTTGTTTTCATGGCTTCCACATCAAACTTGTTAACTTTGTCGCCACCCTGCTGTGTAATCCACAAAATATACTGGCAAACTTAGTTAAAAAACTATGTTAGTTGATTCTGGGATGGAGCTGGCGCTCCCCCGTGCGGGAGCTTTCGCCTATCAAGCCCTGTACTCTTGGCTCGCCCCAAAAGCAATTCTAAGAACCTTTTGATATAAATCAAGTGTACGTAGCGTTCTTATAAGTTTGGGATATGGCGGGAGGAGGGGAATGTAAACAGATGCGCAGAAAGCCCTGAAAAAATATTGGGTAAATGATAAAAGTTTGCAGTATATTTGTGGATTACACAGCAGGGGGCGACAAAATTAACAAGTTTGATGGGGAAGCCATGAAAACAACCCAAAATTCGCCGGACCACAGCTCGTTTGATATGGGGACCATGTATGGATGCAGTGAAGTATGTAGATTAAAGGTGCTGCAGTTTAAAACTATGTTAGTTGGATCTTGGGATGGAGTCGGCGCTCCGCTGCCAGGCGAGCTTTCGCTATCCAAGCCCTGTCTCTTGGCTACGCCCCAAACAGCACTTCTAAGAACCTTTTGTTAAAATCAAGTGTAGTAGCGTTTCTAAGTTTGGGATATGGCGGGTGAGGGAATGATGTAAAACAGATGCGCAAGAAGCGCTGAAATAATATTGGTAATGAATAAAAGTGGCCAGTATATTTTGTGGATTACACAGCAGGGTGTGGCGACAAAGTTAACAAGTTTGATGTGGAAGCCATGAGAAACAAACAAATTCTGCCTGACACAGCTGTTTGATAAGGGGAACTGTATGGAGGCAGCTATATGGACGATTTGGATGCAGATGGGCCTAGATGACGTGTGGAGGCCAGCAATGGAGACAACGTGAGGGGCAACTAAAAAGACGAGTGTGGAGCTGCTATGGAGGACAATTTTAATTTGGATAGTGCCTGTATGTGGCAGTCCAAAAAAGTTTTCAACCAGAGGCGCAGGAAGGTGGTCCTCAGAAAAATTAAATAGATTGAGTGCCTGTATGTGGCAGTCCAAAAAAGTTTTCAAACCAGAGGAGAGGTAGGTGGTCCTCCAGAAAAATTAAATAAATTGAGTGCCTGTATGTGCAGTCCAGAAAAGTTTTCAAAACCAGAGAGCAGGAAGGTTATCCTCCAGAAAAATTTAATAAATTGAGTGCCTGTTGTGGCAGTCCAAAAAGTTTTCAAACAGCAGGAGCAGGTAGGTGGTCTCCAGAAAATTTATAGATGAGTGCCTGTTATGTGGCACCCAAAAATTGTTAAACAGAGAACAGGGTAGGTGGCCCTCCCAAAAAATAAATACTAGAGTACGAAAGCTATAGCCAGTTGGCCTGAAAAATAGCCAGTGTCTCTGCTTAGTGTACAAAGAGGAGGAGAAGGAGGGACAATGAGGAGGAGGAGTGCATTACATTATTCAGGTTGAGCTTCTTTCACTGGTGGAGAATGGAAATCCTGAGAAATCCAGGCTTTATTCATCTTGATAGCGTCAGTCTGTCAGCGCTGTCAGTCGACAGGCGTGTACGCTATCGGTGATGATGCCACCAGCTGCCAACTGAAAAGCCGCTCGGACAACACGCTAATGCAGGGCAGGCAAGAACCTCAAGGACGTACAGCGCCAGTTCGTCCACATGTCCGCTTTGAACCCAAGAGTTGTAGGGAGCTGTGTGATCATTTAGCACGATGGTATGGTCAGCTACGTACTCCCTCACATCTTATCTTAAAGATCAGCCCTACTTGCCGAGACTGGGACAGTGACAGGTCTTGCTAAGGTGACATAAAATCTGGCAAAGGCCTTTGTAAAGCGTACCCCTGCCAGTGCTGCTAAAGCTGCCTGCTCGCTACTCTCCCTCGTTACTTGTCCGCCAAGAAGTACGCCTCTGTCGCTAAGCGCTGTTCAGAAGGAAATACGTGTCAGCTTGGCACCAGGCTGCTGGTATTCATGCATTCTCACACTCCTTTCCCTCCAGGATGAGAGGAAAGATTTTGCTGTGTACCGGGGTCAGCAAGAGTGAATACCCGTAATCAGTGCTGGAATAAATTCTTTGAACGCGAGGGTCACGTGATAGGCAGCCTAGCTGAATCTGCCATATGCGCCAGAGTCCCAATGCGCAAGAATTCACTCCCCTCACTGGCCTGACTCTCCATTTCCTCCTCCTCCAACTCCTCTTCTTTGCCCATACAACGCTGCAAGTGAAGGATGAAACAAAGTCCCCTCTTCTGTCTCGCCAACATTCTCCTCTCTTCCTCCTCACCCTCCTCACTCTCTGATATGCGCTGAGAAACAGACCTAAGGGTGCTTTGGCTATCAACAAGGGAATCTTCTTCCCCATACTCTTGTGACGAGCGCAAAACTTCCGACTTCATGTGACCAGAGAGATTTTTCACAGGCCAAGCAGCGGGATGGTGAGGGGATGATGGCGGCATCGCCACTGACCATCTTGTTGAATCTCAAAGTTACTCAGCATCCTGACAGATATCAGACACATGTCTAGCGACTTAGAACATCTGGCGTCTACAATCGCTCTGCGCTGCTGGTAGTAAACTCTGGATAACATGGTTAATGTTGAATCCACCTCGGGGGCACAGCGCACAACAGCGGTGAGCGGGGCAAGTTGGAGGCGGTGCTGCGCTACGCCCTGAGAGTGGCAGCATCTGTTCTGACTTCCTGAGAGTGCGGCGCACCCTTCGTGAGCAAATCAGAGCAGATTGGGGTAGTCTGAGGAGGAACGCTGAACTATGAGTGAAACACAGGGCCAGGCACATGGCACATGTGTCAGCTGCCGAGTTGCAGGCGCCACCGGGTTACGGCCGTTGTCACACACAAACATGCTTGGATTCAGGTTCAGTGGTGGCAGCCACAGATCAGTCTGCGCCGTGATGCCCGCTAATAGCTCTTGGGGTGGTGTGTCTTTTATCGCCTAAGCTAAGCAGTTTGAGCACCGCCTGCTGTCGCTTAGCGATGGCACTGCTGCTGTGCCTAGAGCTGCCGACTGATGGCGCCATGCCCACGGATGGAATTCGGAGGAGGAGGTGGAGGAGGGGCGGGAGGGAGGGAGCTAGTAGGCCTTTGAGACCTGACCGAAGTAGGCCCGCATCCTCGGCCTGTATTCTTCTGCTTTTTTTCGTACTCGGTCCTGCCCTCCGACCATTTCCATGGCGCCAGCGACATGTGCTTCCCGTGGACCATCTCTTATTCTTTCCTTTATGTGACTCTTTTCATAACTTGGTTCCAGGCACTGGCCTGACTTTTTCTGACTCTGTCTTTCAAGGGCTGTAAGACCCGGCCTCTAAGCCTTAGTGCGTTGTTGTGGAGTCCGATCTCGGGGGTCCCAGCCCAGCTGGCGTTCTTAAGCTCTCGTCAATCCGTTTTTTCTTCTATGTTCTAAGCATTTACATGTATTTTGATTGGTGCTATACTTCCCTTTTCTGTCCACGCGTGTAATGAGGCTAGAATTTGTTGTTCTCTGATGGAATTCCTTCTGGAACGTCGAGGTTGGGTTTCGCACTTGGATTTTTCGTTGTTTTGGTCCGTTGTCTCTGGCAGGTGGGCCGCTCTTAGCATAGCACTGTGAACTGAATGTGCCCTCCCTCTTTGTTCCCGCCAGAGTACGCGGGGCCAGGTGGGTGTCATTTCCATTGCCTCCTCGTTTATTTCTAGCCTTTGGAATTGACACGCTGCTGATCCTTTTATTGGTGCACGGTTCCCTTCACTTCTCCGTTCACTTTCTCAATCTTAAACCCTCCAGACCTTTCCTGTTTTAAATCTGCCGCTTTTCCACTACTTATCTCCACGTTTGAAGTCTCTTTCTGTTTTTCTCTTTGCACTCATCTCTGGCCCTCTCTCCTTCTCCTCCGATCTGTGCCCACCTCGCTGGCCTTGTCTGTTCCTGGCTATTCCTCGATTGTCCGTCCAACATGGTGCCCGGCCTCTCAACTCGCTTGGTTCCTTCATCGCATTAGCTCCGAGCCTCAGTTGCTCCCCTACTTGCGTGCCTAAACCTACTGATCAACTGTCTGAGCGGTCTCCTCATCGCGACTACCGCTGTTTCACTACACGGCTTTTCCCTCGTGCTCCATTTGCCTCCTCCAGATGGCATTGCACACCATTACTTCATACTTTGGATTACCCTGCATCTAGTAGACCGGACTGTTTGTGTGTGGGACCTCGTTTCCAGAACATCCTCAGAGTCATATGGTCATGCCAAATCTGTCTGATGTAGACCTTGCTTGTGTGAGTGATGGCACTCAGAGTTGATTTTTGGTGTGGGTGTACCTCGCGTGATACTTCGACTGGACATCCGCCTCGCTCTAGTCCTTGCAATCTCCGATTGCACCCCATGCTACGGTCTGGCCTTACATGTCTAACCCCGTCCTACTAGCATGCTGGTTTTTGGCGGCTTTACCTGCTCCTCTCACGTTGTAGCAGTCCCCCATGGCTCTTTGACCCTCATAGTTGCCCACTCCTTACTTACCTCCTCGTGTTCATTTTCCTTTAGGTCCGTTGATCCAATTTCAGGGTTTGTTTTTTCTCTAACTAACCAGGCCTTCCTTGCGTGCTTGTGTCCCCTTGCACTGCCTTACCTCTGGATTGTGCATGTTTACCCCCGGTGACTTGAGGTCAAGCATACAACTAACAAAAAACACGATGTGCCGCCAGCGGATCATAATGGCCGTCTCGCTAAGTACAGTCCACGTTCGGTTATCGAGTGGATTGCGAAGGGGGCAGCTAGATGATGTTCTGAAGTCAAGTCCAGAAGCTTGCGCGCGCAAATTCCACAAAGTAGTGGTGGGACCAGTCACTCAGGAGCGCGCCGAGTTCGAAAGGCCCGGCTCTACAGCCATAGCAGCCAATTCATAACGATGGAAATGTGACGTGATTGATATGGTGTGCCAACTAGACTCGTTGGAGTCTCCTAGCTAGTTCCTGGTACTGAAGCTACACAGCTGGTGATGCCGGAGGATCGTGAGCGTGAGGGAGAATAAATTTCCAAACGGTAGTAAAAATGGGCCGGAGTCATACTGGGTAGGCGGACTAAGTCAATACACCCATGAAGGACAGTGTGGGTCCCAGAGCTGAACAGCTTGTGATTGAGTGGTATAGTTGTATGCTGCGCATACAGTGAGTCTAAACTAGGGTGAACGCATCCTGCTCCTTGGCAAGAGTGCCACACCAAGTCGTCGGTACTAGGTTTCTAAGCAACTAAGGTCCACGAAAGCCAACAGTAGCCAGAGATTACTTTGATATAAAAAGAAATAAACGTAAAAAAAAAATCAGCAGGCTGTGCCTAATTCAAACAAACCCCTAATAAATGTCCACTTCGGGTTGAGGTGGATACGGTGTCATAAGAGCTAAACCACGTGCAAGTCTCCTGCATTCCTCACATATGGTATAGTGCTACTAATGGCGCAAGCCCAGCCAAAGCAAACCAAAGAAAGTAAAAAAAACGTTATTGAGCCAAGAAGGCTGTTGGGTTCCACAAAACTTTAATAGAACACCCTAACGCTCCTGAAGCAGCAGCTCTCTCCATAGCGGCATCAGAAGAAATGATCGAGAGCAGGGGGGCGGGGCTAGTCTATTCCAGGGTCACCTGATCAGGCCAGCCAACCACTGCTATCGAAGTTGTAAGGTACATGTCATGCGGGTGGAGTGCAGAGTCTCCTGGCTGTGTGATGTCTGTTTCTGGCCGCAAAAATCACAACGACGGGAAGATGCCCTTTTCTTGAGCGGGGCGAAGTATTCTTCCAGCAACGAGCAGTTTCGAGTTGCTAAGTGCTCGAACGAGCATCAAGCTCGGACGAGTATGTTCATCCATTCTCTAGTGGTTGCGGATGATTGATACAATATGTGGGGGTTTGTTGTTATAATTTAGACTTTTTTGGGGGTTGGGTTTATATGTCTCTTTTATGTTATGGGGTTATGGGCATTTTATATGATTTACTAATTTATTTTTATTGTTGAATAACATTTTTTTTACTTTTTACTTTTTCCACCATGGGAAATGGCGGGGTGAGACACCACCTGCTGATGAGGGAGTAGGGGAGTAGGGGAACGCCCAGAGATACATCCTAGGGTTATCATGTCTCAAGTTTACTGGGACTCGTAGCAGAGCACTGTGAGGCCAGAAACAGTGCAAAAGAGTGATGTCGTGGATTGCGGACAATGCTGCTAGCCATTTGTCAACAGTTAGTCTTCCTGCAGTCCACCATGTCACCGAATCAGCACTTCTCCAGCTCCTCCCACCTCAGCCTTTCAGCAGTCTGCCCCCTCCCAGCAAAATTGGCATTTGAACCGGCATACTCTGAGGAACTGTTTTTGTACCTCCCACAGTCACAAACCCTTGTTCCGGTTGCTGCTGAGCTATTTTCGATGCCCTCAACGTCCACATCTCCAATTTGCTTAGCCTGTAGATGCTGCCTATAGGCTGGGGTAGAGAGAGCTTCCGAAACCTCATGGCCGGCGGCCGCCCCTCGGTATTCGGTCCAGCCGCCCCTACTCCCTTCCGAACAAGCCCTGCACAGCACGTGTCAGAGAACATCATCCGTGCCCGACCAACGTCGTTTCTGACAAGGTCCACTGACCACGGACACATGGACGAGTGCTGTGGGCCAGGGCCCACTATATCGTGACGGCCAATTGGGTTAACTTGGTGGGAGGTGGACCGAGCTCGACCTGGGGCTGTCATATACTGCCCACGCGAGGATTGCGGGGCCTACCCTGGTCCAGGTCTCAAAGGCAACTATGCCTCCTCTCCTGCCACCCCAACTCCACCTCCTCCTCTGAATTACATCTGTGGGCATGGCGCCATCAGTCGGTAGCTCAGGCACAGCGCAGTGCCTCGCTAAGCGACAGCAGGCGGTGCTCAAATGTGAGCTAGGCGATAAAGGCACACGCCACGAAGAGCTATACAGGGCATACACGGCGCAGACCGATTGTGGTGGCCACCGCTGAACTTGAAGCAGGCAGGTTTTTGTTGACAACGTGCCGTAACCTGATGGTGGCTCTGCAACTCGAAGACTGACACAGTGTCCAGCTTGGCCCATGCGTTAAATCCATAGTTTCAGCGTTTCCTCAAGACATACCCCAATCTGTTGATTTGCTCAGAAGGTGCGCCGCATCTGTGTGCATTTCAGGAAAGTCCAGCACAGATGCTGCCATCTCAGGCAGCGCCGCGCCCGCCTCCAACTGCCCGCTCACCGACTGTTGTGCGGACTGCCCACGAGGTGGAATCACACATTAACCATGTTATCCAGAGTTACCAGCAGCGCAGAGCGATTGTTAGACTGCCAGATTTCAACTTCCACCAGAACTGGTAGTCAGGTAGTCAGCTTCCTAAGTCTACAATGAGGAGTGGAAGTTGGATGTTCTGATATCTGTCAGGTGCTGAGTAACTTTGAGGAGTCACACAGATGGTGTCAGTGGCGATTGCCGCCATCATAAGCCTCACCATCCGCTGCTTGGCCTGTTGAAAACTCTCTGGTCAGCATGAAGTCTGGAAGCTTTGTGCTCGTCACAAGAGATGGGGGAAGAAGATTCCCTTGTGATAGCAAAGCCCCTTGGTCTGTTCTCAGTGCCTACGGAGGGATGAGGAGGAGAGGAGAGAGAGAGGAATGGTTGGCGCGACAGAAGCAGGGGACCATTGTCAGTCCTTCACTGTTCAGCGTGGATGGGCAGAAGAAGGGGTTGGAGGAGGAGGAAATGGGCAGTCAGGCCAGTGAGGGAGTTCTTGCGCGTTGGGATCTGGCGCATATGGCAGATTTCATGCTAGGCTGCCTATCCCGTGACCTCGCGTTCAAAGAATTATTCCAGCCCACCGATTATTATGGGTATCACTCTCCTGGACCCACGGTACAAGCAAAATCTTCACTATCTCCCTGGAGAGGAAAGGAGTGTGAGAATGCATGACACCAGCAGGCCCTGGTGACAAGCTGAAATGAAACGTTTTCCCTTATGACAGCGCTAGCGGACAGAGGCGTATTCTGCGGGGACAGTAGCGAGGGAGAGAAGGCGAGCAGGCAGCTTTTCCCAGCACTGGAAGGGGTACGCCTTACAAGGCTTTGCCAGTTTTATTCACATAGCAAGACCATGTCACCTGTCCCCAGTCTCGGCAGAGGAGCGGCTGATCTTTACAGAAGATGGTGAGGGAGTACGTAGCTGACATACCATAGTCCAAATGTCACACCAGCTCCCTACAACACGGGTTTCAAAAGCTGGACTGTGGCATGAATTGGGCTGTACGCCTTGGAGGTTTCTGCCCTGCCAGCTAGCGTGGTCTATGAGCGGGTTTTCAGTGCTGCTGGTGGCATCATCCAGAAAGCGTAAACGCCCGTCGACTGACGCACTGACAGGCTGGCGTATCAAGATGAATAAGCCTGGATTCTCCGGATTCATTCTCCACCAGGTGAAGAAAGAAGCTCAACCTGATATAATGTATGCAATCCTCCTCCTCCTCTCTTGTACACTAAACCCGAGGAAACTGGCTATTTTTGCCAGGGACAACTGGCTCTAGCTATAGTACTCTAAAATTTAATTTTTCTGGGGGACCACCTACTGATCCTCTGGTTTGACAACGTTTTTTGGTATGCCACTACAGGCCTTCCAAATTAAATTTTCTCATTGCTAACTCCACACGTAATGCCATAGCTGCATCAAAAGTCGTCCATAAGCTGCCTACATACTGGTCTCCTTATCAACGAACGTGTCAGGCAGAATTTTGCGTTGTTTTCATGGCTGTCCCAATCAAATGTTAACTTGTTGCCCATGCTGATGTTAATACACAAAATTTACTGGCAAACCTTATCATTTACCGATATATTCATCGTTGCTTCGCGCATTGTTTACATTCCCTCACCCGCCAATCCCAAACTATAAGAACGCTACTACACTTGATCTTATACAAAAGGTTCTTAGAAGTGCTGTTTGGGGAGTAGCCGAGAGACAGGGGCTTGGATAGGGAAAGCTCGCTCGGAGCGGAGCGCCAGCTCTCCAAGATCCAACTAACATAGTTTTTTTTAAAGGCAGCACCTTAATCTAATACTAGTTCACTCTCCATACATCGTCCCCTTATCAAACGAGCTGTGTCAGGCAGCAGAATTCAGGTGTTTCACCAGATACTCGGCCCATCGTCGCGCCCATGCTGGAGACCTGAAGTTGCAATAATAGCAGCGCGATATGGATGCCCCACTATGTCGCTCTTAATCATGGAACCATTTCCGTAACAAACAATTAAAATAGAACAACTATGCTATTCCATATTCCTAGGGGAAATATTAAAACGACCGACCTGCTTTGAAAATTATATTTTTCAAAGAAAACGTTCTGGCCCCAGGCCCATTTGGGGTGGGGAAAGAGCCGGAGAGAGACAGGGGCTTGGACAGGCGAAATTCGCCTGGCAGTGGACCGCCAGCCATCTTAAGATTAGGCAGCCTCAGAGAATCCCTGCAGGCTGCCCCTGCTGTTTCTGTCATTTTGCCTCCACGATCTCCACAGCGGTCCACCAATGTCTTTTAACTCTTATACCCCAGACGCTTGGAGCAAGGAGATTATGCAGCACATCATACCCTTATCAAACGAGCTTGTGTCAGGCAGAATTTTCAGGTGCGTTAATCAGATACATAGTGGAACTCGGCCCATCGTCGCCGCATGCTGAGACCTGAAGTTGCAATCATAGCAGCGCAATATGAATGCCCCATACTGTCGCTCTTAATCATGGAATGTCTCTCCAGGCTGCCTCCACATGTGTCCCTTATCAAAAGAGCTGTCGGCTCATTTTTCGGGTGTTTCACCAGATACGTTATGGAAACTTGGTCACTATGTCGCACAATGCTGTGTTATGACTAAATATACAGGCAACCTTTTGGTCACATAGGAAATCATTCAGCGCTTCTTGCTCACCTCCTTTGGTGAAGCTGAGTCCATTTAGGGTATGTGCCATGGACACTCTTTGCTGCGCTGCTGCGCTGCCTCTGCAGCCGTCCCTATAGTGTCAGGGTCAAATATTGCATGTTTAGATGCTATCTAGCCTCATTGGTACATCTGTCATGGCCATGCGTTGCCCATATTTTGGCATAAGGGTGGATTAAGCAGCCTGCATGCTTCCATGCATGCTGCCCCCTGCTGTTTCCTGTCATTTCGTGGTGTTTCATCCTTTTCTGAGGTTCCCAGGTGTTTGCCAAGCTCCCTGTGCAGCAGCCTTGGTCCCCTTGAAAAATGCTCGAGTCTCAATGCATTCATGGGTCTCGTTATTCGAGAAGGCACTCGAGCATCGGGAAAAAGTTTGTCTCGAATAACAAGACCCAAAGCATTTATGTGCCGCTCATCTCTATTGCTAAGCAATGTTCTTTCTTTATTAAAATTCAACCCTTGAAGTGCAGTATGTTTGTGTATTTTTTTTTTTTTTTTTTTAAATGAATCTATTCTTCGATTTCTCTATTTATCCCACAGCTACATCTGTCTTGTGTTGCTTCTATCTACTTTTCTTTTCTTTCTTTTTCAATTCTTTACACTTTTTGGTCATCATTTACTGTCTTCTTCTGATTTTTTCTTGACCCCTACTGGCTACATTGCACACCACAATCATCTTGGCGCCACTTTACATTTTTTGATTTTCAATTATTTCATTTTTCACCCTTGTGGATAATATATGTTTTTTCCTTTCATTTGCATGCTTCTTCCCAATTTTTCCTCACCTTCTCATCTTGTCAAATTTCTTACCTTCATGTCTCTCAGAATTTTGTCACATCAACATTTGTTTTTAACCATCACTCTCCCTTTCAATCTTTGCACTGTTTCTCCCTCACATTTCTCTTCCCATCTATCCACGCCATTTAGCACTTGTTGCATTTTTCACATTTTCTGCATTTTCTTATTTTACCAGCTTACCATGGCGATTTGGTCCTTTCCTTACACGTCTTCTTTCACAGGAGCCCAAACATGTTGGTGGTCACCGGCTGTCGTGTGTATTGTGTTTTCTTAACCCCCTTCGGACTTACCATCATCCGTGTCTCCAGCTGCTTATTCCCGGATCCGTTCCTGGCTATGTTTCCCTGCGACCCATGAGATAGAGGAATCAGATTGGAAAGGATGGCTGTGCACATGGGCCCATGTGTATGTGTGTAGTATTGTATGTGGGTATGTATGATTAAGCAATGTCACTTATTTATTTTTTTTATTATTTATTATCCATGAAGGAATCTATCATATTTTTATGTTGTCGGGGTGTGTTGTCTCCATTGCTCTAAAGGGTATCCGGGTTTAAAAAAAGTTCTTATGGCCGGCTGGGGGGGAGGTATTTAACACAATAAAACATGTAATTACCTACTCCGATGTGCGGATGTCCTGCGTCTTCTTGGGCGCCGGTTTCATTACAAGTGCGTACAGGAGCTTCCAGCGGCGGAAGCTCCCATGTGCACCATTACCAGCGCTTACAACGTGAGAGATAGGGACGGATGGGAGGAGCCGTCCACTTGCGGACCGGTAAGCTCCCTGTTCGCGACTTCCGTGCCCCTGTTAACAAAACAGGGCACGGATCGAAGGGACGTGGGCGCGGGACTCAGTGGGCGGACGAGGTAAGTACATGTTTTATGTTTAAACTAGCCCTCCCCAGCCCGGCATAAGCAATTTTTAACCCGGATAAAACCCTTAAGTGTACGATCATGATGTCACTACTATTATCTAAGAACATAATTATTTTTATTGAGTATTAATATTATGTACTATTGTCTATATGCACTTTCTTAACTCCCTGTTTGTTACATTCATTACCCCCCCCCTTTTGCTATACTCACTTTAGTAATGGTACACCCACGATCACGTCTTTACCCCTGGGAAGTCTCCAGTTGGAGACGTAACGCATGGGGAGCCCTCCACCTCCTGATCATTCCTCCACCCCGCCTGCATGCTGCTATTCTCTGGTTGTGTTGCCAGGTCACTTGTTATAGTACTAGGTTTGCCACCATTATCTTTAATCACTTTACCATGTTTAACATTGTAGGCATTAATTCAATTAGCCTTACTTCCATGGCATCGGGACAGAGCTGCCACTTTATATGTGTTTTCATTGTTAGGGTGGTTGGGTGGATACCACCCATTCAGGAGGTGTCTTGCTTAGTTGACACCGACATAGTGCATTACATGGTAGACATTATATGTACTTTGGACAGTTTTAATTGATTTATTGCATGTTGTGTCAGTGTTGAATATTAATAAAATTGTTGTTATGTTTTTGAATCAAATCATGTCAGTGACACATACTTTTTTTTTCTCTGATTATTTTTTTCTCTGAGTCTTGTATAATCACGTCACTCTCGTCATTCATGGATATCGGACCACAGTGTGATGAGATGCGCTTGCGCGGTTTCGATCAGAGATACCGAAGTGCATCACTCCCTGACCGATGCCGACATGGCTGTCGCATGACGCCCAGTGCACACACCGGCACTGCATCAGCGACACCCCCCAGCCAGTATTTATACGAGGGCATTACATCACTGGGCACACTGAGGAAGCCGCTACCGCGAGGGGGTTGTGTTGGGACCCCACTTTTGCACACTACAGATCTTATGGTACATTTTTCTTTAATCAGCAGGCACCTTTTTATTGTTATCATTTTTCAGCAGGCATTTTGTTGAGTATCCTATTTTAGTGGTTATTTATATACAGCTTAGAGCATGATCTTCTTCCTGCATGTCACGTTATATCATCGTTGTTAATTGGGATAAGCTTAATGGTGTGGTTGCATCGGGGGCTCTATCAGCAGTGGTACTGGCTTTATCAGGTACCAGGTAACCTGCTGTGGAATTTCGCATATGGAGCATATATTGTTCCCTTTTTAGGTTTTTTATTTTTGTCCGTTTGATGTTCTATCCTGATGTTGTATGTATATATTTTTCTACAATAAAATTGGCTTTCTTTTGCTACTTGACACATGTTTCTTGGGTATATTTCATGAGTGTTCTCATGGTGGTAGCATTATTGTGATTCCTGGATCTTTCAGGATTCATTTCTTTGGCTATATATAAGAAGTTCATGGCGCTGCACCAGCAGCTGACAGTTTGGCCGTCCATCACTGAATCCATAGCTGAACAAACACTGAACGCCAAACTCACACTGAGCTGATCCTGGGAGTGGTTTTCAAGCACAGATCCCTGAAACCTGATCATTTAGATGGATCTGCCAATAACATCTTTCTAAAGAGTATGGTGACACCTTATAGTAGCTGTAAGCCAATATTTTTAATACTAAAAGGTTTTGTGATTTGCAAAAAAAAAAAAAACTATCTTTAGTCGAAGTTATAAGAGGTATTAACCTTTACAAAGTTTATTTAAAATTGATAAATTTGATTGGGAAACTTTTCATCAAAGACCTTAGTTACAAAAGGGGTGAAGAGACTTTCAATGGTTTTTATCGCATTGGTCCTTAGTTCAACCAAGATAAAATGTAAGATAAAAATTTCCTTTAGACACAAAGAAGCTCTTTTCAGTTAAGGGTATATACTCTTGAAATGGTTATTTGGCACATTTTATTAGAACATGTTCATTCACCCATAGGTCACACTTTCAAATGTGAAATGGAAACCAAAGATGACTTAATAACATTACGGCTTTCTTTTGTTGGTGTGTGACAACACATTTACCATTGTCATTATAGAGCCTTTCTTTTTGATAATGGTATATGTGACACAACTTCCGTGGGAAATATTAATCAAGAAAAATAATGCTTAGCTATGAAGGTTAATATTAACATTGATAAACCGATTGGTTATTATTAGGGTTTATTTATTGAAGATGTTCAAGCACAGCTTTAACATTAAAATAATTAGCATGCTTGGGTAGGTGTTATTATTATTTAGAGTATCATTAATTCAATTGTTCTGTACAATTAATAAGGGTTCACTTACAGTAGATTACATTAACCCTATCCGCACTAGGACGGTGTAGTACGTCCTTGCGAGAGAAATTTCCCGCACAGGAAGTCTAGTAAATTTCCACTTCTACACACTGGCCAGGAAGCTGTAACAGTGACAACCGTGCTCTAACACGGCGTTGGAGCCGTCCAATGAGAGTGTTAGCCCTTTACAGACACGGTGCCGTACCGGGATCCGGGACCACTTCTGGGCAGCCTTGTTGGTTACGTCTGACATGCCAGATAGTTTACATGCTCTAAATGAATGGTGTTGAGGCCAGTGTATTGGACTGAACGCGATCAGAGCATTGCTGCGGTACAAGTGTCAAGAGAAAGTGTTTCATACAATTTGAATAACCTAAAAAATAAAGTATATAAAATATAAGCCGCTAAAATGTTCAACTTTATACCAAATACTAAATAAAGTATAAAAAACAGAATATGCGCACCCCTCCACCGCCCATTTGGCCTTACTACGCATTGGTACAAGCTTGTATAATAAAACAGTAATAATACGGCTGCCACGGAAACTGCGGCTATTTTATTCACTAATAATGGGAAAAAAACTTAAAACTATTTAAAGAGGTATTTCCAGTAATCTACATGGTTTTAATTATGTTTAAAATCACTAGGATCGTGAGTTAATTTGTGCCATTAAGACGTACAGTTGTAACAGTAAAATCTTCATGGTTTACCTGGGTTTTCTCCCAAGATTCTAGAATAGTTTCTCATTCCAGCACAAATTGGGTACACCAAATCAATGGCAATCTATGCACAACATCGGAAATATGTATGATCTAATCTGCTTAATAAAAGAAACTTCTATTGAAAGTGGGGGTCGGGCCAGTAGACCAGACCTGCAATGTTGGTACAAGCTGAACTTTTGCGTTTTGGATCACTCAATGTTATTTGCATATGCATTCATTTGTATGTTTTCCCCGAAGGCTATCATATTCAACTGAGACCCAGGGAAAGACTATAGCCCCACCATGTTAATGAAAAGGTGAAGTCCAGCCTGAATGCTAAAATAGAGGCTCATGAAGGCCTGCCTGAAACAGGAAGTAAGTCGTTTATGTGTTTTGGGTATGGGTTGTATCTTTGCAGCACTTTGAGTTGTAAGAGTTTTTTAAGTCAGCAAACACAGTATTCATTTAAAATAAGATATTTTAAACCCTTAAGCCACCATGAGGTCCTAAAACCGAGATTCTCTTCAGAACATACTGGCCTATGAAGCAAAACACCAGAATTAATCCCACGATCAGTGGTGGCACAATCGTATTGTATAACTTGTGTATAAAGCCGACCCGAGTCGTAAAAGTATAAGCCAAAATACCACCAAAATTGGGAAAAACCATTGTACCCAAGTATAAGCCAAGGGTGGGAAATGCATTGTCACAGCCTTCCAGATATAGCAGCAAGGCCACCAGTAGTATACAGCCAGCCCTGTAGTATACAGCCTGTCAGGTCCGTTAGTATACCGACAGCAGGCCCACTGTAGTATATCGACAGCCAGCCCACTTGCAGTATATAGCTGCCAGCCCATTGAAGTATATTGCTGCCAACACCTATAATATGTATCATGCCAGCCAACTGTAATGTATAGCCTGCCAGCCAATTGAAGTATTATAGCCAAGCACCCCGTTTAGTATATATAACCTGCCAAGCCCATGAGGGTATAGCCTGTCAGTAAAAAAATAAAATGACTACTCACCATTCCGACGCCCGGGCAGCTCCTCTTCATCTCCATTGTGGGCAGTACGTCGTGACATCGATGTAGGGACAGCACCTCTTTTTCTTATGGCGCCTGCATCAGGTGCCCCAACACAGAAAATAGAAGAGGAGTGCCAAGAGCATCGAATGGGAGTTGAGTAGTCAGTTTAATTTATTCTTTTTATATACCCGAGTTAGAAGCAAGTGGGAAATTTTCAGCACAAAAAAAAATTTTGCTTATACTCAGCTTTGCTCGAGTTGTATCAGTAACCTTTTACCTGACACCAACAAAGCGATGGTGGACAGTAACAGACAGTCAGGTGTCAAACACAATGGTTGCACCTCTTGTAATTGGCTGTGCAACAGTCTGGAACCGACCCCCTTTGACTAAATAAGCAGGTAATAGGATGTGGAACACTGCATTTTAAATGGGTACCAGTGGAATTGTGAGATTATCTGTTATACTTGTCATTATGGTATTGTGATCTACCTCTACAATCTAAACATTCATTAATTAGTCTTCCAGATTCATTAGATTTCCTGGGTGCGACTTGGTAAGATTAACCATCACACATAATATAGCCATCCATCAGCATACTCTTGCATCCATTTCTAGATAATCCTTAGCCACTTTACGCACATTTTCCTATACACGAAAATCAGCTGCATTCATTCCCTTTCTTCTCTGAACATAGTTGATTGTGCACATGAGTCCAGTGTGGCACCATCTCCATTGTGCATGCACATAATAACAGGGTCTGTTACGGCATTCTTCCATGGTGCATACCCAGTCTGTGCGCCACACATTCCAATTGTGCTGCCGCGCGACTCTGCTACTATGATGGGCCGCCCCGCAGTGTTTACATAACCCTGTCCAACACAAAAACGTTACAAACCCCGCCAACACGAGCGCAAGCGGGACCCATTCGGTTGTGCTATATTACACATACGTCAACGTCCGTTATCCTCATTGATGAGTACTGTTCTGTGTTCACTTAACATATATATTGGCTATGCTTCTCCCTCTTATTCCTACGGAGGCACAAGCCTAAAGTCGATTGACCTGACATATTGAACAGTAACATTACTCTATAACCTGGACCACTGTGACTCTGCATCGATTACCATGGATATCACCTCCTGTTTCTGCTTTTTTATCGCACATTGAAAAATTATGATCAAACATTGCTCTAGGTACCTGAAACGTAACCCTGAATCGTACGTTTGTATACCTGTCGCTCCTGAATTGTTGGTTCTTCATTACTTTCTATACCCACCATCTGCAACATACGACAGTCATCTACAGTATATTAGCCGTGATCTAGACGTTTGTTTTTTACTGGTGTTCATATACATATCTTGTACAGATTTTTGTACATGTTTACGACTTGAGATTAGTTACCTTCCTTCATACATCTATGATTACCTTAGATTAACCAACTCAGATTCTTTCGTATTGTACACATTTTTCACGACCCCCCCTATTACCCGTACCGTGACTAGTTAGTAACTAGGAATGATTATATATCCGTTCCACACTTCGACAATAATTCTTGAATTGATTTAAAAAAAAACAAGTGATTTGTTTATTTTATCCAAAAGACAGTGGCACCATCTTGGTTGTGTATAGAGTCATTTCTAAAGATCTGTTACAATGAACAAGGGCAAAACAGTCACAAGATAATGTGCAAAATCCCCATATTCTACTATACTGTGAGCAAAAGCAGTATATGGTATAGGATTCCATTAGAAATAAAGAAGTAAAAAAAATTTAAAATAAAAATATGTAAAATAAAGAAAACAATAAAAAATCATAAAGATGTTAGGTATTTGTCATGTCCCAGGGCTGATCATAAGATTTAAATATATCTTATTCCCTTTTATTAATAAAAAGTGATCAAAGGGGATCAGTCCCCATGATAGTAGCAATGAATGAAAAACGTAATCTCATCCAACAAATAGAATGAAACATAATAAAGCTATATAAATTGATTTATCCCCAAGATTGTACTAAACAACGAATAAGTAAAGTGTAGAGCCAGCCGTCCCAGGATCAGAGGCATACTTGTGTTACCTAAAGTTTATTGAAAAAGCTAACTGTTATATGAAGCCATTTGGTCAGGTTGCAAAGTATTAAAAAAATGGCATAATGTGTATTACAAAAAAAGATTAAAATATTCTAGATATTTTAAAAGTCCCACAGTAGCTAGTGTATGTTGTGCGGATGCTTTACCTTTTTGATAGGTGTTTGATTTGACATTATGTTACGTTGCAGGAATTTAGAGACATACAGAAAACTTCTCAGTGTAATATAACAATAAGCAGCTTTTTCCTAAAAAGCCTTTATACAATGCAGTAAGAATTATGATTACCAAATGACTGCATATTGCCTGTGTCCAGAAGTTGCCATACATATTTTGACACTTAAAGATAAATGATATAATAATATTAATAGAAATTATCATGTAGGTGAAATCATGTATGTGATTGCATATTTAGTTCTTATAAAATTGCCAATACTTGATGACAAATTGGAAAAAAATAAGTTTTGACATTTTGAAGTGACATCAGTTGAGTTTTTTTTTAAAGAGCAGTAATTTACAAAAAGTTATTATAAGCATGTACAGAATTATTTTGCCACCACTTTTACAGGTTCACTTACAGATGTAGAGGGCCGCATTACTGCGCAAGGTGGTAAAAATCATTCTGCAGCTTTTTCAAAAATCAAGTGATGGGCTGGGTGTGGGGAGGGTGGGGGGGCACACTTCAAAGTACCTGAAACAACTGCACCAAGAATCACAATTCGCGGTCATAGTAAACAGGAGATCTCACTCTTTAACGTGATTAATGTATACAAATTAAGTGTAATACTCGGTTATGTGAATCGTATAAAACACCCCAGTTAGTAAAGGGGAATATAACGCCAGAATGTGTTCTATGCGGCCCGGTTCAGGAAATTGTGGCTTGTTCAAATGTCATGGCATATAAATATGCTTTCTGCTCGGGGAATTGCAAATAGTATCTTATAACCATCTTTGGCAGTAACATGAAGGGGTTAAGAGGGTTTCCAGAGATTAACATTAAAACAATGACTCCCAAGTAGACAACCTTTTGCATAAAAATACACTCCGTTCTAGAGTTCAAAACCCTTACTTATATAATTAGTGGCATGAATATGGTTCAGGGCTTCAGTTTTCTCAGACTATAAAAGATGGATTTTTCTAAACAGTGTTAGTGACATCTGGGGGAAAAAGCTGGTCGGACCGAACAGAAGTGGTGACAACAGCTTAGACTGACCTGTGAAAGCGAGCCTCACTAGCATCAGGAGTTACAGCAAATTGCCATTCAATAAGTGTAATCACTTTCTCCAAGATTTTAAAATATTTATTTTAAATAGCGTTAAAAAAAAACTATGGAGTTCAAAATGTATAGATTCATAAAAAAAACAAAATGATGAAGTTTCTTTAGTACAGAACGGACAATTTTTTAGTTAAGGACTTACTAAGAGTACTTGAGGACTTCATGCCGAGCTGAGCAAAGAATTTTAAGCGACAAGGCCCAGCTGATCAATGAAGTCATCCAAAAAGTAGATGCAGTGATTTATAAGAATCTGCAAATAGAGATGTCTGAAAGATTATGAATTATTCAGTCCTGTATCCTTAAAGAGTTGTCGAAGCTTAGTTAACCTGCAATTTAAGAGATGTTAGACGTGAAAGTGGGATAAATAAAAGGAGATCTTGACTGAAGGTTTATTGAATACATAGGACTACCTAAAAACATTTTTATAAATGTGCATTGAATAGCCCGTGATCGGTGAAGCACAAAAATAAAGCTATTTGATATTCACACATTTTTTTAATGTTATGCTTAACACTAAAATGCATTTTGCCTCTGTTTATGGTGAGAAGAGAGAGTTATGTACCATCCATGTGGTCTATATATGAATTGTGATGACATTGGATATAAAGACAACTTAGAGAGCACCAACCCTTTGTCAGAGCTATATCACGTTGCAATCGACTAAAATACGGCGGCTACTGGACCACATTTCAAAATAACATCAAAGTGAACTTAGGTCGAGAGAGAGTTGTGAACCGGATTTGCGTGAGGCTTCCAAACGGGTGCTCGCCAGTATCTAGCGATAAAACCAAGAGTTCCAACAGGGAAAAGAGCCGAGCACTCAGGTATCAGGGGACAATGTCGCTTTATTGTAGGAAACTCATAGACGGGACGATGCCCGCCAGGGTGCGGGCAGTGTCACGCGGGCGGGCGCTTTCTCAAACCAAGAACGCGAGATTCCGGGAAACAGTGATATACTGCCTCGGGTTCGCATTGCCTTGGGAACGATACAAACAAGGTATCGAAAATATACCAACAAATAAAATGTTAAAACAAAAGTTGCTACATTCGAATATGCCATCGATTCATTTAAACAATTTGTCGCCACCCTGCTGTGTAATCCACAAAATATACTGGCAAACTTTTATCATTTACCAATATTATTTCAGCGCTTCTTGCGCATCTGTTTACATTCCCCTCACCCGCCATATCCCAAACTTATAAGAACGCTACTACACTTGATTTTATACAAAAGGTTCTTAGAAGTGCTGTTTGGGGCGTAGCCAAGAGACAGGGGCTTGGATAGGCGAAAGCTCGCCTGGCAGCGGAGCGCCAGCTCCATCCCAAGATCCAACTAACATAGTTTTAACTGCAGCACCTTTAATCTACTACTACTTCACTGCTCGACTGGTCCCCATATCAAACGAGCTGTGTCAGCAATTTTGTGGTTGTTTTCATGGCTTCCACAATCAAACTTGTTAACTTTGTCGCCACCCTGCTGTGTAATCCACAAAATATACTGGCAAACTTTTATCATACCAATATTATTTCAGCGCTTCTTGCGCATCTGTTTCATTCCCCTCACACGGCCATATCCCAAACTTAAAGAACGCTACTACACTGATTTTATACAAAAGGTTCTTAAAGTGCTGTTGGGGCGTAGCCAAGAGACAGGGGCTTGGATAGGCGAAAGCTCGCCTGGCAGCGGAGCGCCAGCTCCATCCCAAGATCCAACTAACATAGTTTTAACTGCAGCACCTTTAATCTACTACTACTTCACTGCCTCCATACATCATCCCCTTATCAAACGAGCTGTGTCAGGCAGAATTTTCAGGTGTTTCACCAGATACATAGTGGAACTCGTCCCATCTGTTGCCACCATGCTGGAGACCTGAAGTTGCAATCATAGCAGCGCAATATGGATGCCCCATACTGTTGCTCTTTTTTTATATAATTGTATTTTTATTATCATTTTTCAAAGATACATAACAGACAAGTTATCATGTACATATTTAACAGTTTAAATCTTCCATTTGCGAATCAGAGTGCAAAGTCTAACAGTGTAATATGTTTATGGTAGTAAAACAAATACCAAGGACGGCATCAACACTATGCCTAACCGGTCTAGAGGGGTTGGGGAGAGGGGTACAGACAAAAGACATCCATACATACTCACTATAACAACAATTGACACTTGGGTAGAAACCAAAGGGGTGACCATATCACTCTCCTCCTCCTGCTCGTTCTTCTATCCAGTAGCGGTCCCAACGTTCCCAAGTTTTGTCGAATAATGGGATGCGATTATTCAGGGAGTCAGTCAGATATTCCATACTGCGAGTTTCCCTTACCCTAGAGAGAAGGTCCATTCGGGAGGGGGGGGGCTTGCCTTTTCCAGAATTGCGCTATCAGGCACCTTGCAGCTGTGAGTATGTGCAGGCTCAATTTTGTAGCCGTCTTGGCCATGGGCTGAGGAGAGACGTTCAGCAAGTAATATAATGGGGAAAGTGGAATGTCCACCGCCACGACCTCCCGGAGGAGAGACTTTACCTCCTTCTAAAAAGGCTGCACCAATGGACACATCCAGAAGATGTGTTGAAGAGTTCCCCCAGTCGAGCCACATCGCCAGCAAGTATCCGGCTTGACTGGAAATAGTTTGTGTAACAAGGATGGGGTATGATACCACTGCAACATCAGTTTGTACTGATTCTCCTTATGTGTAGCACACAAGGAGGTTTTAGCCGCTCTATTCCAAATCAGCTGCCATGTGTCTTGAGATATTGGTCCCCCCACTATGCTCTCCCATTTGGCCATGTATGGGTGTGCGATAGGTTCATCTGAGCTTGGGTGTAATAGCATCATATAGATATCTGATATAAGACCAGAGGTGTGGGTAGGTTTTGGAAATGTGTTTAAACGTGGTGGGTGCCGAGACCCTCTCAGTACTGCTCAGGGACTGTAAGAAGTGCCTAATTTGAATATAGTGGAAATTGGCCGCATGCGGGAGATGGAATTTATCCTGTAAGGCGGCAAAAGGCAAAATCTTCCTATCTCGGTAGTCCACAATGTCTGCGAATCTAAACAATCCCTTCTCATGCCAGTGTTTAATTTCCTGCCCTACCCCGGCCTGTTGCATAAGGGGGGTGTGTAAGAAAAATTGCATGGGAGAACACTGAGATACCAGTGGGAACCTGGTCAAACAGGCCCTCCACAATTTAATCGTGAATGACACAGGGCCTAATTGGGGGTCAGGCAATGCAGGCGCCTCTTTAGGCCAGAGGTAAGAGTTAGGGTGAAAAGGGGCCAACCATAATTTCTCTATCTCCATCCATTTGGAGAATGCCAGCAAGGTGGACCATGCTGGATTGCGCCACAAATGTGTTGCCCAGTAGTATCTGGTTATATCCGGCACCGATAGGCCACCCTTAGATTTATGAGAGATTAGAACAGACCTGGAGATTCTGTGTCTCTTTTTCGCCCAGATAAAATGCAGCATTGATGCTTGCAGAGACCTCAGAGCACCCAACGGGACTGGCACTGGCAGGGTTTCAAAAAGATAAAGCAGCTTAGGTAAGATAGTCCTTTTGACTGCTGCTATCCTTTATGTATTATAGAGATGTGTGCCTCTAAGGATTGTCTCGGGAGAGCCCCACCTTCCATTAGGCTGTTGCATACAGATACAAAGTGGGGGACCAGCAGGGTCTGGAGTTTTTTATAGTAAATAATTAGGATCCCGTCAGGACCTGGTGCTTTCCCCCCGGGGATCGATAGTAGCACTTTCCTTATTTCTTCTGCTGTGAAAGGGGCTCGCAGCCTCCCCTGATCTTCTGCTGATAAGGTCGGGACTTTGGTTTTCTCTAGGAACCTATCAATCTCTCCTTCCTCAGGTGCCTCTAACGACTTGGAAAGATTATATAAGTTCTCATAGAATTCCCTGAAGGTGTTCGCTATCTTGTTTGTATTTTGTGTCTTTATTCCTTCCGTCGTCTTAATCTCAGCTTCGTATGCCTTTTCATTTTGCTTCTTAACCCACTGAGACATCAATCTTCCCCCTCTATCTCCATGAGCATAAAATTAGCTTTTCGTTGCTAATATTAGTTTGGCTGTTTTAACATTGAGTATGTTCCTGACTTCCTGTCTCAGTTTTGTAAGTTCTGCTAGTGTTTCTTGGCTTTTAGATTTTTTATGCTGCCTTTCTAGCGAGGAAATTTTTGCTAACATGTCAGGCTAGTCCTTTTTTTCTTTACGTAGGCCCCAATGGAAATGAATTCTCCCCTTAGTACAGTTTTGTGGGACTCCCAGAGTAATGTCGGGGTCATATTTTCCTCTTTATGTCTCTGGAAGTACTCTCCCATCCTGCTTTTAATTTGCGTAAAATGTTGTGGGTCTTCAAAAATGGTATGATTAAAGGACCATCTCCAGTCACATTTTATCAGGCTCGGCATATTAACAGAGCAAAACACAGGGGCACGGTCGGACAACAGAATATTTCCCACTGAGGCCCCTTTCAATAGTGAGGCATGACGTTGTGAAATAAATATGTAGTCTAATCTGCTGTATGTTTGGTGAGTACTAGAGAAATATGTGTATTCTTTCAGTTCTGGGTAGAGTAACCGCCATGTGTCTAGTAGTTGTAGTCTAGCTAGTGTTCCAGACAGAGCTTTTAGCCTTTTAGTAGCTACATGGTGTGTACCTGTAGTGTCTAGTCCTGGGTTAATGCTCACATTTAGGTCTCCCCCTACTATGCTTAGCCCCTCTCTAAACAGTTCAAACCTGTTTAAGGCCTCAATCAACCATTGGGTTTGTTCTGAGTTGGGAGCGTACAAATTTGCTATGGAGATCATCTGATTGCCAATTTTCCCTTTTATGAAAAGAAAACGTCCATAGGGGTCACCAAGCTCCGCCGATAGTGTAAAAGGAGTGTTTTTGCTAACAGCTATACTGACCCCCCTGGACGCTGATGAGTAGGTGGTATGATACCACTTATTATATACAGCTCGAGAAAGGAGCGGGACTCTATTGTCTTTCAGATGTGTCTCCTGTAGGAGTAAAAAATTTGCTTTATATTTTTTAAGATACCCCAGAATTTGTCTCCTCTTACATGGTTCATTGAAGCCCCTAACATTATATGAGGTAAATATAAATTCCGTCATATCAAGACTTTAAGGTATTGTTTCTCACGAACCCTAAGATGTAGATGAAGTGGAGCCATATGTAGAATACTTGAAGGAGACTCTTCATGAGGAAGGGGGGAAGGGAGGAAGGGGGGGGGTAGGGTTTAGTCATCCTGCCCAGGGGATTGTGACAGGCATTGCAGAAAAACTGTAACTCTTTAACACTGTTAAACCAGGGAGTAGGTGCTCCCTTCACATTTGAAGCTGCATTTGAAGCTTCCTCTCTTGCCCCAGATTGAGAGGAAGATAGCTTTACAAGCATTTGCATAAAATTGAGGGGGGGGAGGGTACAGGTAGAGGATGTAGGTAGGTTAACTTGGTAGAAGTTTGGAAGGTCCAATTCGACCTCTGGCAAAATGCCCTTTGATTACATAGCAAACATATCGATGCCAAAGTTTGAAAGAGAAGTGTCATATCACATCTACGGGAGGGTAGTGGGAATTATTGCTGGTTAAGATAACGTTCCTATCTCAAATTATATATGGAGTTGGTGGGGAAGAAGGGGAGAGAAGAGGGGTCGATGAGATCTTAGGGTAAGGGTAGGGGGACTAAGGAGGGGGGGGGGCAGATCAATTATGAGGGGGAGGGGAGGGGGTTTTATGCATTTTTTATGGGGGGATTTTTTTTTTTTTTTTTTCCTTATCTCCATCCAACAGGACAGATGCAAGGAAGCAAGATGAGAGAATAAAACGTAGGTCTTATTTACCCTACCCAAAATGAACCATTTGTTTTAGAACCATAGTTTATATATCATTGGTAGAAACATGTTAGAGTCTATATCTTTGCCCTTTTCAGGGGTTACTCACACATCTTGTAGCCCTGTAATGAAAAACAGACAATGTCCTCTTGTCCCATCAGTTGGGCTCTTTTGTTTCTCTTGCATCTTGTCTCTTCTGTTTCATTCCTGCTGCTTTAACGGGACCTTTCTTTTTCCAGGTTTCTACCGCTGGTAGTGCCGGTAGTGATGAGGACGATGTTAATGGCAACCAGGAGGGTATCTTCAGCTTGGGGAGATGTAGTGCTTCACATGCTACCTCCATGTCTTCTGGTGTTTTTACAGTAATTGTCCCTTCTTCCCCCGTGATGAGGATGCCAAACGGGTATAGCCATTTAAAGCGAATATTTTTAGCTCTCAGTTCATCTGTGAACGGCTTTACCACTTTCCTCTTGATCAGAGTTGAGGGTGAGATGTCTTGGTACAGTTGCAGCTTAGCGCCTTCAAAATTTATTCGTTAGCCTCTCTCGCTCCTTTCAAAATGGCAGCCGCATCAGTGTATGCTAGGAGCCCGCATATTACATCCCTGGGAGGATCAGAGTTCTTTGGTTTCGGTCGCAAGGCCCTGTGTATCCTTTCAATTCTGACGCGACTCGCTTCCTCGTGGCCTAGTAAGCTTGCAAAGACTGCCTCCGCCATTTTAGGCAAAGCCTCATGCGCCACTGATTCTGGGACCCCTCTGAGCCGGACGTTCTTCCTTCGGCTTCTATTCTCCTGGTCTTCTAACCACAGGTGAGCCGTGTTGATCTGATCTGTGTGTCTCCTTAATGTATTTTTAACTCCTTTACCGAAGTCCAGGATTTCGCTCTGCGTTTGCTCTAATTGCTCTATTCGCCCGCCAATATGGCACAGGTCGTCTTTAATGCCAGAGAGTTCTTTTGCTACTGGGGTAAGTGCTTTATATAATGTTTGTTTGATAAAGTTCCGTGAGACTGGAGCTATCTCCTCCTCTCCACTCACCTCTTCGCCTCCAGTAGCGCTCTCTGCCTCAGAGTCTCCCTCGGCTTCTTCATGCTCCTCGCGCCTCGCCGCCATCTTAGCCTTGCTTCCCGGCGGGGTTCTGAGCTTCTTGAAAAGAAACTGATTGAGGTCTGACTGGCTCTTGGAAGGTTCTGACAGTGTCTGGTGCTGTCTGGAGCTACTACCTCCATATTTGACCATGGTTCTGGTTCTCTTTCAGTGCTCTCGGGCTATTTTAGCCAGAATCTGTGAGGAGCTGAAGTCTCAGGCGTCCATCTCTGTTCGCGGCCAGGCTCCGCCCCGACTGCTGCTATCCTGCCAAAAAGAGAGAGGGGGAGACTATTCCAGTTATCGAGCAGAGTCCTTATTTCCCGATAACTGCCAGGGAAGTTCTGCCCATAGAGTGTATTGTAAGAGGGGGTCAGAAGTATCCCCAGATACTTAATAGCATCTGTTTTCCAATTATATTTGAATGTGGCCTTCAGTTGGTCCACCAGCAGTTGGGCAAAATTAAGAGGCAAGGCCTCTGTCTTTGAAGTGTTCACTTTATAGCCAGAAAGACGGCCATACTGCTGTAATCGCGCTTGCAGATTGGGTAGGGAGATTAGAGGTTAAGTAATAGTGAGTAGGATATCATCTGCAAATAACGACAATTTGAATTCCTTGTCTCTAACCATAATACCATGGATATTAGGGTCCTGTCGGTTAATGGAGGCTGAGGGTTCAATGCAAAGTATAAACAGGAGAGGAGAAAGTGGGCAGCCCTGACGTGTACCGTTCCTTATCCGCAGAGGTGGGGAGGACGCATGTGGAAGCTTAATTTCAGCTGTAGGATTTGAATATAACCCCCTCAAAGCCTGGAGAAAGGGACCTGTTATGCCGATGTGTTCTAACACTTGAAACATGAAGGGCCAGCTGAGGCGATCAAACGCCTTCTCAGCGTCTAAACTGAGAATCAGGGCCTGGTCATTGATCAATTGTTCTTCTTGTGTTGTCGCCACCTTGTCGTCCTGGTACAAAGCCTACTTGGTCCTTATGGATTACCTGAGGAATCCACTGAATCAGGCGATTGGCCAGTAGTTTTGTGAATATTTTCAAATCTGCGTTCAAAAGTGCAATCGGTCTGTAATTAGCACAATCGGTTGCATCTTTCCCAGGCTTGGGGATAAGGGTGATGTAAGAATGAGTAAAAGTTGTAGGCATGGGATCACCTTGTAAGAACGCATTAAACACTTTTGTCATATGTGGCAACAACACAGGGGAGAAGGTTTGGTAGTATAGATATGTGAGCCCATCTGGGCCCGGGGATTTCCCATTAGGCATTCCTTTGATCACCTCCTCTATCTCTTCCGATGTTAATTCTGAGCTGAGTGTCTCAATAGCCTCCGAGGGGAGTCCAGGAAGGGAGCAAGAGTTCAAAAAATCTAGCAGCAACGTTTTTCTAAGGCCCTCATCCAGGAGTAGGGTGTTTGGCAGAGAATACAATTTAGCATAGAATTCTTGGAAGCGAGAGGCAATCGCTCTCGGGTCATGTAAAAGGTTCCCCCCAGAATCCCGTATAATATGGAGAATTTGGTGGTCTCTCTTCTCCCTCAGTTGCTTCGCCAGAAGAGAATGGTGTTTGTTCGCTTGCTCATAGTACCATTGCCTAGTAAACACCAGTAATTTCTCTACCGCTTGGGTCTGAACCTCTCGCAACTGCTCTCTAACCTCAATTAGCTGTTGGAGTCTCCTCCTAGTTGGTTTAGCTAACAAAGCTGCCTCCTGCTTACCAATCTCTTTTCTCAGCTCCTTTTCCAGATGGGCCCTAATTCTTTTCAATCTGGTTCCCTGCTCTATGCAATGACCGGAAGACCGCCTTATGGGCTTCCCACATCATAGGAATAGAGGGAATTGAATCTTCTTTAAACTGGAAATATTCCCTTAATGCTCCATTTAGCTCCTCCTTGATCAGGGTTTTTTTTAAGAAGGGATTCATTTAAGCGCCAGTGACATACCCTATTTGTGGAGGGAACCTCTCTAAGCTGCAGAAAAACTGGCGCATGGTCTGACCACGATATGTCTCCCACCTCCGCGGTATGCATCATTCGCAAGAATTGTATATCTCCAAGCCAGTAATCTATACGGGTATGGGTGCCATGTGGCGCAGAGTAAAAAGTAAATGAACGGTCACCCGGGTTACCCACTCTCCATAAATCGTACAGAGCAAACCTCCTGATGACTCTACGAAAAGCTGCTGAAATAGTGTTCTGCGACCTAGTGGTGGGGTTGGGGTCGATCGCCAGCCGATCCATATTTTCTGAAAAGATGACATTGAAGTCCCCTCCTATCAGTAAGGGTGCTGCTGGGAGTTTAGCTAATTTATTCAGAACTTTGGTAATGAAGCGGACCTGTGATGAATTGGGGGCATATATATTGCATAAAAGTACAGGCGAACCAAACATTTTACCCTGTACAATGATAAAGTGACCCATAGGGTCTGACATCACAGTTTCAGGCACTATGGGGCACGAGTTTGAGAACAGGATCGCTACTCCCGCTTTTTTGTTCTCCGTGGATGCCATATAAGATACCGGATAAAGATGCTTAGCAAAATTAAAATTCCCCGTAGCATCGTAATGTGTCTCCTGTAAGAACACCACATCTGCTCTACTTCTCTTCAGCTCATTAAGCGTGAGTCGTCGCTTGCGAGCTGAGTTGAGCCCTTTTACATTTAGTGTCAAAAGCTGGACCATGATGAGTTAACTAACCAATACCCCTGGGCAAGGTGTGCGGGCGCTCCTGTATAAGACGCGACTGAACAAGCTCTGGGGGGGGGGTAGGAGAGGCTATATGTAGCTTTTTCGTAAGGCTCTGGTGCGGGAGTGAGGGAGGGTGTCAGTGTGTGGAGGCCTAGGGCGTCAGGGACACTAGGAAAGACGGACAAGGAGAATGACGAGGGGGGGACAAAACTTGCACACCACAAGACAAACAATCAATACGGATAAAAAGAAAAACAAGTAAGAAAATAACAAGAAAACAAGGATAAATTCCCAATTCTATAACCAGGGAGAGGAGAAGCCTCCTGACCCTAGTGCAGGTCTGCTCAGCCGGTCTGCCCCTAAAGTGGGGGAGTATAGTCGGCTGATCTGGATTCACCACTTCCTGTATTAGCCCTAGGTCAGGGCCAGAGGGCGGGATCCAGAAAAGACCCACCTAATGGGGGAAAACGTGGCAATGGAACCTTTTAAAGGAGAGAAAAAAAAAATAGGTCAAGTGTAGTACTACACAAGGTTAAAAACTGAGATATATCACTAACTATCCAGACACTAACCCCGGTGCCCTTATGCACATTACTCCCAAAATTACTAAGGAGGGGAAGGGTACCCCGAATATAAGCAAACATGAGCAAACATTTGACCCCCTTCAAACAATCAAATGCAAGAACCATAAAGGATATATGTTCAGCAGGCGGTCTCCTCTAATCATAAGAGTCCTGGGATGGAGCTCTGGATCGTGGTCTTCGCCTCTTTTGTTGCGGTTGGTTCTTATTCTGCATTTGGCGCAACTGAGGGGGGAGACCCCCCCCCCCAGTCGTCCAGTCGTGGAGTCGGAATGTTCCAAATGTCGCAGAATTCCTGCAGCTGCTCCATCTCAGAGAGCGTCGCCGTTACTCCTTCTTTGGTGGCCGACAGGGCAAAAGGAAAATTCCAACGATAGGAAATGTCATTTTCACGTAAAATGTCCAGCAGTGGTCGTAAAATCCGCCTCTTCTGAAGGGTGATCCCAGAGAGATCCTGATTTCTTCCTCGCCGCAAACATGAGGCGCTCCTTTAATTCAAAGTCATGCACACAACAGATAACGTCCCGCGGGTTTCCTCCCATTGCTTTAGGCCTCAATGCTCTATGAGCTCTATCAAGCTTCACCTGTGTTTCTGGCTCCCTCAGTAAAGCTGAAAAAAGTGCTTGTAGTGTGGCACGAACATCCTCTTTGCCCTCCACCTCCGATAGACCCCTCACCCTAATATTGTTACGCCTTCCTCTATTCTCGAGGTCTTCCAGGTGCCTGGCCATATCCTGTAGAGTAACCGATTGAGAGTGCAAAGCATGTTGCGTATGTAAAATCTGACGCCTTGAATCTGCCTGTTCAGCTTCTAGGTGATCAATTTTCTGCGTCATACACTGAATATCACGTCGTACCTCTGAAATTTCAGATCTGAACGCCTCTTTGACTTCAGCAATTAATGATTTAAAGTCCTCTTTAGTAGGCAGATTCTGGAGGTGAGCGTGCCAGAATGGTTCTGATGTCGATGGTCTCTTATCTGACATAGTGTCCATACTAAATTGCTCAGGCGATGATGCCCACTCTGGGGAAGGTGCAGCATAGCGGGCAAGGGTGGAGATAGCACCCAGCTCATCTTCCGTCCCTTGTGATCTGGGGACAAACGGGATTCCGGGGACAAATTCCCCTGGCTGTGGGAGTTGGGGGGATCTCAGTGGAAGGCCCCAAAGGATGTCGCCCCTGCCCTCCATTTTCTCCTTGTTCCTCTTCCATAGGGCTATGTACCTTCTCTGGGGTCTGTAATTGTGGCAGGGTAGCCTTCTCTCGATGGAGGGATTTCCCCCCCCCCCAGTGTGTCGTTGGCTGTCCCCCTGATCAGGGATCTGTGGGAGCGCCACTTTATTCTGCTGCGCCACAGGGGAACCACGCTGCCTGTCTGGCTGAGGGCCAAGATGGCGGCTCGGCGCGGCCTGGGGAGCTCTGGCGGGATTGCTGCGGCCTGTATGTAGAGGCGTTGGTCGCCGTGGATCCCCGCTTACCTGCTGCAGGCGTGGGGGCCATGATGGGGGCCTCTGCTAGCTGCGGCTGTGTCTTCTGCGGGCCACCGGGCTTCCGGGCAGCACGCGATCCTCCGCTGACTGCGGTGGAGGAGCGGAGAAAGAAGCGGTTAAGTGGCGTTTTGCCTACCCGACCCGTGTCTTGAGGTCCCGAAGACTTCGCTCCCCTTCCGGGGGTCTTTTTAACTTTGGGGCCAGGGTAGGTCCCCTCCTTTAGGGCAAAGTAGGCACCGGGGCTGCGGAGCTCTAGCAATGTGCGGCCATCAGGTTCAGGGTCCAGCCATGCCCCCCCATACTGTCGCTCTAAATCATGGAACCATTTCTGAAAAAACTATTAAAAATAGAACCACTATGCTATTCCATTATTCCTAGGTGAAATATTCAAACGACCTGGCCTGCTTTGAAAATTATAATTTTTTCAAAGTAAACGCTTCTGGCCCCCAGGCCCATTTTGGGTGGGGAGGAGCCGAGAGACAGGGGCTTGGACAGGTGAAAGCTCGCCTGGCAGTGGACCGCCAGCTCCATCCCAAGATTAGGCAGCCTCAGAGGCATCCATGCATGCTGCCCCTGCTGTTTCCTGTCCATTTTGCCTCCATGATCCTCCACAGCGCCCACCAATGTCTCCATGCGCAACTTTCAACTCCCTATACCCCAGACGCTGGAGCACGAGAGGATATGCAGCACATCATCCCCTTATCAAACGAGCTGTGTCAGGCAGAATTTTCAGGTGTTTCACCAGATACATAGTGGAACTCGGACCATCTGTCGCCGCCATGCTGGAGACCTGAAGTTGCAATCATAGCAGCGCAATATGAATGCCCCATACTGTCGCTCTTAATCATGGAAGTCGTCTCCATGGCTGCCTCCACATGTCATCCCCTTATCAAAAGAGCCGTGTCAGGCTCATTTTTCGGGTGTTTCACCAGATACGTTATGGAACTTGGTCACTATGTCGCCACCATGCTGTGTTATCGACTAAATATACCGTCAACCTTTTGTTCACATAGGATATCATTTCAGCGCTTCTTGCTCACCTCCTTTGGTGAAGCATGAGTCCATTTAGGGTATGTCGCCATGACACGTCCCCTATAGTGTCAGGGTCAATGGGGCTTGTTATTCGAGACGAGCACTCGAGCATCGGGAAAAGTTCGTCTCGAATAACGAGTACCCGAGCATTTTAGTGCTCGCTCATCTCTAGTAACAACCCATAGAATAAAAGTAAATAATTATTGAAACCATAAGATGAACACCGTTAAAAAAAAACTGTTGAAAACCCACCAAAAATTATAATTTTTACCTATTCAATCTTACAAAAAATGCAATAAAAAGTGATAAAAAAACATATGCACTCCAGAATGGTACGGTTGGAAAGGACAACATGTCGCACAAAAAGGAAGCCATCAACCAGATCCGTAGCCAAAAAATTAAAAATGTTATGCCACTTGGAAGACGGCAATGCAAAAATGATAGATTTTTCCCCACATTATGGTTTTATTTGACAAATGTAGTAGAATGTAAGAAAAAATATTTACGTCTGTGTACCCGTAATCGTATCAACCCATAGAATAAAGATGATTATTCGGCTAAACGGTGAACACGAAAAAAAAAGTTAAAAATCCAGTACAGAATTGATGCTTTTCTACTCCTGCCCTCAAAAACAAGTCCCTAAATTTTCAACAGTAGGTGATACCAACCCCAAAATGTCAACACTGGAAAAAGCATCATCCCACAAAAAAAATGCCATCACATGACCCCAATAACGAAAAAGCGAAAATTTTATAGCCTACAAAAGGAGGCAACGAGAAAACTAAAATCCTGGCAGCTGCAGGGTGCTTCTTCCCTTCTGCGCCTTGCCGTGCGCCCATAAAACAAGTAACCTACACATGTTGGGGTCTCTGTACTTGGGAAGAATTGCAGAACAAATTGTATGGTGGTTTTTCTATTTTTATCTTTTGGAAATGTGTCAATTTTAGGGCTAAATGAATGTATAACTGGCACAATTTGATTATTCTAAATTTCACCTCTGTTTTGATTCAATTACAATGAAGATCTCAAGGGGTTAATGATCTTCCTAAAATCTGTTTCTGATAGTTTGAGGGGTGCAGATTTGAAAATGGGTTGGATATATAGGGGGTTTTGATGCTAAATATGTAAAATTTCATTCAAAACAGTATTTATCCCCAAAATGATCAATTCTGAAAATACTGAAAATCGCTATGCGATTTGTAAGCCGCGTGACATCAAAATAATTTATCCAGACATTTAAAAAATGATGCACATGTAAAGAAAACATATGGGAAATGTTATTCTGCAACTTATTTAGGTGGTAAATCTATCGGCCTGAAAACGCTGTGATTTTGAATTTCGAAAATGGCAAATTTTTCAAAAAATTCATAATTTTTTCTTTTTTGGGTAAATAAACACAAAACTTATCATCCAACATTTACCACTAAAAAGAAGCTCAACATGTGGGGAAAAACAATCTCAGAATCGTTTAGATAAGTAACAGTGTTCAAAAGTTATAACCATAAAAAGTGAAGCAAGTCAGAATCCAAAAAATGGGACTGAGCCTTAAAGTGTAACCGTCATTTCAAAATTTTGATTTGTTGTAGGGCAGATAATTTTAAGCCCTTTTGCAATTGGATTAGTTGTATTAAATCTTGCTTTCTCTTGTATTCTGCAGACTTTCCCCAGATGTCAGTCATCTCTCATATGTCTGTTACTATGGACATTCCATCTTCACAAAGGAAGAGAGACTACAGAGGGAGAGACACGCCCCCCTCTCTCTCCCTGTAATCAGCAGGTTACCTCACAGCTCAGTGCTACTAAACACCTAAATTCTTATGTCTCCTCAGCTTTCCCTACACTTGTGTATAAGCAAATAATCCACACAGGCACAAACTGCAGCCCCCCCTCCCCCATCACCTCACACAAGGAAGTGGCAGGAGAGACTTTCCAAGTCTGCAAGCTGTGTCCTCATGTGTTGCCCCCTCATGTGCTGCCCCCTCAGGATCTAAAAAGATGGTGATCTTAGAAAAAAGTCATTACCAGAAACAATTGGTCGCCCCTGGTGGGTGTTGGAGGTTCTTGCTGATTTTTGGTAAAACATATATGACCGGTGTCACCGGGTTCTCAATCGTGAGGTATTTGTGCATATCCTCAGTAATTGTGCCTGATTGTAGTGCCATATCAAGGATAAATTTAATTCTGTGCCCCAATTCGAATTTGGGGTCCTGGGCAACATGTTTATATGTAGTGTCATCACCAAGTTCGCGACGAATCTCAGAAACATAATGCGCCTTGACCATGACGACGACAGCACCACCCTTATTAGCGCCATCCTCTTTTTTCTAGTGTGCATGCGCTAGTTGGTCACACTGGACGGCCCCGGTCTATGACACCTGATGCACTCTGCACTTCCGGTACTACAGACCATTATAACTTTTGCGTAACTTCTTTGTATCCCGAGAGACTCTCTATTGACGATGGAGCAGTCCTTTCTCCAGAGGCTGTACTATTGTTTTAAATACACTGTACACTGACCAATTCACTTCTTTATTCACATTATGTATTATGAATACTTACTTGTAATGCAACACGTTTGTTTGCCCTGTAATATACTGCATATTCACTTGTATTGCACAAATATGTTGTTACCCAATCAGAATGTGGGTTGGGCTATATATATGCAAATGCTGGTCACTTGTTTGTATGCTTGAAAAAGGTGGATACACCGAAACGTCGCACCCTTGAAATAAAGATCACCCTGCTTTGATTCACTATCGGATTGCTGCTGCTTCTCTTTAGATAGATAGATAGATAGATAGATAGATAGATAGATAGATAGATAGATGAGATATATAGATGTGGTGTCATTGGTCAGCAGCTCGGCTTGTGATAGGAGGCAGGTCCCGCCCTCCATCTTGCTGATTGTATTTTTTTGAGAGCTGGAAACCCCGGTTGCTATGGGACAGAAAAGGTACTAAATGAGAACTGAGAGGCAAAATACTTTGAAGAAAGATTCCCAGGGACACATGGAGCAGAATTATGTATTTTAGTTTAGTTACACTTTAAGCTACAAAATGGCTAAAATCCCGATATACTGCTATACTGTAGAATGGCAGTATATGGTAGGATCGGTCAGAAAACCTAGGGTTAAAGTACCCTAGGGAGTCTGAAAATTAGTAAAAGTAAAAATAAAAAAAGTTAAAAAAAAAATTATAATAAAAAAACCTAAATATTTAAATCACCCCCTTTCCCTAGAACTGATATAAATATTAATTATAGGGTATTAATTAAAATGTATCTTTTTTTCGGAGCATTTTTTTTAGTTGTTTTTACAGAGTTCACTGTGCGGGTCCAATAAATATTCTGTTTTATTATGTAGATTAAATATGGACGCGGAGATACCAAATATGTGGGGGTTTGTGTATTTTATTCAATTTTACTGAATAAAAACTAATTTAGAGAAAATCTGGTTAATTTTAGCATCACCATCTTTCATTTGAATAACTTTTTTATTTTTTGACTGACAAATCTGGTTAAGAGATTATTTTTGAGAAGATTTGTTCTTTTTAGTGGTCTTATTTTAGAGTGTGTAACTTTTTTAATCACTTTACCAAAGCTTTACCAAGGGAAAACAGTCTTCTAATGGAACAAGAAGAATGACTTTCCTAAAGACAGTGAAGGAAAACTCTTGAATGCTTTATCTACTTCATTGGATGTGAAGAAGGCATTCAATAGGATACACTGGTAGTTTGCCTTGTCCACTGTATGCAAGAAGGCAAATTCCTGGAGGCAATAAAGGCACTTCACACTACCCTCTCCACAAAAGTGCTAGTAAATGGATCACTTTCAGATAGGTTTATGATTTCGAATGGTAGACGCCATCAGAATCAGCTCTGTAATCAGTAGGATTTATGCAGGAGCTAGATGATGATGTTCGCTGATGATAGTATCCAAATAAGAGGTTGGATCGTGTATCCGGCGCGCTGGCAGTCAGCGCTATTCATTAGGGGGGGTGCCGACACACCCACGGCATGCCCCCGCCTGCGGACACATTGTATAAGAAGCCTTGTACATTGTGTCCCCTGGCGGGAGCGTGCCGCACGAACAGCGACTGCAGCCACAACCTGGCTTATTCACATTGCCGGCCGGCCGCACTGTCAGCGGCTGTGGCCGAGCCGGGCTTCTTTACAGCGGCACAGAGAGCCGGCAGCGATGTGATGCTGCCGGCTTCTCATACAATGGGGGTCATTTACTAAGGGCCCGATTCGTGTTTTCCCAACGTGTTACCCGAATATTTCTGATTTGCAATGATTTTCCCTGAATTGCCCCGGGATTTTGACGCATGCGATCGGATTCTGGCGCATCGGCACCGGCATGCACGCGACGGAAATCGGGGGGCGTGGCCGAACGAAAACCCGACGGATTCAGAAAAACCGTCGCATTTTTTAAAAAAGTGTGTCGCGAAAATTGCACTTACCTTCACTCAGCCCGGAGGTCGGATCGTTTTAAATCCATTTACTGCACATAAATTTTAAAAAAAAACTGCTAGGGAGAAAGGGGCTGGGAGAGGATTATGGGGGGCACATTTACTCTGTGGGTTTTCCTCTTTAAGTGACCTGTGCCCCCAGGGCCGATTCTAGCATATTTGCTGCCTGAGGCGAATATTAAAATGCTGCCCCCCCCCCCGCTCCCTGTTAAGTAAATGCTGAAAACTTTACTAACAATTAACAACCTTACAGACAGCTCCCTGACACTGTGTGACTGGCTACAGGATCTGAGAGGCATTAGTGGCATCTAGTACCTTATAGATGACAATCTCTTCCATCAGGAGGACTTTATTCCAGGTTCTCCAATCCATGACGTATCACAGGTGAATTCACTGCCAGATATCTTAAGCTCCGTGCAGCATCTACACCCGGCGTCCCTAAAAATACCACAGTCACTTACAGTATAAAGTCTCCTGGATAACAACACTGCGCTCCTAAATAATATATACCCCTCACAACACAACTGACCGCACTCTCCTCACATATAAAACATCCCTTCATTATATATATTCTACTGGAATTATAGCAGGTCCAGCACCAATCAATATACAACACCCCCAATTTATTAATACAGACCCCCCAACATTTGGTTTAAATGATGCAAAGTAATCTATGGTATCCTATAACTAATATATCCCACCCTGTTATTATGTTACATGTGATTTTATATTCAGTGCTACCCTGATTAATGTAAATATATAGCACCCTCTAATATACAGCCCCCCCAGCTTAGTAATATACTGTATCTCATATACATCCCCACAGCTTAGTAATATACTGTACCCCATATACATCCCCACAGCTTAGTAATATACTGTATCCCATATACAGCCCCCAGCTTAAGTATATGATGGTACCCCATTACAGCCCCCCCAGCTTAGTAATATGCTGTATACCTGATATACAGTCCCCTCCCAGCTTAGTAATATACTGTTATCCCAATAACCCCCCCCCCCCCCGCCCACGTATAAACAATTATGGCCCCATATAATATATCAAACACCCCACAACAGTATAAAATAATTATGGCCCCATATAATATATCAAACCCCCCACACACAGTATAAAAACAATTATGTACAATATATGTAAAAAGCACCCCCCCAGTATATGACAATTATGCCCCATATATATGTACCCCCACACGATAAAACAAGTATGGCCACATAAATGCATACAGCACCCCCAGTATAGGACAATTTGGCCATATAATGTTACAGCCCCCCCCCCACAATATATACCCCACACAGTATAAAACAGTATGGCCATCATTAATGCATACAGCACCCCCCAGTAATGACAATTATGGCCACATATAATGTATACAGCCCGCGCCCGCCCCCGCATAAACAAGTTGGCCACGTTAACGTATTCAACCCCCACACACAGTATATGACAATGATGGCCCTCACTCCCCTTATCAGCCGATTAGAATGAATGAAAGTGCATGAAAAATTAAAACAATACTCACGTTCAGGCGGCTGATCCCTCGGCGGCGGATCCGTTCTTCACCGCGGTCTCGTGAGCCGCCGCTCCGCACAGTGAACAGGCGTCGGGACGCAATGACGCCTGTGTCAATGATTAGAACGGAGGACGCAGTGCGGAAAGGCGCTGCGTCGCTCCGCATATAAATCGCGCCTGTACTTAAAGAGACAGGCGCGATTTATTTAGCTGGTGGGCGATTCGGGCGTCCATTAACGCCCGAATCGCCCACTTTAGAGCGGCGAATTTCGCCGCCCTGTACAGGGACCCGCAATCTGCCGCCTGAGGCGAGATTTTCATCTCGCCTCATGGCAGATGCGGCCCTGTGTGCCCCATTATTCCAACCTAAATGCAAAGGAGGAATAGGCATTCCCAACCTCCATTGTTTATACCACTTTTCCAAATGAGACAAAGTAAAGCATGGTGGTGGTATTCATCTAGTTAGCCTGAGATTAAAAAAAGGATCCGACAACAATAGGACCCTGGCTCACTTGCTGATAGCATTCTCAATATCCACCTCAATTCCCCTGCCTAAGACTCCCTCAATCCAAGCTTTACTTAAAAGCTGGAAATATGTGACTGCAATATTAAGTAGGGATTCCAACCAAGTTCATATAAAAATGCCTATCCAGAGTGTGGAATATTTTCTACCCAATCTACAAACAAAAGAAAGGAAAGATAGTGGGATCTCTACATTAGCAGATACAGATATAACATCAGAAGGAATGGTTAAAGCAACTCATGCCATTATGGAGGCGTTTGCTATCCCAATTTCCCAAGTTTCCTATCTGTTTGAAAAAGAATTTAAGGGATTTAAAACCACTAAGAAGGTTTATGAGGAGTTGGCAGGAGGGAAGAAGACATTCAAGAAAGCACATATTTTCAATTGAGAAAAAGTCCAAGACAGGGAGATCTCTGCTATTTAATTGAAAAATGCCTTTGTTTGGACTAACAAATCCTCACAATGTACCAATTTGACCTAGGTGCAACAAAAATTTTTAACCAGGTGGTTCCAGACCCTATCTCACCTATCTGGTATTTTTTGGGGGTACATCAGATAGATGTTGGAGAAATTGTGGGCACAGAGGATCCGTCACATATTCTGCTACTGCCCAATATTGCAACCCTTTTGGGCTGAACATTTTGAAATGCTGTCATTCATCTGGGGTTTTCCAATCCAGTCTGACCCCCCCCCCCCTCCCACTAGCTCTACTCATGCTAGGGATCACTGAATCCCCCTACAAATACAGAATATCTATTGGCCTTACACTTCAAGTGGCCAAACTATTGACTGCTTGACATGGAAGTCTCCTTTTCCTCGGAAGTTGTCGTCCTTGAGAGAAATGTTGGGACAACACTGTGTTTACAAGACAACTCTGGCCCTCAGATAAAGATCCCTTTTAGCCCTTTACTTAACTTGGGGTTCCCTGGTTATCAGCCTCTTGTAGTGTTAGAGCAGAAATTATTTTCCCTCACATGCGGAAACCTTATGGAACATGTGTGCAAAGTTGACCACAATTGTGCACCATAGCTAACTTAACTGCATAAGTGACTTGTGAGATTTTGTTTATATTAGATACTCACTCATAATTAAATATCTTTCTGTGTGCTTTGTTATTTGTGTGATAAATGATGCCAGAATGGTTGCAGCCTAATAATAAGCAGATGTGTTAAAAAATTGTTCAATTCATTAGTGACAAACAAAAACTCGAGCAGATGTATCTGAGATACATATGAGATCTCAGATGAGACTGACATATGAATGTAATTATATGGGCTCAATAAAAATATAAAAAAATAAATAAATAAAGGGAATCTTAAACAACACAATATAACTCCAAGTAAACCAAACTAATGTGAAATCAAACTGTCAACTTAGGAAGGTATATTGATTGACAATCAACTTCACAGGCAAGTATCAAGGCATACTCAACAAAGAAGTGGTTCTGCAGGTGGGGAACACCGACCACTTCTACGTACCAACTCATGATATCATAAGAAAGACTCTACACAAGTTGCTCAAGTAGTGCAGCTCATCCAGGATGGCACATCAATGCGAGCTGTAGCAATAAATTTTGCTGTGTCTGTTTGGTAGTGTTTAGAGGCTGGAGGCGCTACCAGGAGACAGGCCGGTACACCAGGAGACAAGGAGAGGGCCATAGGAGGGCAACAAACCAGCAGCAGGACCGCTATTTCCACCTCTTTTTAAGGCCTGACTAGGTACCAAGATGAGATCCTCATACCCCTTGTAAGACCATATGCTGTTGTGGTTGCCCCTCGGTTCCTCCTAATGCAGGACAATCCTAGACCTCATGTGGCTGGAGTGTGTCAGCAGTTTCTGCAAGATTAAGGCATTGAAGCTATGTATAGGCCCGCTTGTTTCCCAGACCTGAATCCAATTGAGCACATCTGGGACATCATTTCTCGCTCAATCCACCATCACCATCAATCCAACATCACATTGCACCACAGACTGTCCAGGAGTTGGCGGATGCTTTGTGGGGCCAAGATCCAACTCTGAGAACCAAAAGTGTTGAACGCGTCTGAGATCCCGCAAGCAAGTAGATGCCAGACAATTAGCAGCACCACTGGTCTGTTTGCCCTCTCAGCACACAAAGTCTCCTACACAGAACACAATACATCATAGGTAGTATTAAACAAACGGAGAGCCTGATATCTAATGAGAACAAACTAAAATAGCCTCTAATGTTATATTATAGCGGTGAATGGACGTTTTATATTATAGTGGTAAATAGACTTCTTTAACCTCACAAATAAACCTTATTCACAAACAAAAAATCATTAGCCAAGAGACAACTACATAAATAAAAGTGATAAAAATGCATACATGTAATAAAGCACTGAAACACTGTGTACCTTTTAAATACCTGTCAAAGCCGTGCAATCCCTGAAAAATGTGAACAGTCCCACGAAAGTGTGATCCGCTACCCTACTTTTTAGTTAAGTATATAATTCCACATGTGTTAATTCAGAGTTTTGATGCCTTCAGTGTGAATCTACAATTTTTATCATCGTGAAAATACATAAAACTTGAATGAGAAGGTATGTCCAAACTGTACACTCACCGGCCACTTTATTAGGTACACCTGTCCAACTGCTTGTTAACACTTAATTTCTAATCAGCCAATCACATGGTGGAAACTCAGTGCATTGAGGCATGTAGACATGGTCAAGACAATCTCCTGCAGTTCACGCCGAGCATCAGTATGGGGAAGAAAGGTGATTTGAGTGCCTTTGAATGTGGCATGGTTGTTGGTGCCAGAAGGGCTGGTCTGAGTATTTCAGAAACTGCTGATCTACTGGGATTTTCACGCACAACCATCTCTAGGGTTTACAGAGAATGGTCCAAAAAAGAAAAAACATCCAGTGAGCGGCAGTTCTGTGGGCGGAAATGCCTTGTTGATGCCAGAGGTCAGAGGAAAATGGGCAGACTGGTTCAAGCTGATAGAAAGGCAACAGTGACTCAAATCGCCACCCGTTACAACCAAGGTAGGCAGAAGAGCATCTCTGAACGCACAGTACGTCGAACTTTGAGGCAGATGGGCTACAGCAGCAGAAAACCACACCGGGTGCAACTCCTTTCAGCTAAGAACAGGAAACTGAGGCTACAATTTGCACAAGCTCATCGAAATTGGACAGTAGAAGATTGGAAAAACGTTGCTTGGTCTGATGAGTCTCAATTTCTGCTGCGACATTCGGATGTAGGGTCAGAATTTGGCGTCAACAACTTGAAATCATGGATCCATCCTGCCTTGTATCAACGGTACAGGCTGGTGGTGGTGGTGTCATGGTGTGGGGAATATTTTCTTGCCACTCTTTGGGCCCCTTGGTACCAATTGAGCATCGTTGCAACGCCACAGCCTACCTGAGTATTGTTGCTGACCATGTCCATCCATACTTTCAGCAGGATAATGCGCCATGTCATAAAGCTGGAATCATCTCAGACTGGTTTCTTGAACATGACAGTGAGTTCACTGTACTCAAATGGCCTCCACAGTCACCAGATCTCAATCCAATATAGCATCTTTGGGATGTGGTGGAACGGGAGATTCGCATCATTGATGTGCAGCCGACAAATCTGCGGCAACTGTGTGATGCTATCATCTCAATATGGACCAAAATCTCTGAGGAATTCTTCCAGCACCTTGTTGAATCTATGCCACGAAGAATTGAGGCAGTTCTGAAGGCAAAAGGGGGTCCAACCCGTTACTAGCATGGTGTACCTAATAAAGTGGCCGGTGAGTGTATATACATATAGTTGTTTTTTCTTTAAACAGCATGCTATTATCCTTAATAAAGGGATGCATCAAAGTCGCTTAGGATGAGCAGAATTATCACTGTCAACTTACCAAACTAGCAGGGAATATGAGTATGCGCTTTATTTTTTTCCCACCATTGAATGGCCCTCCTCCCTACCCTTCTCCTCCTCACCTCCCCCCCATCCCCCCTTGGGTCATGCAGGACGCACCCAAACTCTAAATGCTAAAGTCTGCTAAACTCACTTGTAAAAAAAATATATATTAAACAAAAAAAAGCTAAAGATCTTAATCTCTACAAAGTACTACCAGTGCTTTGTCTGGATTTCCTTATAATAGTTAAACAATTCTAACACAAATGAGACATTCCACTTCATTACTCCAAATTTTTATTTTTAATTCTATGGCTTTCATCAGTGGAGACCCCACAGAGTAAATGTGGACCTTTGACCACACGAGAGCTGCAGATGTACTTAGAAGCTTAGCAAACTTAATATTTAAATATGTCTGACCTTAACAGGATTTCAAACAAATATAATGTGACAGTAATAACTCTACCAAGTCAAAAAATGTCCTCTTTCATATGACATAAATGAATACATAAATGTTACGGTATCTTGACATATATTAGTGCTGAACTTCTGGTGACATATTTAAATAATTCATGTATAAAATAATATCATTGTCTAAGTTAAGTCATATGAAATATTGCTTGCTTAACAGATTGGCTGGAGTGGATTTTCTTTGTATGGGAGAGTGATATCTAGATCCTGCCCCAAAAGAATTAGAAAAATATGTAATATGAAGACAAAAACTAATTAATGGGAATAAAAAGGTGTGCATTGTACTTTTGTATGAAAGAATATAGTTTAACCCCTTAGCACTCTACCCGTATCTGTGCTGCGCTGAGTCCTACAGCTACTGTGCAGAGACGATGCCGGTTCAGTTCTGCAGCCGAACCGGGCATCGGGGATCGCGGGATGTCAGCGGTAATCTACTGCTGACATCCCCAGCTAACACCCGCGGTCGGAGTGGGCTCCGATCGCGGGTGTTTAACCCACTAAACGCAACCGCGGCATTTAACCTGCCTTCCGGGGGTCTTTCGCCAATGATCGGCCCCCCCGCACCAATTTCAAGGGCGCCGATCGCTGCTATGGTATCTCTGGGGACCAATCGGTACATCTAAAAGGCACAGTGTCAGCCTATGCGTGTGCATAGGCTGACACTGCTAATACCCTGAAATACATAAGTGTAAAAGAAGTGTCTATTCATGTACATAGATATTTGTAATATATATTTATCCCTCTGTCATATTCCTTTCCCCTGGGAAAGAGCACACCTGCTGTCTTACTCAGGATTTACTGAGGGCCTTTGGCAACTGGATGTCAACCCCCTTTATTATGGGAAAGTCATTCAAACTCCTCAGGGTCAGTTATTTGGAGCCAATTTATATCTCTATATCTGGATGGGAATCCAGGCCCTTTTGTCTCTAAAGTTGTTTAACTACCCAGGGCCAGTTGTTCGGAGACTATATGTCTAGATGGGAATCTAGGGTCTTTTTCATTTCCCCTGAGGGGGATGAATGGGGTGACCAAATGTATATACAAGATATGAAGGTAACATCTGTTGTCCGACCATCTGGGGGAAGGACAGAGGGCAACTTATAAGGGGATGATAGTGGAGGATAGGAGGAAGAAATCTCCCTGTGACACTAGGAAAGGAAGAAGAACTGCCCGAAATACCCCAGGAAGGGAGAAGGAGCTAGGAGGATCACCTCACAGACTATATCACCTTCCCTTCCGGATTGGGCTGAGTCCTGTATCTCGTACCCCTGCTTCCCTGTTTCCAACTATAACCTATCTCTGTACCCCTGTTCCCTGTTTCCATCTTAACCTATCTCGTACCCCTGCTTCCCTGCTTTCCATCTATAAACCTATCTCATACCTGCTTTCCTGTCAATCCCCTGTCCCCCTTCGTTCTCTGTAATAATAGGGATAGTTTAGGTGTAAGGATTATTATATTGTGTTGTGTGTGGTGTTATATGCATTGTGGGTGGTGGTGTCTGTGGTTTTGTGGGTATGTGTGATAACATTGTATACTTCTAGTGTGTAATAATATTATTAGTATTAACCCTGAGGTGGCAATATATGTACAAGTACAGAGACTAGAAACAGAAGATATAGAATATAGTAAACAGTACAAGGAGGAAAGTAGTGGTATTAATCGTTATATTGCATAACAATTTATAGAACTACCAGCGTCAAATGTAAACTAATTTGGAACCTAGTATCACAGGATAAAACTAACTGCTCAAAAGGAGGAGAACTCCTCCCAGGAGGCCATTGTTCCTTTTATTTATTTTTAGGTATTGATGTAGCAGATCTGAAGGAAAGAACATCAATTAACCCTGAAAAGTGTGTGGATATCTGTCCAAATGAAAATCAAGGACTTTGACCAGATAAAGATTGCAGGGATTGTCCATGCCATGGAAAAAAGGCTCTGCAGTGTCCTGCTCGGAGAGACTGTTTGGATACAGCCCCAAAGCAACTTTGTTCTTTGATATGCTAATTTTCCCAATGACAGTGATTCTTCTATTCCTGGTCTCTGTTATGTATAATGGACTATTTTCAAGTGTTAAAATTAGAGAGGACTGATCAACCCTCACAACAGAGACAGGAAGAGCATCATGGACTCATAAGACTTAATGACTACAGACTACAGTCGGGTTAATTTTTATATTTTATAAATTATGGGAATTTGTGTGTTTGGTGGATGAGGGTGACACAATATTTAGAGTGTGCCTGTGTTATTAATATGTGTAGGGACCTTAGGGACAGGTAAGGTATCCCTACACTATGGTAAGTAATTGCCTTTTAACCCTATATACGGTATGATTAATAACAGGATGGATTGAATGTAAGGTATTGGGGACATGGGAGGCAATGCCCCTCCCCACAATTTGACCTTAGGTTCTGAGACATCGCCTCCCATTCTAGTCTGCTGTTTTGCCTTGGTAAAGATCCAGGTTTTCTGTCCATGGATACCACTTCAATCAAGGTTCTTCATTGTTCTTCGTTTAACACCTCTGATGAAAGGTTGCTGCCTGTTTGACAGATTGGATGATGACTCTACATGACCATAACACCAGATCAAGGGTGGTGCTGCATGTGCTCAAGGAAAAGTAAATGGCCTTTCTCTCAAACCTGCCTGTGGGAAGTATTAAAGAAGTCCTATATTGCTCAGGATAACAATTGAGATTGGCTACAGAAGGAGACTGTCAACACAGACAAGGTCAACCAAAGAGACTCATACCATAGTAAAGGACTGTGATTCAGAGAGGAAGAGACAAGAAGCAGATGACGTTCTCTGTGGGCATAGGATACTGGGTTATGGTGACGGGCAGGAAGGTGGCTCTGTGGGAAGGTGATGTCTTGGTACCTAAATCCAAAATTATACTTCGCTCCATCCTGAATCATTACCAGGGATAAATATGGTTGAATAGGCAAATACAATTCAATAAAAACACTTCCCTCAAATTTAATTGTCACGTTCCGTGAAACAGGGGGAATGTAAAGGAAGTGTCTATTCATGTACATAGATATTTGTAATATATATTTATCCCTCTGTCATATTCCTTTCCCCTGGGAAAGAGCACACCTGCTGTCTTACTCAGGATGTACTGAGGGCCTTTGGCAACTGGATGTCAACCACCTTTATTATGGGAAAGTCATTCAAACTCCTCAGGGTCAGTTATTTGGAGCCAATTTATATTTCTATATCTGGATGGGAATCCAGGCCCTTTTGTCTCCAAAGTTGTTTAACTACCCAGGGCCAGTTGTTCGGAGACTATATGTCTAGATGGGAATCTAGGGTCTTTTGTCATTTCCCACCTGAGGGGGGATGAATGGGTGACCAAATGGATATACAAGATATGAAGGGTAAACATCTGTTGTCCACCATCTTGGGGGAAGGGACAGAGGGCAGACTTATAAGGGGATGATAGTGGAGGATAGAGGAAGAGAAATCTTCCCTGGAGACCAACTAGGAAAGGAAGAAGGAATCTGCCCTGAATACCAACAAGGAAGGGAGAAGGAGCTAGGAGGATCACCTCACAGACTATATCACCTTCCCGGATTGGGCTGAGTACCTGTATCTCTGTACCCCTGCTTCCCTGTTTCCAACTATTAACCTATCTCTGTACCCCTGCTTCCCTGTTTCCAACTATTAACCTATCTCTGTACCCCTGCTTCCCTGTTTCCATCTATTAACCTATCTCTATACCCCTGCTTTCCTGTCAATCTCCCTGTCCCCCTTCGTTCTCTGTAATAATAGGGATAGTTAGGTGTAAGGATTATTATATTGTGTGTGTGTGTGTGTTTATATGCATTGTGGTGGGTTGGATTCTGTGGGTTTTGTGGGTATTGTGATTAACATTGTATACTTCTAGTGTGTTAATAAATATTATTAGTATTAACCCTGAGTGTGGCAAATTATAATGTACAATACAGAGACTAGAAACAGAAGATATAGAATATAGTAAACAGTACAAGGAGGAAGGTAGTGGTATTAATCGTTATATTGCATAACAATTTATAGAACTACCAGCGTCCTATTACAATAAGTATACAATCAGATAATTGCTTGTTCATGTGGATCAAGTAAAAAATGTAAAAAAAAAATGTTTTTCAATAAAAAATTACTTTATAAATCACTAAAATTGCCCATAAGCCCCAAAACATATAAAGACACATAGAACACTCAAAAAAGTCTAAATCATAACACAAACCCCGTATATACAGTATCACCACGTCCGTAACAATCCGTAGAATAAAACTAAATAACTATTGAACCCATACAATGAACGCTGTAAAAAAAAACTTTAAAAACCTGCCAAAAATTATGATTTTTACCTATTGAATCCCACTAAAAATGCAATAAAAAGTGATCAAGAAAAATATGTACTCCAGAATTATACTGTTGCAAAGTACAACATGTCCCACAAAAAACAAGCCATCAAAAAGCTCTGTAGCCAAAAACGTAACAATGTTATGCCGCTTGGAAGACGGCGATGCACAAATGATAGATTTTCCCCCACATTAGGGTTTTATTTGGCAAATTTATCAAAACATAAGAAAAAATATTCATGTCTGGTATCCCCGTAATCGTATCGACCCATAGAATAAAGATAACATGATTATTGGGCTGTATGATGAACATGAAAAAAAAAAGTAAAAATTCAAGTACAGAATTGATGCTTTTCTACTCGTGACCTCAAAAAAAGTTCCTAAATTTTCAACAATAGGTGATACCAACCCCAAAATGGTAACACTGGAAAAAGCATCTCATCCCACAAAAAAAATGCCATCACATGGTCCCAATAACGAAAAAGAAAAAATGTTATTGCCTTCAAAAAGGGCCAATGAGGAAACTAAAATCCTGGCAGCTGCAGCCTTCCCTTCTGCGCTATGCTGTGCACCCATAGAAAAAGTAACGGCCACGTGTGGGGGGTCTCTGTACTCGGGAGAAATTTCATAACAAACTGTATGGTGGGTTTTCTCTTTTTATCTTTTGGAAATGTGTCAATTTTAGGGCTAAATGAACGTATAACTGACAAAATTTGACCATTCTAAATTTCACCTCCATTTTGATTCAATTACTATGAAGATCTCAAGGGGTTAACAATCTTCCTAAAAGCTGTTTCTGATAGCCTAAAAACGAGATGATTTCAAATTTCGAAAATGGCAAATTTTTCTAAAAATTCATCATTTTTTTTATAAATAAACGCAAAACTTATCAGCCAAAATTTACCACTACAACATGTGGGGAAAAAACAATCTCAGAATCGTTTAGATAAGTAACAGTGTTCAAAAGTTATAACCATATAGAGAGACGCAGGTCAGAATCCAAAAAATGGGACTGAACCTTAAGCTACAAAATGGCTGTGTCAATAAGGGGTTAAACCAGGACACCACACACATACATGTACATATTTTTCTAATTATTCTGGCATTTGGAAAATATAAATTATTTTGCTAATCCTAATCAACCTAAAATGTCAGATAGTGAGAAATGCATGCATATGTGTCGTTTTATATAGTGCATTCAAAGTTCTGGCTTGAGCTGTAGGTGTATTTTTTCTTTAAATGTAAAAATTACAGAAGAAGGGACATGTGCTAACTATGCCCTGGTAGCAAGAGGTGAATTACTGGGTGTGGTGTGCACATGGCTGACCATTTGTGCTGCAGTTTTATCAGTGGGCATTGATACTTTATATTTTTGGGATGATGATAATGAAAACATTTTAATATTGAATTAGATGTACTGCTCTAGGTCTATGCTGAGTCTTGAATTATTTTCCTAGATAGGGGTCAGATTATTAGTTTTGCAAATTTTCTGGTGAATAGGGCAACTCCTGTAGATAGAAAAAATCTGAATTGTATCCAGTCTTCTTTAGCGTTTTATTGACTCAGGACATCTTACATGTGTCGCGATAATTGGTTATAACTTCGACATATCTACGTGATTTTGAGATTGTTTTCTGGAGACACATTGTACTTCATAATAGTAATATAATTTTTTTTTTAGTGATATAATTTAAGTGATAAGTTTTGAGTTTCATTCTAAAAAAAAAATTAAATTTGCCAACATTTCAGAAAATATTTTCATTTTCAAAGCTTGAAATGTTCTGCATTCCAGACAGGAAGTAAAACTACCCCAAAAGCTAGATAACTAACATTTCCGGAATGTCTGCTTTATTTTAGAATGATATTTTATCCGTCCTCTCCTTTTTCTAGGATGTTATAAGGCGCAGAATTTTAGGTGAGAATTTTCAAATTTTCATGAAAATTGCCATAACTCACATTTTGAGGGACAACTCAGCTTTCAACTGACTTTGAAAAAGACTTAATAATAGTAAAACCGCATAAATTACCCCACTATATAAACTACAACCCTCAACTTATGTAAAACAGCTCTTAAGTTTTTCACATGGGTTAAAACAAAATGGAATTCCGATTTTGAAACTTTAGACTTTGAAAATACATTGATTTAGGCCAAAAATGGGCAGCATGGTGGCTGAGTGAGTAACTCTTTTGCCTTGCAGGGCTGGGGTCCTGGGTTCGAATGCCACCAAGGTCAACATCTGCAAGTTTTTATGTTCTCCCCTTGTTTGCGTGGGTTTCCTCCGGGTACTCCAAAACATACTGTTAGTTTATTTAGATTGTGAGCCCCATGGGAACAGGGACCAATTTGACATGCTTTGTGCAGCGCTGCGTAATCTGTGTGCGCTATATAAATAAAGAATTATTTTTTTTTAAATGACACTTTCATAATAACTGAAATGATGAAATTCTCTACACAGTTTGATGCCCAGTGTATAGATAATTCATTTTGGGGATTTGTAGCTTATGTATGAGATTTTATTAACTATTTCAAGGGGGATACAAACAAAATTATCCATTTTTATTTTGGATTTTTAGCACTTTTTTCCCCCGCTCGCCATAACATAAAAATAATATTTAATCCGTATTCTCTGATTCATTACGATTAGGTTGATACCTCATTTTTATATGTTTTCTTATCTTTGCTCAATTTTAAAGAGCAAATCCAATATTGGAGAAAATCACATTTTACTATCAACAACTTTTTAGGGGCATAACTTTTGTATTTTTCTGTTGATAGGTCTAGTTGAGGGCTTATTTATTGCAAAAAGAGTTGATATGAAAAGAGTTTATATGATAAGGCGTATCATATAAGGGCACGTAACTTTTTAGGACATTTTTTGTGAGGGTATTTGAACAAAAATTGTATATTGTGAGAAGTTTTTTTTGTGTTTTTTTATGTCGTTCACTGAGCGGGTTCAAAATTGTTTTAGATTTATTGTACAGACTGATACGGACGCGGTGATACCAACTATGTACTATTATGTGTGTTCTTTGTGTTCTATATGCTTTATTTGGTTTTTATAAGTCATTGGGCTGATTAGGGGACATTTATTTTATCATAAAATGATTACAACTTTTTTTTTTAAAACTTTTTTACATTTTCCACTTCTTGGCGTGAAGAAGGGTTCATCCGATCGCCTATTCAAGCCTTTACACTGTAATCCACTTCTATTGCAGTATACAGTGTAAGTAAGTTATATACAGCTGGGTCCTGCCAGGAGGTGGAACCCAGCGCAAAGAAAAACCAGCAGCCTTGGGGCACTCGCCAGACCCCAGGGCTGTGGCAGGAGGGATCTCCTGGTAAGCACATTTTCCGATCGCGGGTGTTAGTGCCAGGTCTGGGCTGTGATGTCTGTGCCAGACACTGGCACGTGCAGTAACCGGTGTCCCGAAATCTTTTTCTGGCTCACCGCAGTAGAAAGGTGTCACTTTCTGGCTCTAGTTTACAGCCAGATTTACGTGTGAAATCCACATAGTTTATAAAGTGATTTTTGCTTAAATTACACTGTCAGTTGTGGTGTGTCTGTATAACGCACATTGCAATACCTTTTGGGGGCTCTAGTTAACAGCCAGATTTATGTGTGAAATCCACATAGTTTATATAGTGATTTTCGCTAAATTTACACTGTCAGTTGTGAGGTATCTGTATAACGCACATTGCAATACCTTTTGGGGGCTCTAGTTTACAGCCAGATTTACGTGTGAAATCCACGTAGTTTATACAGTGATTTTCGCCAAAATAACACTGTCAGTTGTGGGGTATCTGTATAATGCACAGTGCAATACCTTTTGGGGGCTCTAGTTTACAGCCAGATTTACGTGTGAAATCCACATAGTTTATACAGTGATTTTCACTGAAATTACACTGTCAGTTGTGGTGTGTCTGTATAACGCACATTGCAATACCTTTTGGGGGCTCTAGTTTACAGCCAGAATTACGTGTGAAATCCACATAGTTTATACAGTGATTTTTGCTGAAATTACACTGTCAGTTGTGGGGTATCTGTATAATGCACATTGCAATACCCTTTGGGGGCTCTGGTTTACAGCCAGATTTACATGTGAAATCCACGTAGTTTACACTCACCGGCCACTTTATTAGGTACACCATGCTAGTAACGGGTTGGACCCCCTTTTGCCTTCAGAACTGCCTCAATTCTTCGTGGCATAGATTCAACAAGGTGCTGGAAGCATTCCTCAGAGATTTTGGTCCATTTTGACATGATGGCATCACACAGTTGCCGCAGATTTGTTGGCTGCACATCCATGATGCGAATCTCCTGTTCCACCACATCCCAAAGATGCTCTATTGGATTGAGATCTGGTGACTGTGGAGGCCATTTGAGTACAGTGAACTCATTGTCATGTTCAAGAAACCAGTCTGGGATGATTCAAGGTTTATGACATGGCGCATTATCCTGCTGAAAGTAGCCATCAGATGTTGGGTACATTGTGGTCATAAAGGGATGCCCATGGTCAACAACAATACTCAGGTAGGCTGTGGCGTTGCAACGATGCTCAATTGGTACCAAGGGGCCCAAAGAGTGGCAAGAAAATATTCCCCACATCATGACACCACCACCACCAGCGTGAACTGTTGATACAAGGCAGGATGGATCCATGCTTTCATGTGGTTGACGCCAAATTCTGACCCTACCATCCGAATGTCACAGCAGAAATCGAGACTCATCAGACCAGGCAACGTTTTTCCAATCTTCTACTGTCCAATTTCGATGAGCTTGTGCAAATTGTAGCCTCAGTTTCCTGTTCTTAGCTGAAAGGAGTGGCACCCGGTGTGGTCTTCTGCTGCTGTAGCCCATCTGCCTCAATGTTCGACGTACTGTGCTTTCAGAGATGCTCTTCTGCCTACCTTGGTTCTAACGGGTGGCGATTTGAGTCACTGTTCCCTTTCTATCAGCTCGAACCAGTCTGCCCATTCTCCTCTGACCTCTGGCATCAACAAGGCATTTCCGCCCACAGAACTACCACTCACTGGATGTTTTTTCTTTTCCGGACCATTCTCTGGAAACCCTAGAGATGGTTGTGCGTGAAAATCCCAGTAGATCAGCAGTTTCTGAAATACTCAGACCAGCCCTTCTGGCACCAACAACCATTCCACGTTCAAAGGCACTCAAATCACCTTTCTTCCCCATACTGATGCTCGGCGTGAACTGCAGGAGATTGTCTTGACCATGTCTAAATGCCTAAATGCACTGAGTTGCCGCCATGTGATTGGCTGATTAGAAATTAAGTGTTAACGAGCAGTTGGACAGGTGTACCTAATAAAGTGGCCGGTGAGTGTATACAGTGATTTTCGCAGAAATTACACTGTCAGATGTGGGGTATCTGTATAACGCACATTGCAATCTTTTTTGGGGGCTCTAGTTTACAGCCAGATTTACGAGTGAAATCCACATAGTTTATACAGTGATTTTAGCTGAAATTACACTGTCAGTTGTGGGGTATCTGTATAACGCACATTGCAATACATTTTGGGGGCTCTAGTTTACAGCCAGATTTACGTGTCAAATCCACTTAGTTTATAAACCACTATGTCAGACAGAAAGGTGGCAGGTGGAGCAGGCAGAGGTGGCATCATACTAGTGGGATGTCACAGCAGGGGTGACTCTGTGAGGCCAGAACTGCCGTTGTCATCTAGTGGCAGTGTGTTGATCAACAAAATTGTGGTTGTTGAATGGTTGACTAGGTCATCCAAATCCTCAAATATAACATCTGACAACCCCAGCCAAGAGTCTGTAGGTTCCTCTCAGACAACAATTAGTTGGTGTGGCCCAGGAGCAGGTCAGCGGCCCTCACCTGTCCTCAACCAGGCTCTGTCCTGTTCCTTTCCTGCAGCCAGAGAGCTACTAGGTGGTCTGGGCTCAGCGCCACTATTCAGCGAGGACGAAATGTTTGAGGACAGTCAGCAGCTGTTTTGCAGTGAAGAGGTGGGGCAGACTTCCGCTGCTTATTGCAGTAGGCAGGCTTTGCATATTGACACCAGTGAGGAGAGTAGCATTGACCGGGAAACGCAAATTGATGATGATGTAGCCGATCACACTTGGGAGCCGGGTTTAGCCGGGGATTCATCATCATCGGGCGAAGAGAGTGTCAACTTGCGGAGCAGGCAACAAGTAGCTATTGTAGCTGTGAGTCAGCAGGGTGGCAGCAGTGCGAGGACGGGAGCCAAACGTCCGCGGGGTACAAATCCCGATTCGCAGGCCCAAATAAGCAGTGGCACAGGGGCTCAGCAAGGCAGCGGCGGTAGTAGTCGCTCAGTGCAGAGTGTTGGCAGTAAAATTACCACCTCAGCGGTGTGGCAGTTTTTTGTAAAGACACCAGAGGAGCCGAGCGTGGGTATATGTCGTATCTGCAGGCAGAAAGTGAAGCGTGGCCAGGGAGCTAACCTTGGTACCACGGCCCTGTGCCAACACATGAGGGTCACCATCCAATGGCATGGGAGAAACGGGTGTCAGATGCGGTCCATCCTGCAGGCGCAGAAACAGCAGCAGCACCTAGTGGCACACATGCTGTTTCAGCAAGTCAAGGCTCCAGGACCTCTGCTGAAGGGAACTGTTTGTCTTTAACATCATCTCCCAGTCCAGATGTTCCTGCTCCTCACTACGCATGGCGCCAGCAGTCGTTGAGCAAGGCAATTACAAAAAGACAACTCTATGCGTCCAGCCATCCTAAGGTCCAGAAGCTAACCGTGCTCTTGTCGAAGTTGTTGGTACTGCAGTCTCTCCCTTTCCAAGTCGTGGACTCTGCACTCTTCAGAGAACTAATGGCTTGTGCCGAACCGAGGTGGAGAGTTCCAAGCCGCAATTTTTTTCCAAAAAGGCTGTGCCAGCCCTTCACCAATATGTACAACAGAAGATGGGCCAGTCCTTGAGCATATCAGTTTCTTCCAAGGTGCACGGCAGCGCGGACGTGTGAAGCTGTAATTATGGTCAGGGCCAGTATATGTCCATTACAGCTCACTCGATGAATGTGTTTTCCCCCAACAAGACCAAAAACTTCAACAAGAGACGGTGCTTTCTCCTCCACGTTGTCAAACTGCTGCTCCTGCGCCAGTGTCCGCCTCCTCCTTCTCCACCACCACCTCAGCCTCCACAAGTGCTGCTCCATCATACCACATGTGCAGGGCACAGCAGGGTCACGCAGTTCTACACCTGGTTTGCCTGGGTGAACGAAGTCACACAGGGGAGGAACTGCTCTGTGTCGTGCAAGAAGAAATCAATGTGTGGCTTTCTGCGCGACAACTAAAAATCGGAAACATGGTGACAGACAATGGAAGGAACATGGTGTCCGCGCTGCACCGAGGAGGGATGGTCCATGCGCACTGCATGGCGCATGTGTTCAATCTGGTAGTCAACAAGTTCCTGAAGTCTTGCACCCATCTGCAAGACATTCTAAAAATGGCCAGGACACTGTGCACGCACTTCAGCCATTCTTACAAAGCCAAGCACACCCTCCTCGAGTTGCAGTGCCAGAACGGCCTACCCCAACATAGTCTGATATGCGATGTTTCCACCCGTTGGAATTCCAGCCTCCATATGTTAGACCGCCTGTATGAACAGAGAAAAGCCATTAATGATTTTTTGATGATGCAAGCGGACCATAGTACTCCCCTGTGTAACTTTGATGTCAGCCACTGGCAGTTCATGCGGGACACCTGCCGTGTGCTCAGGCCTTTTGAAGAGGCCACGTTATTTGTCAGTCGCCATAACTGCGGGATGAATAAGGTCATTCCACTGCTTCATGTCCTGGAACTCATGCTGCAAAATCTGTCTGGTCAGGGCAATGGAGAAGTAGAGACTAAATCTCATGGCCACGTGGGTCCACTGGGGGCTGAACTGGAGGAGGAGGAGGAGGAGGACATTGGAGCACAAGCAAAGTCTGGTGCAATTTGTGGTTTTTCTACTCAGGTGACAGGAGAGGAGCAGGAGCATCCGGAGGAGGTAGAAGATGAGGCAGATGACCCAGAAGCACATTGGCAGTATACTGTGAATATGGAGACCGGGAGTCCCTCAGAGTCACTTGCGCAGATGGCCTGCAGCATGCTGCTTTGCCTAACTAGTGATAGCCGAATAGTCATCATCCGGCTTAGGGATGACTTTTGGCTCTCCACCCTCTTGGACCCTCGCTACCGGTCCAGAATTGGTGACTTTTTCCTGCTGCTGAGAGGAAGGAACAACTGGCATACTATAGAGAAATACTGAGCACACAGTTGGCCGCTGCCTATGTGCGCTATTGTCCATCCTCTGTCAGGTCTGATTGGGCGATTCCTGGCAGTCATTACTCACGTACTACTACCAAGGCTGCTGTGGGGAGCTGGGGAGGTAGGAGCAGTAGCAGTTCAAACAACAGTCACTTAAGTCTGGATTCCTTAATGAGCAATTTCCTTCACCCGCCTAGTGAGGAGGGTAGCTGCCACCGCCAGCAGCAGCAGGACATGAAGCAGACCCAGTACCAGCAGGTGGTGGCCTATTTGGACAGCACTTTACCTCCTCAGGTAGAGGATCCCATGGACTACTAGACAGTTAAACTTGCTGCGTGGCCGCAACTTGCAGAGTTTGCAGTAGAGAAGCTGTCCTGCCCGGCCAGTAGTGTGGCATCAGAGCGGGTGTTCAGTGCGGCGGGGGCCAACATTACCCCCAGGAGAACCCGCTTGTCCACCCGTAATGTGGAGAGACTGACCTTTGTCAAGATGAATCAGGCTTGGATCGACCAGGATTTCAACCCATCAATGCCTAATGCATCAGATTAGATCAGCTATGATGCCTCCTCCAAACGTTGAGAAATGAGTCGAGGTTCTAACTACCTGCTTCAGCTACTATTCTGACGCTGCCACCCGCCTGATGCCACACATCTGCTGCTAGTTGCACCATCTGCCTTCTACCATCTTTACCTGGAATTGTCCGCCAAGTCCACACTATATCATGGTGCCACTCTGCAGGCTCCTGCTGCTTCTGATGCCACCTTCACACTAAGAATTGTGCCACTCTGTGGGGCTCCTGTCTGGTGCTACTGATGCCACCAAAGCACAATATCATGTGCCACTCTGCGGGCTGATGCTGCTGCTGGCTTCTGATGTGACTTCACACTATATCATTGTGCCACTCTGCAGCCTGCTGCCATCTTCACACTTCATCATTGCGCCACTCTGAGGCTCCTGCTGCTGCTTCTGATGCCACCTTCACACTATATCATTGTGCCACTCTGCGGGCTCCTGCTGCTTCTGATGCGACACCAACACTATATCATTGTGCCACTCTGTGGGCTCCTCTGCTGCTGCTGCTACTGATCCACCTTCACATTACATCATTGTGGCCACTCGCCGCTCTTCGCTTCTGATGCCACATTAACAATATCATTTGCACTCTGGCCGGGCTCCTGCTGCTACTGATGCCATTCAACCTAATCATTGTGCCGCTCGGCTCCTGCTGTTAGCTGATGCCACCTTCACACTATATCATTGTGCCACTTCGCGGCTCCTGCTGTTGTCGATGCACCCCACACACTATATCTCGTTGCCACTCTGGCGGCTCCTGCTGCTGTTTTGATGGCCAAAACACTATATCATTGTGCCACTCTGCCCGCTTTGCTGTTTCTGCCTTCACCATATATTGTCCACTCGGTGGTGCCGCTGCTGTTCTGATTGCTCATCTTCAAACGCACAATTTCATTGTGCCACTCTGCGGGCTGTGCTGCTGGCTTCTGATGCTGCCTTCACACATATCATTGTGCACCTGCAGCTCCGCTGCTTCTTCACCTATATCATTGTGCACTCTGCCTGGGCCTCCTGCTGCCTGCTTCTGATGCCCCTTCACACATATCATTGTGCCACTGCGGGCCATTTGCTGCTTCTGATGCACACACACTATATCATTGTGCTCACTCTGGGGACTACACTTCACATCATTGTCACCTGCGGCTCTGTGCCACATCACACAGATATTTTGCCCCTGCGGGCTCCTGACTGCTACTGATGCCCCGCTTCACACTATAAATTGTGCCACTTGCGCCTCTGCTTGCTCATGCCATTCCACACCACTAATCATTGTGCCACTCTGCAGCGCGCTTGCTTGTTTGATGCCCACTTCACAACTATAATTGGCATCTGCGCTCTTCTGTTTTGATGCACTCACACTATATCATTGTGCACTATGTGGGCTCCTGCGGCTGCGACTGATGCCACCAACGCAAATATCATGTGCCACTCTGCGGGCTGATGCTGTGAGCTTTGGATGCACTCTCACACTATATCATTGTGCCACTCTGCAGATCTCCGCTGCATCTACACACTATATCATTGTTGCCACTCTGAGGGCTCCTGCCTGCGCTTCTGATGCCACCTTCACACTATATCATTGGCCACTCTGGGGCTCCTGCTGCTACTGATGCCACAACAACACACTATATCATTGTGGCCAACTCTGTGGGCCTCCCTGCTGCCGTACTGATGCACCTTCACATTATATCATTGCCATCTGCCGCTCTTCCTGCTTCTGATGCCACCTTCACACTATATCATTGTTCAACTCTGCGGGCTCCTGTGCTACTGATGCCACCTTCACACTAATCATTGTGCCACTCTGCGGGCTCCTGCTGCCTTTGATGCCACCTCACATCTATATCATTGTGCCACTCTGCGGGCTCCTGCTGCTACTGATGGCACCTTCACACTATATCGTTGTGCCACTCTGCAGCTCCTGCTGTGCTTTTGATGCCACCAACACATATATCATTGTGCCACTCTGCCGCTCTTGCTGTTTCTGATGCCACCTTCACACTATATCATTGTGTGCCACTCTGTGGGCTCCTGCTGCTGCTACTGATGCCACACGCACACATATCATTGTGCACTCTGCGGGTGTGCTGCTGCTGCTTCTGATGCTGCCTTCACACTATATCATTGTGCCACTCTGCAGATTCCTGCTGCCATCTTCACACTATATCATTGTGCCCCTCGAGGGCTCCTGCTGTGCGCTTCTGATGCCACCTTCACACCTAATCATTGTGCCACTCTGCGGGCTCCTGCTGCTTCTGATGCCCAACACCACTATATCATTGTGCCACTCTGGGCTCTCCGCTGTCTGCCTACTGAGTCACCTTCACATTAATCATTGTGCCACTGCCCGCTCTTCTGCGTATGATGCCACCTATCAACTATATCATTGTCAACTCGCGGGCTCCTTGCTTGAGCACACCTCACACTATATCATTGTGCCACTCTGCGGGCTCTGCTGCTTCTGAGTGCCACCTTCACACTATATCATTGGGCCACTCTGCGGGCTCCTGCTGCTACTGATTGGCACTCACACTATATCTTGTGCCACTCTGTGAAGCTCCTGCTGCTGCTGATGCACCAAACATTAACATTGTGCCACCTCTGCGCTCTTGTGTTTTGATGCACCTTCACACTATATCATTGTGCCACCTTGTGGGGCTCCTGTCTGCTCTTCTGATGCACCACCACCACCACAATATCATTGTGCACTTGGGGCTGTTGCTGCTGCTTCTGATGCACCTTCACACTATATCATTGTGCCACTCTGCAGCTCGCTGCCATCTTCAACTATCATAATGTGCCATCTGCGGGCATTCCTGCTGCTGCTTCTCATTGCCACTCACACTATATCATTGTGCCACTGCTGGCTCCTGCTGCTACTGATGCCACCTTCAACACTATAATCATTGTGCCCCTGGGATCCTGCGCACTGATGCCCCTTCACACTATACAATGTGCCACTCTGCCGCCTCTTGCGGCTTCTGATGCCACTCTCACAATATATCATGTGCCACTCTGCGGGCTCTGCTGCTACTGATGCCACCTTCAACTATATCGTGGTGCACTCTGCGGCTCCTGCTGCTTCTGATGCCACCTTCACACTATATCATTTGCCACTCTGCGGGCTCCTGCTGCCATGATGGCACCTTCACACTATATCATTGGCACTCTGCGGGCTCCTGTGCTACGATGGCACCTCAACACATATATCGCTTGGGCCACTCTGCAGCTCTGCTGGCTTTTGATGCCACCAACACACTATATCATTGTGCCACTCTGCCGCTCTTGCTGTTTCTGATGCCACCTTCACACTATATCATTGTCCCACTTTGTGGGCTCTGCTGCTTACTGATGCCACCAACGCACAATATCATTGTGCCACTCGCGGGCTGATGCTGCTGCTGCTTTCTGATGTGCCTTCACTAATATCACTGTGCCACTCTGCGGCTCTGCTGCCATCTGCACACCTAATATCATTGTGCCACACTGCGGGCTCCTGCTGCTGCTTTGATGCCACCTCACAACATATCATTGTGCCACTCTGCGGGCTCCCTGCTGCTTCTGAGCCACCAAAACACTAAATCATTGTGCCACTCTGGGGCTCCTCCTGCGCTGCTGCTACTGATGCCACCTCACACTATATCATGTGCCACCCGCGGCTCCTGCGTGCTTTGACGCCACCCCTCACACTATTCAGTTGCCACTCTGAGGCTCCTGCGATGCATTCACACTATATCATTGTGCCATCTGCGGGCTCCTGCTGCTGATGCCACTTCACAACTATATCATTGTGCACCTGCGGGCTTCCTGACTGCTCCTTTGATGCCAACAACACACTTTATGTTGCCACTCTGCGCTCTGCGCTTCTGATTCCACCTTACACATAATCATTGTGCCACTCTGTGGGCTCCTGCTGTGCTATCGATGCCACCAGCACTTATATCATTGTGCACACTTGCGGGCCCTGCTGCTTGCTTTTGATGCCACCAACACCTATATCATTGTGCCACTCTGTGGCTCTTCCTGCTTACTGCTGATACTGATCACCTTCACACTATATGTGTGCCATCTGTGGGCTCCTCCTGCTGCTGCTGCTACTGATGCCACCTACACTATCATTGTGCCACATCTGCGGGCTCCTGCTGCTATATGCCACACTTCACAATATCATTGTTCAACTCGCGGGCTCCTGCTGCTACTGATGCCACCTTCACACTAATCATTTGGCCACCTGGCGGGCTCTGCTCTGTTACTGATGCCACTTCACACTATATCATTGTGCACTCTGCAGGCTCCTGCTGCCATCTTACACTATATCATTGTGCACCTGCGGGCTCCTGCTGCTATGATGCCCACTTCACACTATATCCTTGTGCCACTCTGCGGGCTCTGATGCTACTTTTGATTGACAACACAACTATTTGTGCACTCTGCCGCTATTGGATGTTCTGATTCCACCTTCACACTATATCATTGTGCCCACCTGTGGGTCATGTGCTGTACTGAGCACACCAGGCACTTTCATGTGCACTCTGGGTCTTGCTGCTGCTCTGATGCCACCAACACACATACATTGTGCCACTCTGCGGGGCTCTGTGCTGCTGCTCTGAGGCACCATCACATATATCGTTGTGCACTCTGTGGGTCCTGCTGCTGCTGCTACTGATGCCACCTTCAACACTATATCTTGTGCCAACTCTGCGGGCTCCTGTGCTACTGATGCCACCTTCACTATATATTGTGCCCACTCTGCGGCATCTGCTGCTCCTAATGATGCCACCTCACACATATCATTGTGCCACTCTGCGGGCTCTGCTGCTACTGGATGCCAACTTCACACTATATCATTGGGCCACTCTGAGGCTCTGCTGCCTATCTCCAATATATATGTGACACTGGGGCATGCTGCTTGATGCCACCTTCACACTATATCATGTGCACACTCTGCGGGCTCTGCTGTACTTATCCACCCAACACACTATATCAGTGTCACTCTGCCGCTCTTGCTGCTTCTGATTACCTCCACCTATATCAATTGTTGCCACTATGGGGCTCCTGTGCTGCTACTGTGCCACCAGCGCACTATATCCATTGTTGCTACTCTGCGGGCTCTGCTGCTGCTGCTTTTGATTGCCACCAACACACTATATCATCGTGCACCTCTGTGGGCTCCTGCTGCTGCTGCTACTGATGCAACCTTCACACTATATTCGTGTGCCACTCTGTGGGCTCCTCGCTGCTGCTGTACTGATGCCACACTTCACACTATATCATTGTGCCACTCTGCGGGCTCCTGCTTGCTACTGATGCCACCTTCACAATTATATCTGTTCAACTTGCGGGCTCCTGCTGTATGATGCCACCTTCACACTATTACATGTGCCACTCTGCGGGCCCGCTGCTACTGATGCCACCTTCAACTATATCATTGTGCCCACCTGCGGGCTCCTGTGCTTCTGATGCCACCTCACACTATATCATGTGCCACTCTGCGGGCTCCTGCTGCTACTGATGGCACCTTCACTATATCGTTGTGCCACTCTGCAAGCTCCTTGCTGCTGCTTTTGATGCCACCAACACAACCTATATATTGTGCCACTCTGCCGCTCTTGCTGTTTCTGATGCACCTTACACTATATCTTGTGCCACTCTGTGGGCTCCTGCTGCTGACTGATGCCACCAAACGAACTATATCATTGTGCCACCTGCAGGCTCCTGCTTGCCTGATGCCACATTTACACTATATAATGTGCCACTCTGTGGGCTCCTGCTGCTATTGATGCCACCTTCACACTATATCCATTGTGCCACTCGCGGGCTCCTGCTGTGCTTTTGAAGCCACAAACACACTATATCATGTTTTGCTCTCGCGCTTGCCGCGTCTGTTCCGACCTTCCACACCTAAAAAATTGTGCCACTACTGTGGGCTCCTGCTGCTGCTGCTGCTACTGATGCCACCAAGCACTCATAAAATGTGCCTGAGTTACTGTCGCCTTCTGATGCCACCTTCTACCTATATCATGTGCCACTCTGCGGGCTCCTGCTGTCTATAATGCCATCTTCCACACTATATAATTGTGCCACTCTGCGGGCTCCTGCTGCTTTTGATGCCAACAACACACTATATCATTGTGCCACTCTGCCGCTCTGTGCTTTGATCCACCTCACACTATATCATGTGCCACTCAGTGGTAAAAAGAGTGCACTCTTGATGTTTATAGGGATCTTGGGACTCAGCTCAGTCCTTTCGAGCTAGCACAGAAGTTACCTGTCAGGCTGGTCCCGCTTCTCTTATTTGGGGAAGTTGACCTATGAAGTGCACATGGAAGTGAAGAGTTGAAGCGATTCTAAGAGCCACAGTGTCATGTGCGTGTCATACTAAACACAGCATTGTTTGAAGACAAACCACGCCCTATGCGCTATTTAAGCATGGCACACATTTTACAACACCCTACAGGCTCTTTGCAGCCAGGAAATGCCAATTTTTTAACGTGATTCATTTGATTCGATACGGTCTAATACAATTTTTTCGAAAAATTTGGCGAATCGGGATGAAACGAATTTACAAATTGCCATCTCTAATTAGTACCAACCCCCGGCACATAGATGATTTTAAACTGATACATCCTGTTTAAGGCATATGGAATGTGATCATGCTCAGTAAGTTTCTTTGTCCCAAGAACCTATAAAAACTCTCTCTGCTACCCTAAATAAAGTGGAATGCTCAAACACATGAGGGTCGAGTGGTTCACCGAGCAGCAGCTCGTATTTACAGTATCTGGACACACATCACATCTGAGCAGAGATATTTCTCTAAACAATTGGTTGCCTTAACCCGGGATGGGCTTGCATGACGCCTATCGAACAATTTGGGGAATCATCTTTCAGGACAGACAGAATATGTAACTGCACAAAAAGGTAAGAAGCTTATTCTTACAATTTGCTCTGTCTCTCTTGTTTGGATTGTCCCACTTCCGATGAGTTACATGCCTATATTGCCCAGTCCAAAGAATCTTGTTATTATTATTTAAAAACTCCATTTGATTTGTGGTAGTGTATATGGGTATTGGGTGAGTTTGAACATGTGTGTTCGATAGCACTTTGTTTTGATACTGTACTGTACTGGTTTTAGGAAAGTACCATCCTAGAATAGCCCCTTCCTAAAGAGTCAGCCTTTAAAAGTAGTTGGTGGATCGTAATTCACTTGAGACAAAGGAAACTGAGTTTGGACAGTCAGTAATTTTTTTTTTTTGTGGTAGGATCCCAATCTGCTTGAAGGAAGTGGACTACAGTCATACTTGACAGGCAGTAAGGTTTAGGAAAAATAAAAATAAAATAAAAGTGGTTAAACTGCCCTAAGGAAGAGAGACTGTGAGTGTGTGCTGGCACTAGAGATATATAGAAAATTATGGGGGAAAAATTGCTAGGTTGGAAGAGAGGCAATTAGGAAGGAAACCAGCAGTACAGATCGTGAAAGAGAGAGGGAGAGGGAAAAGAGGCTGTAAAAGGATGTCAGAGAATGTTGAAAAGGAAAAGTATATCAAAAGATGGTAGTTTGGATGTTAGTAAATGGAAAAGGTTACTAAAAGAACAAAGGCTGGTTGCATGATAATGATACGACAGAAATTGCAAGTGGATAGAAGAAAGTTACAAAGGAAGTGACCAGAGGAGGTTATAAAGAAACAGCCATAGGAAATTGTGTGTTGTATGAGAGTTATGACGATGACGGACAAAAACGTTGGACAGACAAAAGACAAAGACAACATTCAGGAAAAGTTCTACCTCCACCCTAAAGTGGTGGATGAATTGCAGAGTGTATGGAAACAAAGACCCAGACTGGCGGGAGACATGTGCAGTGTGGCACCTAGACCCAACCTCCACACTGGAATATATCTGGTCATGACTAGATTAGAAAAAGTGCAGGCTTCAAACAGGACAAAGAAATAGTATTCAGATGTTTCTCCTGTAGGGGGCATCTCACTTTGATCATACTTTGATTATACTTTAGTAGACCAGTAGTATGGAAAATGATGCATTGCCTAAAATCATTGGATTTGCACCCACAGTCCACTCAGCTGTATTTAACTGTATTTGGCTATTCCTGTAACAACAACTAAGATATAGTACGCAGGGAATAAATGTGGGAGACTGTGCCTGCTTATCTATGAGTCACCTCTCAGTCCAAAAACCCGGGTAGTGACATATTTGTTATGGATCTTGGACTTCTGTGGGGAGAGCTCCTGGACGTTTGTGACTGCACAATTGGATTCCCTGAGCTGATCTTTGCCAGATACTGTAGGTGTTCTATGAGTTTATTCCATTATGCCAGATGTGATGAAAGTCCAGCACACAATTGTGGACATTGTTCATTGCAGGTTTGGACCTGAAAAGTCCAGTGAAGTATGTTTAATAACATCAGACATGTAGTGTAAAACTTCATAAACACACCTAAAGTTTGAAGGGTGTGGTCAAAAGTTTTAGCAATCTGTGTGTTAGATTCCTTTTTTGTTATTCTGGTATGCTGGGACACTTAGTACTACAAACAGCCCAGGGAGAATGAGGGGGCTGCCTCCCCCCTTTTCTAGGACTCGGTGAACACAGGAGGGGGAGGGGGACAAGTGTTGGAATGTTAAGAGACTAAAGGAACAATGAGAATGTGTGTTCATTACTGAGGACTGATAGCCCTGACGGCCCTAAGCAGATTTTGGGTTTGATTCACTGCAATTCCTGTAAATGTAATGGTTTAACCAGGAGTAAAAACTTCCCATGATCCTATACTATCAGTGCTATTCAGCAGATATGGCTGAGATGATTATTAGGAGCTTTTTAAGAAGAAGCTATCACACCCCTAGAAGCCTCCTACGTCACTGGCTCTAGTGATGCTTCTGCTCAGTAACGCTGTCCCTCAGCATGTGCCCCCAGTATGACTCTATAGTTTTATAATAAGGAATTTGTATACTGTATGTCTCCTATTATACAGCATTGATACATCGGCATTGGTCCCCAAACTGTGTTTTTCTGGAATATATTGCTAATTTTCTATTGTTTTCATTTAAGTTTAAGCCAAGCACCTTACAGAGGAGAGGAAACAGGCCAGAAGCTCTGCTGATCGTGTATAACATGACTCAACCTGGACCCTTCTTGGTTTTGTATCCTACTGCTGCCTGTGTATACAAAGCTTCTGTAATAGTTTTGGACTATCCTGTTACTATTTCACATCTTCATGACTAGAATCCTTGGTTATAAAGTGCCCTCTTTATGATGTATTACATTGAATCCAGCTCCACTACTTTCGCTAGATTCAAAGGGGGGAACCAGTTACCTATTAATATGTCAAAACTGAATATATCATTAATCTGAATTTTGAGTTTTTATGTAGATGGCTTTAGAAACCAGAAATGAGGTTAATTCTACATCAGATATGTAGTGGTCACACAACATGAGGTAAAAAAAGCAGAACCCCTCCTAACCTACCTGTCTGTACAGGAAGCGGAGGTGAAGGCACTGATGGAGGGATGTAAAGTGGCACTGGGTAATCTTTTGGGATTTCTAACCTCATATGGTACGTTAATCAACAACTATGAGACTTTGAAATAGCTGATAGAGCCCCTAGTGTTACAATAAAGGTCCATGCTAGACGGTAAAACCTATAAAGCTATAACACATGATGTGGCCATACTGGTTACTAGAAAGCCTAGGGGAAAGGAGCCAGTATCAGTACAGTCCGTGACCCTCGCTGGCCCAGTAGGGCTATCTATACTCCTTCCTTTATAGAAACAGGCTTCACAGGTGAGGAAGCAAACCTGGAGTAAAACTGGGACCCATGGATGGAGGGTGGACTACTGCAAAGAGGTGACAAGCAATGTATGCCAAGGGCCTTTCACCCTATGATGGTTCAGTGCACCCACAGGGTGAGACATCTGTCTAAGACTCTATATGATTCATGGTGGATAAGTATTGAGTATCACATAGATTCACTTTTGCTACTGTCCATTTACACAAGTATGTTTATATATGCTTAGTACTATGTAGGGAGAGTAGTGAAAACCCTTATATATACACTGTGAAGCCGCTTTACCCCTTCCAGAGGTTGCAGATTGGCTAAGTATAGCAACCAAAGGTAAGTAGCTATGTACATGTGCTTGTGTGTGTGGACCTCTTTTCTGGGTAATCTGAACCCTATCCTGTAACTAAAGCACATGTAAAGACTACAGCCAGGGATCGATGAATACGTTCGGCCACTTATTCTAGAGTGATAAAGTAAAAATCTCAGTTGGGATAGTAATATAGTTGATGACAGCTCTAGGGATTACCTACTGAGGTTGTTTTATAGAATTGCCCCATGGATGAACTTATACTTCCCTAAGGTTGTCCAGAGGTGTCATAGAGAATTGGTAGGATGTCCAAAACCTGCAGGAACATTTTTTTTAGGTGCATAGCCAAGTATTTGTTTTAGTTCCAGAACCTGATAAAGTAGCTAGAGCACAGAACCTGCACCAAGGTGATGAGATGGTCCTGATGTGACACACCTGAAGAGTCTTTTGAAGTACATCCCAAATACCTGTTACACATCCACGTGTAGAAACTACAACAAAACTGCAACAGCTGACGAAGAAAAGCGCAGGACCCAGAGTCTACGGAACATGAATCTGTGTATCTCGATGCTGCTATGGACATTGTTACTCCTACCACTTGCAGCATCACTGGGGAAAGATTGTGATCATAATATCTTTCATGGGCTTTGCAAAAGAAAGCTGTGACAGTGTGTGGGCTGTATACTATGTCTAATAGTACTCAGGGGTTGGTAGGGGGGCTTGTATAAGGATATACACCATTAGGATGTAGAGTTTCTGCCCTTTACAGTGGATTTACACGAATTGTGTTGTGAGGTAATGTTTAGGATGCTCAGGATTGAAGCAGGTGAAGGAGTTCGATAATTCCTGGATGTGTGATTAGCACATGTCAATGTACCACCTGAGCAGTACCTGAAATTATTCAAAAAAGGGAGGAATTGTGAGGGAATAGAATCCATTTTCTCTTTCGTTCTTTTAACATGTCTTTACAAAGACCCCTATGCTTAGTACCATCCCCCGCGCACACAGATCATTTAAAACTGATGCATCCTGTTTAAGGCAATTGGAATGTGATCATGCTCAGTAAGTTTCTTTGTCCCAAGAACCTTTTAAAAACTCTCTCTGCTACCTAAAAAAAGTGGAATGCTCAAACACATGAGGGTCTGAGTAGTTCACCAAGCAGCTCGTACTATACAATTATAGTTTGGACACACATCACATCAGAGCTAAGAGATATTTCTCTAACACTGATCCAAGCCTGATTCATCTTGACAAAGGTCAGTTTCTCCACATTAAGGGTGGACAAGTGTGTTCTTCTTGGGGAAATGATGGCCCCCACCACACTGAATACCCACTCTGAGGCCAAACTACTGACCGGGCAGGACAGCTTCTCTACTGCAAACTCCACAAGTTGCGGCCATGCATCAAGTTTGTCTGCCCAGTAGTCCATGGGATCCTCTACCTGAGGTGGTAAAGTGCTGTCCAAGTAGGCCCCCACCTGCTGGTGCTGGGTCTGCTTCATGTCCTGCTGCTGCTGGTGGCAGCTACCCTCGTCACTAGGTGGGTGAAAGAAATTGCTCATTAATGAATACAAACTTAAGCTGCTCCTGACAGATCTGCTACTGCTCCTACCCCCCCCCCCCATCTCTCTACAGCAGCCATGGCAGTAGCACATGAGTGATATCTGCCAGGAATTCCCTGATCAGACCTGACAGAGGATGGACAATGGCGCACATAAGCAGTGGCCAACTGTGTGCACAGTATTTCTCTATAGTATGCCGCTTGTTCCTCCCTCTCAGCAGCTGGAAAACCGTCACCCATTTTTGATCGGTAGTGAGGGTCCAAGAGGGTGGAGAGCTAAAAGTCATCCCTATGCTAGATTTTGACTATTCGGCTCTCACTAGACTCTGAGGGACACCCGGCCTCCATCTCCGATCTACAATCTCACGGTGCTTCTGGGTCGTCTACCTCGTCTTCTACCTCCTCCGGAATGCTCCTGCTCCTCCTCTCTTGTCACCTGGGAAATACCATTGATTTCACCAGACTCTGCTTGTGCTCCAATGTCTTCCTCCTCCTCCTCCAGTTCAGCCCCCACCGGACTCATGTGGCCAAGAGATGTAGTCTCCACTCCTCCTGTGCCCTGACCAGACACATTATGCAGCATGAGTTCCAGGGCATGAAGCAGTGAAATGACGTTATTCCTCCTGCAGTCCTGGCGACTGACAAATAACGTGGCCTTTTCAAAGGGCCAGAGCAAACAGCAGGTGTCATGCATGAGCTGCCAGTGGCTGACATCAAAGTTACACAGGGGAGTACTACGATCCACTTGCATCATCAAAAAATCATTAATGGCTTTTCTCTGTTCATACAGGCGGTCTAACAGATGGAGGCTGGAATTCCAACGGGTGGAAACATTGCATATCAGCCTATGTTGGGGGAGGCCGTTCTGATGCTGCAACTCGAGGAGGGTGTGCTTGGCTTTGTAAGAATGGCTGAAGTTTTGCAGAGTTTCCTGCACCCTGCGGATGGGTGTAATTCTTAAGGAATCTGTTGACAACCAGATTGAACACGTGCGCCATGCAGGGCGCATGGGCCATCCCTCCTCAGTGCAGCGCTGACACAATGTTCCTCCTATTGTCTGTCACCATGGTTCTGATTTTAAGTTGCTGTGGAGAAAGCCACACATTGATTTCTTCTTGCATGAGGCGGAGTAGTTCCTCCCCTGTGTTTCTTCGTTCACCCAGGCAAACCAGATGTAGAAATGCATGACAACGTTGTTCCTTGCACATGCGGTAGGAGCAGCACTTCTGGAGGCTGAGGTGGTGGCGGAGAAGGAGGAGGCGGACACAGTCACAGTAGCAGCAGTTAGACAACGTGGTGGAGAAAGGGCCGTCTCTTGTGGAAGTTGTTGGTGTGGCTGGGAGGGAAGCACATTCACCTAGTGGGCTGTGAGGTACATGTATTGGCCTTGACCGTAGTTACAGCGCCACACTTTTGTTCTGCCATGCACCTTGGAAGAAACTGATAAGCTCAAAGACTGGCCCACCTTCTGTTGTACATATTGGTGAAGGGCTGGCACTGCTTTTTTGGAAAATAAAATGCGGCTTGGAACTTTCCACCTCGGTTCGGCACAAGCCATTAGTTCTCTGAAGGGTGTAGAGTCCACGACTTGGAAAGGGAGGGACTGCAGTACCAACAACTCGGTCAAGAGCACGGTCAGCTTCTGCACCTTTGGATGGCTGGAAGCATACAGTTGTCTCTTTGTATTCACCTCATTCAACAACTGCTAGCGAGCGAGGAGCAGGAACATCTGGACCAGAACATTATGCCAAAGACAAACAGCTCCCTTCTGCAGAGGTGCTGGAGCCTTGACTGGCTGAAATGGCATGTGTGCCACTAGTTTCTGCTGCTGCTGTTGCTGCGGCGGCAGGATGGACCTCCACATCTCTTCCAAGTTTCTCCCAGGCCATTGGATGGTGACGCTGCATGTGTTGACGCAGGGCCGTGGTGCCAAGGTTAGCTCCCAGGCCACGATTCACTTTCTACCCACAGATTCTACATATACAAATACTTGGCTCTTCTGGTGTCTTAAAAAATACTGCCACACCACAGTGTGGTGATTTTACTGCCAACAATGTGCACTGAGTGAATACTAACACCGCTGCCTCGCTGAGCCCCTGTACTACTGTATACTTGGACCTCCGAAGCAGGGCTGGTACCCCGTGTTGGACCAGTACTCATCCCAGGGAGCCCAAAACAAATCGAATTTGTCAACTCTATTCTGTAAAATAGCCGTCAGGTGCTCCATTGTTCTCACTTCTTTAATATGCGTAATTAAATCGAGCCGTGATGGCGGGGCAGCTTGTTTCCATTTGGCAGCAATGAGACATTTTGCCGCTGTTAGAAGATGAAGTAAAAGTTTGTTGTTTTGTTTCCGCAGACCCATAGGAAAGACGTTAAGTAAATACGTAGCAGGGTCCATGGGTATTTTGCTGCCCAGTACTGTTTCCAGTAGGCTTTCGACTATGCGCCAAAAAGGGACAATAGATGCACAGGTCCAAAAAATGTGGGGTACGTCTGCTCCCCCTCTTCCACACCTCCAAAAAATATCAGGAGATGTCGGGTAGTTCTGGTGAAGAGGTGCAGGGGTATGGTACCACAACAGGAGCAATTTGTATTGGTATCTCTTTGTATTGAATGCACTGAGAGGTCTTAGATGCTCTATCCCATATGGAGTTCCACACGGGAGAGGTTAGGGATCTGCCCAGGAAATTTTCCCACTTAATCATATACTTATGACGGAGTGGTTCTTTAATGTAAGGCTCAGACAATATCCTATAGATTGCTGATATAAGGCCTGCGTTAGAGGTACCTGCTTTGCATAGTCTTTCAAACTCGGTTGGCACTGAGACTGATGTTGCCCCGTATGTAGTGAATAGGTAGGATTGATTTGTATATAGCTGAATAGGGAGGAGGAAGGTAAGGAGAAACTGTTCTGTAGATCTGGGAAGTCTATTATCTCCCTCATTTGATAATCCACTAGGTCTGCAAATCTAAATAAGCATTTGTCATGCCATGGTTTGATAATTTGTCCCTCTAGGCTGGACCGTAGTTCCGGGTTAAGGAGGAAGGAAGTCATTGGAGAGTGCTCCGACTGTTATTTGAATTTTGAGGCACAGCATGCCCAGATTTATCTAGTGTGGGTCATGGGGTCCAGCAGTCTACAAGGTGGCGGGGTGGGAGCCATGGCCCACAGGAAGGCATTGGGATGGATCGGGGCGCTCCACAATTTCTCCACCTCCATCCATCTAGTATATGCATATAAGGTAGACCAAGCTGGTATCCTTCTGAAAAATGTGGCCCAGTAATATTTGAGCATCTCAGGAAGCACTAGCCCTCCTCTGTCTCTTGGCAGGGTCATTATTTGCCCAGGTAATCTGTGGCATTTGTGATTCCAAATGAATTGTAGCAAAGAACTCTGAAAGGTCTTTAATATGCGCATGGGGATAGGAACCGGAAGAGTTTCAAAGTAATATAAGAGTTTTGGTAGGATTGTCATTTTTACCACTGCGATCCTGTCAAAGTACAAGAGGGGCAGTTTATCCCATCTGTTCAGAAGCTGTCTCAGGGATGTGAAAAGGGGTGGGAAATTTTGGTTAAATAGGGTTCTATAGGAGGTGGAAATCTTAACCCCAAGGTATGTCAGGGCGGATGTCTGCCATCTGTAATTAAAAGAAGAGCGGAGCTGAGCCAGAGTATCTTTCGTGATGTTAATAGGTAGTGCCTAAGTTTTGCTCATATTCACCTTGTATCCCGATAGTGTGCCGTAGTAGTCCAGTAATTTATGTAGATTGGGGAGGGATATCAAGGGCTGGGTAAGAGTCAGGAGGACGTTGTCTGCAAAGAGTGAGAGGGTGAATTCCCTATCCTGTACCCGTATTCCCTGGATGTCCGTCGATTGTCGTATGGCTGCAGCCAGGGGCTCGATACAGAGCACAAACAAGAGGGGTGATAATGGGCAGCCGTGAAGGGTGCCATTTCTAGTTTCATACCTAGGCGAATGGACGTGGGGCAGTTTGATAGAGGCGGAAGGGTTTGAGTAAAGTGCCCTAACTGCATTTAGGAAGGGGCCGCAAAATCCAAATATCTAGGGTGCGAAATAGAAAAGGCCATCCCAAACGATCAAACGCTTTTTCGGCGTCTTGGCTCAGCAATAGGGCTTCGCCTTTAGTCTGATTAATTGCATCTACCAGGTTTATGGTGCGTCTAGTGTTGTCTCCTCCCTGTCTGCCGGGGATGAAACCCACCTGATACTTATTGATCAATTGGGGGAGACACTGTCGTAACCGGTTGGCTAGGATTTTTGTGAAGAACTTATAGTCTGTATTTAACAGGGCTATAGGTCTATAGTTAGAGCGGTCTAGCGGGTCCTTCCCCGGTTTAGGGATGAGAGTAATAAGGGAATTAGTCATGTTATGCGGGATGGGCTTGCCTTCAAGGAAGCTGTTGTACAGGGGTATTAGGTATGGGGATAACACATTTTGGTAAGTCTGGTAATAAAGGTATGTGAGCCCATCGGGACACGGGGCCTTTCCTGATGGCAGTTCCTTCATGGTATCCGATAATTCCTCCACTGTAATAGGGGTGTTGAGAGCTGTTAGCGCTTCTGAGGGGAGATGGGGCAGTCGACAGATGGTTAAATACTCATCTAGTTTGGCATTTCTCTGAGCAGGATCGCAGGGCAAATCAGACGGGAGGTTATACAATTTGGAGTAGAATTCATTAAATAATTCCGATATTTCCCTGGGATCATGGGTAATCAAACCATCAGCTCACCTTAAGGATTGAGCTATGGATCTGGAAGATTCTTCCCTTGGTTGTCTGGCCAGTATGGTATGGGCTTTGTTTCCTTTTTCATAGTATTTCTGTTTGGTATAGAGTAGGAGCTTTTCTGTACGGAACATCGCTAGTTCTTTCAGTTTCTCCCTAAGGTCTATCACTTTTTTGAGAAGTCCTATAGTGGGTCGGGCTGCTAAGAGGGCCTCATGGCGGGCCAAATCTGTCTTCCACTGAGATTCCCGCTGGGTCCTCTCTTTTTTTAGGCCTGTGGCTATAGAGATGCATAGCCCCCTAGCTGCCATTTTGTGCAATTCCAACAAAGCTGGGAGAGACACCAGTGCCTCATTTGTTTGAAAAAACTCTAACTGCCGTGATCAATGCATCTCTCTGTATTGGGTTTTTAATGAGGCTTTCATTGAGTCTCCAGTGGCACATTTCTGAGGAGGAGGTCAGACCATGTTATTGGGCCCATCTCTGCACGTAACATCATGTGCAGGACTTGGATTGAGCCCAAAAAAGAGGTCTATTCTTGTGTGTGTTTTGTCAGGGGCAGAATAAAATGAGAAAGATTTTTCCTTAGGATTGTCGAATCCCCAGAGGTCGTATAGACCATATTGCCTTATCAATGCTCAGAAGTCTTGGGTCAGTTTCCGTAGTTGGGGCGAAGGGGAATTACCGTTCAGTGTCAATCTGTCGGTGTAGGCTGAAAAGGGCATGTTAAAGTCTCCCCCATTAGGATAGTCGCCTTGGGTAAAGTAATCAGCTTTTTAAAAACCTGTCTTAGGAAACGTATCTGTCCGGTGTTAGGGGCATAAATATTACAGAGAGTCACAGGAGCCCCTTGTAGTGTGCCATGGAGGATGATGTATCTACCCCCAGGATCCGACAGCACTGTGGAAGTTTTAAATGGGCATGAGGGGGTTAGTAGAACGGCTACCCCGCATTTTTTCCCTTTGCGTACTGCCTGGTATGTCCTAGGGTAGTGACCTCTGGCGAAATCTAGGGAGCCCGTGGAATCTAAGTGAGTTTCTTGTAGGAAGACTACTTCCGCACCCTGGGTTCTCATTTCCGTCAAGGCTAGCCTGCGCTTACGGGGAGAGTTTAGACCCTTAACATTTAGAGTCAGGATTTTAATCATCATACCTGTAGGGAATTAACCACCTGCTATAGCAGGGCTTACCCATCTGGGGTCCCCAAGAAACCAAAGCGAGAACCATCAACTCCTCAGTGCGTAGTTGTAGGGCCTTGGGGCCCGAGATCCGACCTGTTGGGTAACAGAGGAATAGGGGAGAAGGAGAGAGAGGGGAGGAAACACAAAGAAAACAAGACTTGGATATTACCAACTCTATGGGTCTGGCCCCCTGGACGGTTGTCAGATCAACTAGGGTATAACTGGGTTCACGGAGGTTTTTCTGCCACCGCGTACCTGCGTAGCCCTTTTAACTGGAGGGTAATCCTACAACCCCAGATTAACCCCTGGCGTATTCAGGATTCAGCGGAGAGCCTCAATGAATCGGATGGAATGTATAAAGTTCAATCATCTACGAACAAGCTCCTCCTTCCTAACACCTAGTTGCAGGAGAGAGAAATAGAACCCTGTTGTGGATCCATAACTGTCCATGTGGAAGGCACCGGGACAGGGTTATTAAAGAAGAGGGATTCAGCCCTTAAACCTCACTCCGGGGAGTCCCTAGGCGGGCTTCTAGTGGGAGGGCGCCTTCTTTTATTGTTTACTGCAGTCCATTCTGGTTGTGGAGACGGGGGTGGTGGGGCTTTCTTCCTGTCAGGGATATATCCGGGACCCCCATATCTAAGGCCTTACTGTGGAGGTCTGCATGAGACTGCAAGGAAAGTGTCTGGCCGCTGTGTGAGGCTATCAAGGCAAATGAGAATCCCCAACGATAGGGGATACTATTGTCCCTTAGTTGTGCCAGCAAAGGTTTCAGTTGTCTTCGTTTATGGAGAGTTATCCAGGAGAGATCAGCATATATCTGGACTTTTGTCCCAATCAGGTCAAGGGAGTCGATCTTCCTAGCTTTCATTGCAATACGCTCTTTGACTTCATAGTCCGCTAAATGGCAGATAATGTCTCTTGGTCTAGTGACCGAACCCTTTGGGCTCTATCAAATTTGATCTTGTGCGTAGCCTGTTCTCCCAGAACTTTGTTGAATAGCTCCTCTAGAATTCCCTTGACATCCTCTGGGCCCCTGGATTCCGGTACCCCTTGGACCCTCAGATTATTTCTTCGACCTCGGTTATCTAGGTCTTCCAGATGTCGGCTCATGTCTCTCATCAGGTGAACCTGGGCCGCAATGTTATCCTGTAGTTGGGTCACTTAGGTTCTAGTGATATCGTGTGCAGTTTCTAGGCCATCCACCCTAATGACCAGGAATCGCATATCTTCCCTGATTGAGCTTATTTCATTGGGGAGGGTGGTTTTCACATTGGTAAACATTTCACATTGATTGGTAAGCGAGGGGGTCGTGCTCAGGTCTACGTCTGGGTATGTAGGCCACTCAGATTCCTGGGTAGCGCGTACTGCTGCCGCATGGTGCTCCTTCTTTTTTCACTGTGTCTCTGCGGTTGGGGTGTCTCAATAAGACAAGCTGATGGCCTTATAACAGGGGCTACCTCATTGGGCGTGTGATCCCATCCACTGCTCACCCTCCCAGGGGAGCTGTCACCCCCCTCCTGATGTTGGCGTAAGGGGGGGCAGTCCCTTTCAGTTAGGTGCTGCCGGGAGGCTTTTGGTAGGGTCGGTGACCGGGACTGTGGGGTTGTGCTCCCTACCTCTCTTTCTTCCCATTCCTTCCTGGCTTCTGAGCTCAGGGTCTCCTCACCTCCCCCTCCCTGATGGCTGTGTAAAGGGGGAAGTCACGAAGCGGTCCATCATCGCCGCTCTCCCGGGGGCAGCAGGAGGGGAGTCCTGTCCCTTTCTGAGACCCTTTTTGGCTCAAGTAGCCAGGGTTCTAACCACTTGTGTAGCTGATGATAGGTGTAGGCAGCAGCTCAGGAGAATGCGCCCTACTCCATGCGGTGTCAGGCCACGCCCCCCCAGACTCAGAGCTTAAATATACCAGGGTTCCCTACTTACAAAATGCCATTTACTATATTGGCATATATTGGCAGCTTCAAAAAGAGGATCGTTGCTTCCCATGACGACATCAGGGAGACCCCAAACTGCCTCGGTTTAACCCCTTCATTAATAATGAGGAGGGAAATCCACATATACTGCCATACTGTAATATGGCAGTATATGATATATATAATTATAAAAAGTTTAAAAATAAATACTGAAATAACACTCCCCCCCTTTCCCTAGAACTGATATAAACACATCACCACATCCGAAAATGCCCTATCTATCAAAATATAATAACATTTTTTCACTGCGTTCAACCCCTCTAATGGAAAATAGCGCCCAAAGTCGAAAATGTCACTTTTTTGCCATTTTGAAAAATATTAAAAATTTTATAAAAAGTGCTAAAAAGGTTATACAGTCTTTAAAATGATATCAATGAAAATGTTGTCAAGTCATAAAAAATAACACCACCCATAGCTCCATACAGCAAAGTATAAAAAAGTATACATACAGGGAGGAACTCTACTGCCATACAGTGAAGAATAAAGCCATACCATGAGGAACACTACCACCATATAGTGAGAGACACTACCACCACACAGTAAGGAATACAGCCATACAGTGAAGAACACTACCCCCCATAAAGTGAGGAACACTACCCACCATAAAATGAGGAACACTACCCCCCATACAGTAAGCAACAATTCTCCCCCACACAGGGAGTAACACTACCACCATACAGTGAGCAATAAAGCCATACAGTGAGGAACACTACCACCATACAGAGAGGAACACTACCGCCATAAAATGAGGAATACTACCTCCATACAGTGAGGGACACTAAGGCCATACAGTGAGGAACACTACCCCCATACATTGAGGAACACTACCACCATGTTCCTTTCTTCTTCCCAGAGTTCTCTGCCCTATGTAACACATTGGGGGTCATTTACTAAGGGCCCGATTCGCGTTTTCCCGACGTGTTACCCGAATATTTCCGATTTGCGCCGATTGTACCTGAATTGCCCCGGGATTATGGCGCACGCGATCGGATTGTGGCGCATCGGCGCCGGCATGCGCACGACAGAAATCGGGGGGCGTGGCCGAACGAAAACCCGACGTATTCGGAAAAACCGCCGCATTTAAGAACAGAAAATGTGTCGCTCGGGACGCGCTTACCTTCACTCAGCTGGCCTCGGTGAATTCCGGCGCGTTAAAATGCTTTTCAGCGCAGCAGCGCCATCTACTGGACGGTGGAGGAACTACCTTATTAAATCCCGGCCGGACCCGAATCCAGCGCAGAGAACGCGCCGCTGGATCGCGAATGGACCGGATAAGTAAATCTGCCCCATTGTGCTTGCAGCCATTTTGCTAATAAGGGGGGGAGAATTCAAAATTCCTTCCCACGAGTCCCCGTAAACTTCAGAATCATTACGAATCGAAGTTTTCCTGAAATTCTAAACGCTGGTCAACTGCTGGATAACTGCTGCAGCATTTGGTAGCAGGGCCTGTGTTCTTATAAATTCTCATTTTACACACCAAGACCAACAGTGATGGGAGAGGTAGATGGGTGTTAGGATTCAAGCTATACCTCCTTATACCATATGCTGTCAGTAAAAGAAAAAAAGAAACATTCCTGGACTTTCCCTTTCTCAGAATTCACTAATCTAACGAGATGTTGTTCAAATATTCATGGTATAGTAATTCCATACTTATATTTTTGTTTTTAGAATGTATCATACTTTTTACAAATTTCTTAGTTTTTTAAACCCATCCATTTTCAGTTTCATAAAAATGAAATCTAATTCTTATTCACTTATTTCTGTAAAACATTATGTGGTTAATATTCTTTCAGTAACTGCTCAGTTTTTTGTATGATATGATCAAAGAAATGACAGTTTCCCTTGTGAATGCCTTAAAGGCATCCCACACTGCCAACAAAGAATCTATTAAAGATAATACATTTCATAGCAAGTATGTCTTGCCATTTAGGATATCCTTATAATGAATCTGGTAGAATAATTGTTGTTTGTGATATATTTATAGCACCCCTGGTGTTGCCCGGGATAGTAAATAAATGCTGTTAGCTATAATAAAATAGAGTGGATTAACAAACATATTTTATATTTATCTAACAGTCTCTCTGTCTGTCTCTGTCTATCTCTCTGTCGGTCTCTGAATATTTGTCTCTCTCTGTCCAAATCTCTGTCTGTCTCTGTCCATATTACCTCACACATAAGCTGTCTTATACTCATTGCCTTTAGTAGACAATCAAAGCTCAGAGCTTATATTAATGACCAGTGGCAAAATAGAAACTTTGATTTGTTGCTAGCTGCCATAGCAGCTACCAGACAACGGATCCTCACATCTGAGTCTATGACGTCTATGAATGAATAACAGGGAGAAGCTCTGAAACATTTGGTGATAAACGAGATGGTGCAGATTCCTTCAGCAGACATACACTCACCGGCCACTTTATTAGGTACACCATGCTAGTAACGGGTTGGACCCCCTTTTGCCTTCAGAACTGCCTCAATTCTTCGTGGCATAGATTCAACAAGGTGCTGGAAGCATTCCTCAGAGATTTTGGTCCATATTGACATGATGGCATCACACAGTTGCCGCAGATTTGTCGGCTGCACATCCATGATGCGAATCTCCCGTTCCACCACATCCCAAAGATGCTCTATTGGATTGAGATCTGGTGACGGTGACTTTTTCCTGCTGCTGAGAGGAAGGAACAACTGGCATACTATAGAGAAATACTGAGCACACAGTTGGCCGCTGCCTATGTGCGCTATTGTCCATCCTCTGTCAGGTCTGATTGGGCGATTCCTGGCAGTCATTACTCACGTACTACTACCAAGGCTGCTGTGGGGAGCTGGGGAGGTAGGAGCAGTAGCAGTTCCAACAACAGTCACTTAAGTCTGGATTCCTTAATGAGCAATTTCCTTCACCCGCCTAGTGAGGAGGGTAGCTGCCACCGCCAGCAGCAGCAGGACATGAAGCAGACCCAGTACCAGCAGGTGGTGGCCTATTTGGACAGCACTTTACCTCCTCAGGTAGAGGATCCCATGGACTACTAGACAGTTAAACTTGCTGCGTGGCCGCAACTTGCAGAGTTTGCAGTAGAGAAGCTGTCCTGCCCGGCCAGTAGTGTGGCATCAGAGCGGGTGTTCAGTGCGGCGGGGGCCAACATTACCCCCAGGAGAACCCGCTTGTCCACCCGTAATGTGGAGAGACTGACCTTTGTCAAGATGAATCAGGCTTGGATCGACCAGGATTTCAACCCATCAATGCCTAATGCATCAGATTAGATCAGCTATGATGCCTCCTCCAAACGTTGAGAAATGAGTCGAGGTTCTAACTACCTGCTTCAGCTACTATTCTGACGCTGCCACCCGCCTGATGCCACACATCTGCTGCTAGTTGCACCATCTGCCTTCTACCATCTTTACCTGGAATTGTCCGCCAAGTCCACACTATATCATGGTGCCACTCTGCAGGCTCCTGCTGCTTCTGATGCCACCTTCACACTATATCATTGTGCCACTCTGCCTGCTCCTGCTGCTACTGCTTCTGATGCCGCCTTCACACTATATCATTGTGCCACTCTGCCGCTCTTGCTGTTTCTGATGCCACCTTCACACTATATCATTGTGCCACTCTGTGGGCTCCTGCTGCTGCTACTGATGCCACCAACGCACAATATCATTGTGCCACTCTGCGGGCTGATGCTGCTGCTGCTTCTGATGCTGCCTTCACACTATATCATTGTGCCACTCTGCAGATTCCTGCTGCCATCTTCACACTATATCATTGTGCCACTCTGAGGGCTCCTGCTGCTGCTTCTGATGCCACCTTCACACTATATCATTGTGCCACTCTGCGGGCTCCTGCTGCTTCTGATGCCACCAACACACTATATCATTGTGCCACTCTGTGGGCTCCTCCTGCTGCTGCTGCTACTGATGTCACCTTCACATTATATCATTGTGCCACTCTGCCGCTCTTCCTGCTTCTGATGCCACCTTCACACTATATCATTGTTCAACTCTGCGGGCTCCTGCTGCTACTGATGCCACCTTCACACTATATCATTGTGCCACTCTGCGGGCTCCTGCTGCTTCTGATGCCACCTTCACATTATATCATTGTGCCACTCTGCGGGCTCCTGCTGCTACTGATGGCACCTTCACACTATATCGTTGTGCCACTCTGCAAGCTCCTGCTGCTGCTTTTGATGCCACCAACACACTATATCATTGTGCCACTCTGCCGCTCTTGCTGTTTCTGATGCCACCTTCACACTATATCATTGTGCCACTCTGTGGGCTCCTGCTGCTGCTACTGATGCCACCAACGAACTATATCATTGTGCCACTCTGCAGGCTCCTGCTGCTTCTGATGCCACATTTACACTATATAATTGTGCCACTCTGTGTGCTCCTGCTGCTATTGATGCCACCTTCACACTATATCATTGTGCCACTCTGCGGGCTCCTGCTGCTGCTTTTGAAGCCACCAACACACTATATCATTGTGCCTCTCTGCCGCTCTTGCTGCTTCTGATTCCACCTTCACACTAAAACATTGTGCCACTCTGTGGGCTCCTGCTGCTGCTGCTGCTACTGATGCCACCAATGCACTATATAATTGTGCCACTCTGCAGTCTCCTGCTGCTTCTGATGCCACCTTCTCACTATATCATTGTGCCACTCTGGTTACCATTGGATTGCACTGTTATACTAAATTCAGTCCAGTGATACAGGGTTCTGGAAATCCCTTTAGTGCACTGGGCATTTTTCTCGAACCAAACTTGTTCTTGACCAAGTGGCCTAAGAGAGCAAGTCAGTTAAGCTCAGCCCATGCAGTGACTAGTGAGAGGAAGCTGATACTTTTCAGATGTGGGCGATGTTAGAAGGATGTGTTTTCCAGCTAAACTATAGAATATGTACAGCTTGGGGTTTTCACACGTTGGAAACAGGAAACTTGATCAGGTTGTGTGAATGTATAAAGTTTTGTCAATATGTACTGAAGAAAATGCCATATTTAAAATTGTCATGGCATTTTTACACTATTGTCCATATTTGTCCTCATCCTGTTTAAAATATTGAAATGTAACATATTATAAACCTGTTCAATATGATTAAAGGATGTAGACATTCTATATTAAATATGTGCTCAAAAAGAGTAAAAACCAACATCCAGTAAGAAGTATCTAAACAATACTGAAAAAAAAAACAGGTGATGAGTGTTTTACCCTCTTGTACTGAGAGCACAGCATGCACTCTCTTGGTTCTCTACTTCCTAGAAATATACAAGCAATGCAGATTTAATGAGAAGTGATGAGAATGAATTATCTTTTTAAAGTACACAGGTCCAAGGTGAACCACTTTCCTACAAATGTGTGAATGCTTTTTGGTTTTTATCCAGACTTAATTATCTGACGACAGTCCATGGCCCATTACTGTCTTTTTCCCTATGTTGAATAGGAAGCAGTTTATTTTTAATGTTGCCTTCACAAGGCTAATAGGACATTGCTTTGGATATTCTTTCAGGATTTCCCTAGTAATGTGATTTGTGGCCGCTATGATTGCTAATCAAATAGAAATTCCAAAACCTTTTAATATTATGACATAGGGACAGAAAAAAACATATATTTTTAAAAAATCGGTCCTTCTCATTTGTAAAATGTAAAATAATTTAAAATAATGAAATAAACTGATAAACCCACTTCTACTTTCAGTAAAATGTAGACCAAGAGCTTCCTGAAATGCTCTGTGATTTTTTTCTCTATAGCCATGTACTAATTCTATTAGTCTGATGTCTGTTTATCTCCCCTCCTCCCTGCACCAAAACCCTCTATATAGATAACATTACTGACCCATCATTACATCACTACTGACAATAGATGATATCATAGCTTATCTACTCCCCCTCCTTGTACAGATCTTGTCTAGAAACTCTCCATTAACCCCTTACCGATGCGTGCTGTAATAGTATATGGAGAAGGCTCACAGGCTGGAAGCACTGTGGTAGCACCGATGACGGGTGTTATCCCGCCGAAATTATAAATGAACACAGATGTACGCTATATGACCAAAGATATACAATTTTATTAATAATGCAAAAAGAGCACAGCAAGAACAAACAACAATAAAAACCATTAAAAAGTGTGCAAAGCACACAAATTCAACAGGCAGAGCAACCCAGCATATGATAGTGCTGGTTGCTCTGCACACCACCAGCTCCCCCTACCTGCAGAGAACCCCTTCCTCTGCACAAGTGTAAGGCAATGTACGATGATGAATCAGTTGGAAAAAACCTTGCTATGTCCCAAAACCAAGGTGCGGTTTCACTAAGTGTACAAATGTACAACGCCTGGGGGGAAAAAAAACCCAAGATACTAAAAAAAAGTGTGATGGGCGAGCTGTATACAGTGATTGCTGGGGGAGCTGTATACAGTGATTGCTGGAGGAGCTGTATACAATGATTGCTGGGGGAGCTGCATACAGTGGTTGCTGGGGAGCAGTATACAGTGGTTGCCAGGGGAGCAGTATACAGTGATTGCTGGGGGAGCTGTATATAGTGATTGCTGGGGGAGCAGTTTACAGTGATTGCCGGGGGAGCAGTATACAGTGATTGCTGGGGGAGCTGTATATAGCAATTGCTGTTCCCTGTCTGGACTACATTCAATGGGGGCCCTCACCAACCTTAATCTGGCCTAGGCCCCATGATCCAATCGTAAATCTTATGATTTTTATCGTCAGGCAGGACAAATTCTTATGTCTGCTCCATGCAGTGTGATGTCTGCAGCTCCCCCTCCATTACAAGATGAACTCACATACAGACAGACTTAGGCTATTTTCACACTGCCATTGCCCGCCCGTACCGTACCGTAGCGGGCAACGGCAGTGTACGGGGAGAGGAGGAGGAGGTGAGCGCAGCTCACCCCCGCCCCTCTCCATAGCAACCTATGGCGCACGGCGCCGTATTACGGGAAAAGATAGGACAGGTCCTATCTTTTTCCCGGGTACGGAACGGTACGGTGCCGCACGCGTGCGGCACCGTACCGCTCCCGTAGGGTGCCGTGCGCCCATAGGAGTGTATGGGGGACGTATATCGCCCGTATATACGTCGGCCGTATATACGCCCCCCATACTTTCGTGTGAATATAGCCTTACTCTACAAGCTACAGATAACATAAGATCTTTATAGCAGGGGAAGGTATGTAGCAGGGCTGACTTTGTGTTTTATAGCAGAGTGTCATTAGCAGAGTGTCATTGGGGGTCATTTACTAATTGCCCAATTCGCGTTTTTGTGACGGGTTAACCGAATTTTTCCTATTCGTGCCGATTTTCCCTGTAATGCCCCGGGATTTCGGCGCACACGATTGGATTGTGGCGCATCGACGCCGGCATGCACGCAACGGAAATCGGGGTGCGTGGCTGTAAAAAAAAAATACGGATTTGCAAAAACTTCTATATACATTATATACATCTCATGGATCTTATCATCTCACATTTCTGATCTCTGGAATCTAGTAGAATTTTCAAAAGCTAAATGAAAATGTAGATAAATTTGTACCCTGATCTAAACACATTAGCACATAGCATCTCATAGCACAGAGGGATCATAATGTGTCTGCTTAAGGTGATGTTACACGTGGCGTTTTGAATGCGTTTTTGGTCCATTTTTAAGCAGCCCATCAAAAAATTTATGCATTTTTGAAAAATGCATGCGTTTTCTGTAAATTCATCTGTTTTTGACAGGTTTGATCAATTATCTGGTCAAAAACGGATGCGTTTTGTAACGCATGCGGTTTTTGATGGACTGCTTAAAAAAGGGCCAAAAACGCGTTCAAAACGCTGCGTGTGACATCACCTTTAGAATCCCAGCCCACACACTGCAATTGTTCACTGACCACCAGTGAGTGATAAAAGCTAAAACAGCAATAAAACTGAGTAAAAGTGAGGTTATAAAACTTTTCTTTATTGTGTAAACATCACTAAGGGGGTTATAATTTGAGATTTTCCTTTCACAGGCAAACCCCTTTGCTTTGCTGTGCTTGTTGCAGGGATATGAGAGACTTCCCTTCCTGCCCCTAGCTGGAGAGAATAACATAAGGTATTGTGGTATCACCAAGATGACTTAATTCTAGTAACATTTACAAATGTGTATTAAAATGTGCTGCTGATGTCTTTGCACTATATACACCATACTAGATAGCCTGGTAATATTGAAATAATCCAATCTGATAAGTAATCAAAATGCAATCAAATGTATTTGGTTATACTGTTTCTGCTGAACTGTAAGATAAATAATGCATCCATTATCTATAAGGCAAATGTCTTCCTGTCCAAGTGATGCAACATTTTTTTTAAATTATTCCTTTACTTTCCAGTAGAGGGCAACAAGAAATAAGACATAGAGATACTGGTATGGGAGCTCTTAGCAACCAGTACCCATAGATATATAGATAGATATATAGATATCAAAGATTGTATTATCCCACTTAACATTCACTGCAATCTATTATGTTGTTGAAAGGATCCCATGAATTGTTGACATTTACAGGCTACATTGTTACTAATGGTTTTATTGTTGTAGCAAAGCTTACGTATAGAAAACCATAGAATAATCCTAGAATTGTATAGAATGTAATTAAATTCTCAAGCATTCAGTATATTGGGCAGTAACTGCAGGGTCCGGTGGATATTAGCTTGTGGATATTAGTCATACAGAAGCTGTAACATAAACTAAGTGAGATTTAATTAGTTTTTAAGCCTTAACAATAAAAAAATAAAAATCTGCTCGGGGACGTGGGAGCTAATATTTGGCCCTGGTAATCTGCTGTGTTGATATCTGTGTATCATCTGAAAATTAATACCTTCAACCTTTTCAAGTAACTCTTATGCTTTGTACTTATCACTGAGCACTGGGGACTACAGTAATTTATTATGCTGTGACTCTAGCGCTCCTTAATATAATGGCTGGGTTATTAAGTAACTCAAATTATAAGTTGCTTTAATGAGAGGTGACACTATATATAAAGCAGAGTTAAATATACTTCATGGTTTTGCATATCTTGAAGCTGAGTACTTTTTGTCTAAACACATGGGGGTTATTTATCATTCTCTGGCATATGATAGCCCTCCTGTCCATCTGGCTCAGCTGAATAAATTGAAATGCCTGTTGATGTAGCCAGTGGGTGGCTGCCCGACAGTTTTAACGCCAGGTCCTACCTGGTGTAGAAATTCATATGAAAAGTTGCTGCCCAACGTGACTGCAAGGGCATTCCTGTCCTCATGCCGAAACACTCCTTGGCAGGCCATGGCCCCATTGGTACGTACCTGGTATTGGCGTGAAGAGGAAAATAATCACAAATGCTTGCAATATGCTAGCATTTGTGATTACTTTAGGGCTCCTAATCCAGTGCAGAAGCTCAAAAAAATAAGCCCCATGATTCTCTATTTGGACATTGGTCTCGGTAATACATAACCCAAATTATTAATTACCTTATCTGACCTGAAGTAATGGCATCACTGCCATTGATATATGGAACACAGTGGGGGAGATTTATTAATCCATCCACGACTTAATTCTGTCATAGTTTGCACTAAAAAACTGTCTTCACCACATTTATAAAGGGTTTAAGACAGTTTTTGGCCTCTCCTATGCCCAGCTCCACAAAATGGGCGTGGTCTGTGAAAAGAGGACGTGTTCTTATGATATAAAAGTATGTGTGCCAGAAATACTGCTGATCCGACAGCATTGTGTCCAAATTTTCTGGTATAAAGTTAGCCAACTAATAGCGGGAGCAAAGTATGACTAGTCAGTTTTATATTAGGACAGATTTATCATCCAGCATTGGAAATTTATATAAATCTGGTGCAGAATAAGAATGTCTAGTCTAACTCTGCACTGTCTAACCTTAGGACACTTTTTATAAATCTGCCCCAGTGTTTCTTCTGATTACAGGTCAAAGTTGCTGTTTTGTGAGTAAGAAGGGACATTATGCTTCATATATATCACTGAGAAATATGCAAAAACGTTTTCCAGGATGGTATAAGGACAACATTACATCTTTTAGCTACCTTGTAAACTACCTTGTAAAGCAATATGGTCAGTACATAAAAGGCCAGCACACAGTTGTGTGCCACTGACCTCAATGGGTGATGTTTTCATTTACAAAATGCAATGCAAAGGTTGAAAGCCACAAGTTGGGTGGAGGATTAACGCATGTTCCTCACCCAATTGCACAGCATGGAGGCAGGGGCATAACTACAGCAGTACTATAGCAACTGCTATAGGTCCCGCAGTGTCAGAGGACCCCACCATCTGACCTGACACTAAAGAATGGAGGATGTGCACCATTACATGTGCACATTGTACAGCATAATATGTATAAGTGTTTATATGCTGTACATGTGGGTATCTGTGATGTGCATATGGTGTGTAGTGTGTATATATGCTGTATGTCTGTATATGGCACTGTATGTGTGTATATGGGATGTATATATGCTCTATATGTATGCATATGTGTGTAAAACTGTATAAATGTGTGTGAGTGAAGAACTATATGTATATAGATATAGAAATGTGTGTGTAAATGACTGTAATATGTATATTGTAAAGAGGGAAGGGGGACCCCATTAGGAAGTCTACGGGGCCCTGCCTTTCCTAGTTGTTCCCCTACATGGAGACACATGGGTGCTGAAGAATGGGAGCGCCAGAGATGGTATGTACAATTTTAATTTTTTTACAGCCAGTCCCCAGGCCTTAAAACACAACACAACTAAAGATTTTTTAAAACAGTCAGACAACCCCTTTAATTAACCTCTTAAACGACCAGGCCCTTTTTGGTTTTTGCATTTTCATTTTTCACTCTCAACCTTCAAAAATCCATAACCTTTTTTATTTTAGCATGAGCTGTATGAGGGCTTCTCTGCATAAAAATTGCACTTCATAGTGTATTTAATATTCCATGCAGTGTACTGGGATATGGGAAAAAAATTTCAATTGAAGTGAAGTTTACAAGTTTACATTTCTACTTTTGCTTTCTACTATGCTTTTGGGTTGGTACTATCACAGAGATACCAAATTTATACATGTTTTATAATGTTTTCATAGATTTACAAAATTGAAAGCCTCCTGTAAAAAAAATCAGTATACAAAGCTGTGTGTGGTGTGATTTTTTTTGAGACTTTTGATGACTTTTTTACCAATCTAACCCCTTCCCAACATTTGAAGTAATAGTACTGCCTGGTGGGAGGTGCGTACCCGTCTCTAACACCCACAATTGGAGATTCTTTTATATCCTACCATACACTGCCATACTACATGATTTTATACATCATGTTCAACAATGTGCAAAAACAGACAGCCTTAGCTCTTTGTGTGGCCCGAAGCTTTCAAAGCAAACGATCACCACTCACCCACAAGGTTGCGGGAAGTGACGAGATGGCGGCTCCCACATGCCGCCTCTTTAATGCAAGCACCTACAGTGGGTCTTACCGGCTCTGGAGAGGTCACACGTCAGTATCATTGAAGTACAATGATAAATATTTGGAAGGGCATTTAATGTCTTGGATATAATTATCAAGCATCAAAGTTATGCTCAAAGAGCCTCCTGTTTCATAGTTACAAGCAAGGCTCCTCCATACCTTCCCCTCAGCAAAGGTCTCTGCCTCACTCTCTCCGCCCGTCTCTGCCTCACTCTCCCCGCACGTCTCTGCCTCACTCTCCCCGCCCGTCTCTGCCTCACTCTCCCCGCCCGTCTCTGCCTCACTCTCCCCGCCCGTCTCTGCCTCTCTCTCCCCGCCCGTCTCTGCCTCACTCTCCCCATCCCGTCTTCTGCCTCACTCTCCCCGCCGTCTCTGCTCGTCTCCCCGCCCGTCTCTGCTCGTTCTCCCCGCCCGTCTCTGCTCGTCTCCCCGCCCCGTCTCGTGCTCACTCTCCCCGCCTGTCCTGGCTCCACTCTCCCCGCCGTCCTCTGGCTCCTCCACCGCCTTCTCTGCTCACTCTCCCCACTCCCCCGCCTGTCTCTGGCTCGTCTCCCCACCCTCTCTGGCTCGTGCTCCCGCCGCTCGGGCTTCACTCCGCACCCGCCCGTCTCTGGCTCACTCACCCCGCCTTTCTCGGCTCCCTCCGCCCGCCGTCTCTGCTCACTCTCCCCCGCCTGTCTCTGGCTCACTCTCCACTGCTCCCCCCTCGCCTGTCTCGGCTCACTCTCCCGCTGTCCTCTGCTCACTCTCCCCCGCCTGTCTCTGGCTCACTCTCCCGCCCGTCTATGCTCACTCTCCAGCCCGTCTCTGTGCCTCAACTCTCCTCCAAGCCCGCTTGCTCAACTCTCCACCCGTCTCTGCTCACTTCGTCCGCCCGTCTCTGGCTCACTCGCCGCCGCCTTCCTCTGGCTCACTCCTCCCGCCTGTCTCGGCTCACTCTCCCCGCCCGTCTCTGGCTCACTCTCCCCGCCCGTCTCTGGCTCACTCTCCCAGCCTGTCTCTGGCTCACTCTCCCCGCCTGTCTCTGGCTCACTCTCCCCGCCTGTCTCTGGCTCACTCTCCCCGCCTGTCTCTGGCTCACTCTCACAGTCTGTCTCTGGCTCACTCTCCTCGCCTGTCTCTGGTTCACTCTCCCCGCCTGTATCTGGCTCATTCTCCCCACCTGTATCTGGCTCACTCTCCTCGCCTGCCTCTCGCTCACTCTCTCACTCTGCCTGTGTGCCTGTCTCTCGCTCACACTCTCACTCTGCCTGTCTCTCGCTCACTCTCTCACTCTACCTTTCTCTCGCTCACTCTCTCACTCTGCCTGTCTCTCGCTCACTCTCTCACTCAGTCTTTCTCTCACTCAGTCTTTCTCTCACTCAGTCTTTCTCTCACTCACTCTCTAACTCTGCCTGTCTCTCGCTCACTCTCTCACTCTGCCTATCTCTGTCCTACTCTCTCACTCTGCCTGTCTCCGTTTTTTTTCTTTTTGCCCATCTGTCACTCACTCTACCTTTCTCTCACGTACTCTCTGTCTCTCTGTCACACTCACTCTCCATGCCTGTTGCCCACTCTCGCTGGCTGTCTCTTTGTCTCTATGTCCATGTTACCTTACACATAAGCTGTCTTATGCTCATTGCCTATAGTAACCAATCAAGGCTTGAAGCTCATATTAATGATTTGTGGCAAAATGTTAACCACAGCTCAGCTTTTAACTGCAGCAGCATCAGACAATTGCTCCTGTATGTGGTAGTTAATAATTGTATTTTGAAAAGCGTGGGGTGAAAATTTTGATTCAAAATCTAGTACATGATGATCCCTGAGTCACAGTCCCTCTCTCACTGCCCATCTCTCATTGACAGTCTCTCACTGACCATCTTTGTCCATCTCTGACCCTTTGAGTGACTCTCTGTCTCTCTGACTGTCTCTCTGACTGTCTCTGTCCATCTCTGACTCTTTGAGTTACTCTCTGACTGTCTCTTTGAGTGACTCTCTGACTGTCTCATTAAGTGACTGTCTCTGACTGTCACTTTGTCTATAGGGAGATTTATCAGAGATTTATCAAAGTGTCTGAGAGCGGAACTTCTAAAGTTTCCCATAGCAACCAATCAGATCTCAAGTTTAATTTTTTCACAGCTGTTTATAAAATACAGCTGATAGCTGTTTCCATCGGCAACTGGAACATGTTTCACCTCAAACATGTCTGATAAATCTCCAATCTCTGTATGTTCCTCTCTCTATGAGTCAAATCAGCTGTGCAAAATCAGCTGATTGCAACACACACACACATACACTTAGCTTCATATATCTGATATAAATTGGTCACTCATCTAATATATACTATATTTTCTATACTATACTTTCTTCTTTCTTCTCTCATGGGCGCCGCCATGTTTACTTCCTGGCCAGCGAATTCTATGGCGTCAGCAGCGGCCGCATCATAGATGCACCTGCTAGAATAAAACATGGCCACGTCCATGAGCTGAGAAAGAATAAAGAAGAGGAGCCGCGGAGAAGAAATAAGATGGGACTCACCAACATCGGGGACATCAGGGAGCCGCGCCGACATCGGAGGGGGAGTATATAAGTTTCTTTTTTTTAGATGCTGGGGGGCAGGCTGAATACTACTAGGAGCTGGCTGAATACTACTAGAAGCTGGCTGTATACAACTAGGGGCTGGCACGTTGTATACTACATGGGGGCTGGCTGTATACTACATGGGGGCTGGCTGTATACTACTAGGGGCTGGCAGGTTGTATACTACATGGAGGCTGGATGTATACTACATGGGGGCTGGCTGTATACTACTAGGGGCTGGCTGTATCCTACTAGGGGCTAGCAGGATGTATACTACTGGGGGCTGGCTAGCTGTATACTACATGGGGGCAGGCTGGCTGTATACTACATGGGGGAAGGCTGGCTGTATACTACATGGGGGCTGGTTGGCTGTATACTGCTGGGGGCAGGCTGGCTGTATACTGCTGGGGGCAGGCTGGCTGTATACTGATGGGGGCAGGCTGGCTGTAAGCTGCTGGGGTCAGGCTGGCTGTATGCTGCTAGGGGCTGGCTAGCTGTATTACAGGGGCCGGTGGCTGTATACTTCTAAGGGCTGGCAGGCTGTATACTGCTGGGAGCTGGCTGACTATATACTACTGGGGGCTTGCTGGCTATATACTGGGGGGGGGCTTATACTCGAGTCAATAGTTTTTCCCAGTTTTTGGTGGTAAAATTAGGGGTCTCGGCTTATACTCAGGTCGGCTTATACTCGAGTATATACGGTAATTCTTATAAAATTGTTTCATATTTATTTGTGAAATATATCCACAAATAAATGTATAAATAATGTGTATATATTTCACAAATAAATATGAAACTATTTTATAAGAATTAATAAAAGTTATATTTTAGCTTACACACTCACAACTTTTCCCTTCCCTCATCTCTTTCTTTTCCCTAACAAAGTAACTAGTTCTTTATATACTATAATATAGAACATTAAGGCAAGTATTAGAAAAACTACATTAGAGCATGAAGTAAACCCTAATTTCGTGAAATTAACTTTCTACCTAACTGAATAGCTAATAGCATCACAGATCTAGCAACACTAATTAGATTGTATGGTCATTAAAACTAGCCGCATTTCTATGCCACAAAGATTCTCCTTATACAAGTATCTCAATTTCTTCAGTTCTAATATTATGGTAATGTAGTTCCAACCTCTTCAATGAAATTATTAAATAGTAGTTAGTGTTAATTTATTTGAGTAATTGGAAAATGCAGTCAAGATGTCAAGAAAGCAAACAAACAGTGTTTTTTTCCCTTTTTAGTTTGTTTAGAGAATATTCCAAAGGCATACACATACACAACTCTGAATATACATAAAAAATGCTCCCAGCATATGTTAATTGACATTCTGGTGCATTTGATTATGCAAACCTATTCCGAAAGTCATTTATCATAGCTTTGGAGAAGTCATCTGTTCATGAAACTTTAACAGGAATCACTGGATCATTTGACAGCAAGGAAGACTAGAGATTGAATGACAGGGTCATACCATATGACAAGATTACACAAATCAGATGGTTATCATCATGGACATCAATGCATTTTTGCATTCTAAAGCATACCTTTAATCAGTTAGCCTAGATAAATGGGAAGAAATGACAGCATTCCAGTGCTTTACTACGCCTGAAACAGACTTATAACTGAAGGAATACATATGTTGCTATAATCTTATGGTCCAAAAATGTCACTGAATGTTTTCCTTAGAGACGTCTATTACAATGAGCCATTGTGGATGTACAAGAGGAAGAATAGTATTAGTATATTTAGCTACTATTTGAAGCTATTTAGGGCCCTAAACAGGGGTCTAATAATGACAACCCTTAGGGACTGAGGTCAAAATGTTGGTCATTCAGGCCTGTTCAAATGTTAAAATAAAATGGCTGTTATGACCAATTCATTTTCATTTTTAATATTTTCATTTAAAGTAGAACTGTAAAGTATAAAAACTTTTGCCCACATCTGTACTACGCGAAATTAAGCAATTTTCTATTTAACTCTAATTAGCTATCTGTTGAGAATCGTTGCTAGAGGGGGTGTGGGAGAGAGAGATGCCGGGGTTTTTTTTTGGGGGGGGGGGGATTGGGTGGGGAATTCTTGGGGTGGGTAAGTGTTAAATATAAATTTATTAAATAATAAGGGACATGTAGGGATCCTATTAACTATAAATATTTAAAATTAAACTAAATATGGTAATTTGGGTCCGAAGTATTAAAGGGTATAAGTTTATTTGTGTTTTTAGTGAAAATGTGAGTTTTGTGAAATTTTATGAACTCAAAAGAATCTGAAATGTATCATGTTGCAATTTCTGGATTTATGTCTCTATTGATAATAATTGTGATATTGTATACTTTGTTTAAAAAAAGGAAAAAATAAAAGGATTAAAAAAAATTAGCTATCTTTAGGTGTTTAGCCCCCAGGCTAATCTTCATTTATGGTTTATGCTTTATGGTAACCATGGTTAATTGTATAGAATTATAATATATTGTGTGATCGGAGCTCTATAACTTCTTAGTCCTTCATTCTTATTTCAGATTCATGTGAGTTTCTTATTCCACACATAGGATACAGACCAATCCCATTAAAAACATTTCGGATGAAAATAGGGCACCATTCAGACACGGAACTGCTATAGTATGCTCCTAGTGTTGGGGTAGGATTTAAGAAGGGGGCGGAGAATTCTCAGCTCATGTAGTCTCTTGATTAGAGAACTTCCTTGACGTCAGGATAATGCATTTCTGAAATTCTTTTGCTTAGAGACTTTTCTCTTTCAGTGCCATCTTGAGTTCATTGTTTCTATAACAGTACATTTTAGGAAAATAAGTAAAGTAGAAATGATAGGATTTGATCTAGGTTTACCTTAACACTAGTCCTCAAAATCTCTCATTGTAGTAAATTTCGCTATGCAGAGAAGATACACAAGGACATAGTGCAGACAGTTCCAAAAGATCAACTTATTTTAATATCAGTTCTACTCACATAAAAACAAGTTAAAATGCGCATATAGAACACGGGCTGATCCCTCTTCAGAGATGGGCTTTGCTGCATATCGCAGCAAAGACCCATCGCTAACACCCGCAGTCGGTGCTTGCACCGATCATGAGTATCAACCTGTTGTTTCCCGCCGGTAAAAGTCGCCCTGGCCACTGAAAGCATAGGGGGGCATAGGCGCCCGATTGTCACTCCCCCGAACATCATTGTGGGACGGTGATCGGTTGCCATGACAGCCTCGGGTCTTCGTCAGACCTGAGGCTGTATGGCTTCTGCAGAGTCATTACAATGAGACAGTGACTCATTGTGATGAATCACATGCAAAAAGCCATATACTGCAATACAGTAGCATTGCAGTATATGGTAAAAATGATCGGCCCATCTAGTGTTAATGTACCCTAGAGGGTCTAAGAAAGAGTGAAAAAAAAGCTTAAAAAATGTAAAAAAAATGTATAAAATATAAAAAATTCAAATCACCCCCCTTTCCCTAAAACTGATATAGAACATAATAAACAGTAAAAATCACAAAAACAATAGGTATTGCCGCATCCCAAAATGCCTGATATATCAAAATATACAAACAGTTATTGACGGCTGTGTCCTCCAAACCGGGAAATGGCACCTAAATGTCCGACATGTTCTTTTACACCTTTATACATGGTAGCAATGAAAACGTCAGCTCCTTTCGCAAAAAATGACACAGCTCTATACCAGTGCATGATCTCGTGAGAGCTCGTTGATGTCACTGGCCCTTGGAAGAGATAAAGGGAGGGTGTGGTCATGCATAATTATGGTAACAGCGAATCTCTGATTGCCCTGTGTTCCAAATACAGGTGCGCCAAAGACTCATTAGCACAATTTGAAAAACGTTTTTTTTTTACATCAAAACTGCTCCCTTCCTGCCCTTCACAAGACCTAAACCAGCATCAGCTTTACAACACCTGTCTAAAGGTATGTTTGGCTAATAACGCCGGTTTCCAAGTGATAGATTTTCTTTAACAAAATTATGCAAAATGCTTTGACAAATAATGTATGTAATGCATCGTTGCCAACAACCCTGGTAATCCACGCATAAATGGAGACCATATTTAAAATCCCTAAAATATCATTACTTACACATCTGTAATAGGAATATGTAATGACCATCTACATTCCCGGAAGGAGATAATAACAAGTTTAATTGGTAGGCAGTATATTTTTCTATAGATAGGAGCAACTACAGGAGTCCACAGATTTTTAAAAGTTGGTTGATAGAATGCCTCCCAAAGCACAAGGGAGGAAACTTGATAAAACCAGGAAGATGGAGGGATGGTGGGGGCTCAAGGGATGGAATACTCCCAATGGAGGGAGAAGAGACAGAATCCAACCCCATTCTCAAGGAAATCTTGTCCAGTGTCCAAAAATAGAAACAGGGGATGTCAGATCGGAGATTTGGGTAAGATCAGAGATCAGAATCCAGGGCACAGGTTAAAACCCTAGAAAAGGACCAGAAAGCATTAGGAAAAACCACAGAAAAGTTGGAGAGAGAAAATAAACTCCTGAGGGATAAGTTAATAGATCTTGAAGACATGTGAAGAAGATCTAAGCTCCGGTTTGTGGAGTTTCCAGAAGACTCAGGAGATAGAAAGAGCCCACAGAGTCCCAGGGAAATCTCCCCTGGTGGGTTCACCCCCTAGGGTCATATTGGCTAAATTGTTGAACTCAAGAGACAGGGAGACAATTTTGAGGGCTATAAGAGAAAAAAGGGAGACAATGTACAATGGAAATAAAATTTTTATTTTTTTCAGACTACTCCAGGGAAACTCAACAAAGAAGGGTGAAATTTAAGGAGGTTAAAAACTGTTTACATGGGGGCGTGGCCTGGATGAGCTGCGGGACAGACGTGCTGTGGTGAGCTCCGTCTTCAGAGCCTAAAGCTACTGATTATAAAGAACCACAGACACCGGAAAAGTGGACCTACCGGCTAAAACACATCAGCCTAACATGATGAGCAGAAAGAGGACAGCTAAAGGAGGACCAAAACGCTTGACAGATTTCTTTTCAACCCGACAAATCAGGCAAGAATCATCCCAAAATGGTGCCGCAGGATTGTGCAGCGTATCATCTTCCCCGTCAGAGAGAGAGACACGGAAGAGGCGGCAAGGAGTGCAATAGATAAGGAGATGCACTCACCGGAGGCCAGCTCTTCGGGAAGCATGGAGTCGTGGTCACCGGGGAAAGAACAGCGGTCATGGATTGCGCCAGCAGGGTCTCACAAGATGGCGGTGGGCACCGCATGTCAGGGTGAGTCACCACGAGGTAGCCCTGATAAACAGAGACTACGTCTTTCCCAAGCCACAGATACAAATGAGTCCGAGCCAGAGGGAGAGACAGCAAAAGACCTAGACCTACTACTAGAGTTTCTCTCCTCAGAACAGACTGCATCAGAGTCGTTTATGAAAGGGATGATGCTAGCGTTCAGAAACTCACTGCAGAAGGACTTTACCTCAAAATTGGCAGCCACCCGAGCTGAAATTACTGAGCTGGGGGATAGAGTGGATCATCTTGAGAACAAAATGGGAGAAGTGACCAGTTCTCACAATGAATTGATAGAAGCACATTATGCTTTGAAGGAAGAAGTACAAGCAATGAGATCCAAAATCGGCCCAACAGACTTGAGAGAATACGTTACATCCTTTCTCCAGAATGTTCTACCTACAGTACCAGCTGCGGAATGCCTGCTTGATAGAGTTCATAGGCTTCCTAAACCTAAAGGGGTCCCGGATAACTTCCAGGGACTTTGAGTCATTAACTTTCACATAAAAGAAGCGTTAATGAATACACCAGAAAGCTAACACACAGGAACCTTATGCAAATCTCAAAATCTTCACAGACTTGTCACACAAGCACCTACAACCGAAAAGAATTTCTTCAAACAACTATAACCCTGAGCACACAAAATTATGTACAGTGGGTTTCCCTACTAAACTCTAATCCGGAGAGAAGATACAACGCATGTGCTGACCAATCCTGAGGAAGGCCAAACTACTTACTGCATGGGGGCTAAAAATATAAGAATCCCTGCAAAATAGAAGCCAGAACGTCTTCCTCATTGAGAAAGAATGGCAACAGGCCTAAGGTGTCCAGGCTGGAAACACTTAAGCAACCATAATAGCCAGAGGCGAACCAGGTAGACTGTATCCCCCTCGAAATGGTGCAGGTTACAACAGCCCGCAGAATGTATAATCACAGTATGTTCATCTTACACTTTTCTATTTCAGTAGAAGTGTGTTATGGTGGAAGCAGCAGGAGCCATATTCCCGGCTTTCATTCATAAAATGTTTGTATTGTTTGTTATTTTACAAAGTTAATTTTGTTAAAGGAGGTGACAGTCTATGTGTATTCATAAAAGGTGATATTACCTGGAGTATAGTATATACGGTTATAAATCTTAAAAGATGTCCGGTTAAAGTAATGTGCCTGAACGTAAAGGGATTAACTCCCCATTTAAAAGGCGTCTGTATGGAAAGATGCTAAGCTGAGAGGCGCGGAATCATTTGTTTACAGGAAACCCACTTTGAGAGGGGAATGCCAATATTCAAAAATAAAGATTTTCCCCTATATATATGGCCAATGTGGAGGTGAAAAAAGCAGGGTACTAAATTGCACTAGGGAGGATCTTGAGAAAGGTAACTGAGACTCTAACGACTTAATGGAAGTATATAAATACTGGTCAGTACTTAAATTCGGTTCCATTCACACTGGTAATTTTATATGCTCCAAACAAGTCACAATAAAATTTCAAGAGGAAAAGAAAGATTCAAAAGGAAATCTGTTTAGTATTTGGGATTTCAACATAATCCCTGACTCCAATATGGACACACAGCAAAGAAACAGGATACCCCCCCATATCACTGGGCTGAGAAAGGAAGCTTTTATGACACATACAGATGCCTGAAAGGGGTCTTCTAGGGAATTCACATTCTATTCACATAGGGCATAAGTCCTTTTACAGAATAGATCTATGTGTAGCAACACCAGAACCCTATCACAAATCTCAGGTTCCAATATTGGCACAACAACATGGTCAAGACCACTCACCAATTTTTGTTACATTGTCATTTCTCAGTAATCTCCTTCTCAGTGGTTTTGGGAGAAATAACCCCATTTATATATTCCCTACCTTCATTATAAGAAAGACTCTCCCAAGCCATATTGGACATTTCAACACAAATGTTGAATTAAGGGTGACTTATATCACTCTTGGTGGGCCCATAAGGTGCGTGAAGGAGGTCCTTTAGTGCGATGGGGTTTCAGTTCCAAAACAAAAAATAAGGGGTGGAAGGAACTACTAAATGTCTAACAAAAAAAGAAGAGAAACAAAAATCGAATCCAACCCCCCTAATTAGAGATGAGCGAACACTAAAATGCTCGGTTACTCGTTATTCTGAGACGAACCTTTTTCCCATGCTCTAGTGCCTCTCGCAATACACGTAACCCCATTGAAGTCAATGGGAGACTCAGCATTTTTCAAGGAGGACCAAGGCTCCGCACAGGAAGCTTGCCAAACACCTGGAACCTCAGAAAAGATGGAAACACCAACGGAAATGACAGGAACAGCAGGGGCAAGCATGCATGGATGCCTACTGAGGCTGCTTATAAACTTCGCACCATTATGCCGAAATAATGGCAACACATGGCCATGACAGAGTGACAAGAATAAGCTAGATAGCATGTAAACATCCATAATTCGCCCTGACACTATAGGGACGGCATGCAGGGCAGCGGCAGCAGGCTAGAGAGTGCATGGCGACATACCCTAATTGGACTCAGCTTCAAACCAATGGGTGTCAGAGAGGACCAAAGGAGGTGTAGTCAAGAAGCGCTTCAAACTAAAAATATCGGTACTGATAAATTTTGCATGTATTTTTGTGATTACACAGCAGGGTGGCGACAAAGTTAAATGAAGCCATGAAAAACAACCCAAAATTACTGCCTGACACAGCTCGTTTGATAAGGGGACCATGTATGCTTACAGTTCATGCCAGTCGCGTCACTGGCTGCCAGTCTCCTTTCGAACTTTTAAAAATATAATAACCCTCATCCAAAAGCTCTTATAATGCTGCCATACCCCTACCCTCCTCTCTTTCTCAGTCTATACGCCAACCCGTGGCTCTTAGATCCGCCAGTGATCTAGATTAACCTCTACCCTATGCGGACCTCCCACCCACTCGCGTCTCCAGACTTCTCTAGAGCTGCAACACAATCTATGGACTTGCCCTGGCCTAGCAGACAATACCTAACCTCCAAAGTTTCAAACGTGCTCTTAAAACAACCATTTCTTTTTTAGGCAAGCCTATAACACTCCATTAACTGCATGAAGTTTTTTAACTCTTCTACTAACCCTTCCTGTGCGTCTCCTCCCATCTGTTATCCAGCAACCACACAGCACCAGACTTCTTCTGCAGTCCCCATTCACCCTGGACCTGTATATAAGATGACGGCTGAGTGGTTCAAGCGACAGCAATTCCATTTTTATATTTGTTCTATTCCCTAAGAAATGGCTTGACCGTGTAATATTCTTTTTACCTCCTGTGTACCCATCCATCTTCAATAAACCGTAAGCTCTGCGAGCAGGGACCTCACTCTTTGTTCATACAAATGTTGTGTCTGTTACAATACATTTGTATTTGTTTCTATGATTTGTAACGCTACGGAATATGATGGCGCTATATAAATAAGATTATTATTAATTATTATTATGGAGGTTGCAGGACTAGTAGTAGATTAAAGGTGCTGCAACTATGTTATTATGGATCTTGGATGGAGCTGGCGCTATGCACCAGGCGAGCTTTTTGCCATCCAGCCCAGGCTCTAGGCTACTCCCAATACAGCAATCTCTACAGACACTTGGTGTATCAGTCAAGTGTCACGTAGCGGTGTATTATAATTTTAGGATATGTGATGCGGGTGAGGGGAATGTAAAAGATGCGCAAGAAGCGCTGAGATAAAATATGATCCCTAAATGGTAAAGTTTGCAAGTATATTTTGTGGTTACACAGAGCAGGTGTGCCGAACAAGTTACAAATTTGATGTGGTAATGCCCTGATAATGCTCTTGGGGGGGGTGTGCCTTTTATCGCCTAGAGTCAGCAGTTTCAGCACCGCCATGCTGTCCGGCTACCGACGGCACTGCTGCTGTGCCTAGAGCTACCGGACTGATGGCCTTCCATGACCCACGATGTTATTCGGAGGAGGAGGTTAGGTGGAGGAGGGGTTGGGAGGAGGCTGTATAGTAGACGTGAGACTGGACACGAGGTAGGCCCCGCGCAATTCTCTGCGTCGGGCAGTATATGACACAGCCCCGGGTCAGACTCGGTCCCAGCCTGCACCAAGTGTACAGTGTAGTAACGTTCTTATAAGTTGTGATTATATGTGCGGTCGAGGTGGGGAATGTAAACAGATCCAAGAAGCGCATGATGCGCATGGAGTCGGGCGCTTCCGCTGCCAGGCGAGCTTTCGCAATTCAAGCCCCTTCTCTATGCTACTCCCCAGAACATCACTCTAAGAACCTTTTGTTAACGATCAAGTGTAGATGCGTTCTTTATAAGTTTAGGATATGGCCGGGTGGAGGGGAATGTAAAACAGATGCGCAAGAAGCGCTGAAATAATAATCCCTAAATGGTAAAAGTTTGCCAGTTATAGTTTGTGGTAACACGCAGGGTGCGACAAAGTTAACAACTTTGATCGTGGAATCCAGAAAACACCCAATATTCTGCCTCCCCAACCTCCCGTTTGCAAGGGACGATGATGACGAGAGGGATGACGGGGAGCGTCATGGGAGGGACCACCGCTCTGTCGGAGGTAGCAATGGAGACAACGTGTGGAGGCTCTATGGAGAACACAATTTAATTAATTGGATAGTGCCTGTATGTGGCAGTCCCAAACTTTTTCACAACCAGAGGAGCATAGTGTTGGCCCTACCAGTAAAGAGGAATAGATTGAGGCCTGTTTGTGGCAGTACCCAAAAAATGTTTCAAACCAGAGGAGAGGTAGGTTGGCCCTGCAGTAAACATGGGAATAGATTGAGTGCCGTTGTAGTGTGGATGTTCCCAAAATTTTTCAAACCAGAGGGAGCAGTTAGGTTGCCTCGTTAAAATGGAATGAGATTGAGTGCTTGTTGTGGCATCCCAAAATTTTTCAAACCAGAGGAGCAGGTAGGGGGCCCTAGCCGTAAAAAAGGGAATAGATTGAGTGCCTGTAGTGTGCATCCAAAATTTTTCACAAACCAGAGGAGCAGGTAGGTGGCCCTCCAGTAAAACATGGAATAGATGAGTGCCTGTATGGGCGCAATCCCGAAATGGTTTCAAACCAGAGGAGGCAGGTTAGGTGGCCCTGCAGTAAATGGAAAGTATGTAGTGCCTGATGTGGGCCATCCCAAAAATTTTCAACACCAGAGGAGCAGTAGGTTGGGCCTCAAGTAAATGGAATAGATTGAAGTGCCTGTATGTGGCAGTCCCAAAAATGTTTTCAAACAAGAGGAGACAGTAGGTGGCCGTGATAAAATGGAATAGATTGAGTGCCTGTATGTGTGCAGTCCCAAAAATTTTTAAACCAGAGGAGCAGGGTAGGTGGCACCTCAGTAAATGGAATAGATTGCGTGCCTGTATTTGGCAGTCCCAAAAAGTTTCAAACCAGAGGAGCGTGTAGATGGCCCTCCAGTAAAATTGAAATATTATTGAGTGGCTGATGTGGCAGTCCCAAAAATGTTTTCAGCCAGAGGAGCAGGTAGTTGGCCCTGCAAGTTAAAATGGAAAATAGAGAGTGCCTGTATGTGGCAGTCCCAAAAATTTTTCAAACCAGAGGAGCAGTAGGTGTGCCTCCAGTTAAATGATAGATGGAGTGCTCCTGTATGGTGGCAGTCCCAAAAATGTTTCAAACCAGGGAAGCAGGTAGGTGGCCCTGCAGTTGTAAATGGAATAGATTGAGTGCCTGTCATGTGGCAGTCCCAAAATTTTTCAACCCAGAGAGCAGGTCAGGGTGGCCCCCTCCAGTAAAACGTGGAATAGATTGAGGGCGTGTATGTGGCAGTCCCCAAAAATGTTTCAAACCAGAGAGAGCAGGTAGGTGTCCACCTGCAGTAAATGGAAAAGAGTGAGTGTCCTGTATGTGGCAGTCCCAAAATTTTTTCAAACCAGAGGACTTAGGTGCCCCTCCAGTAAAATGGAAATGATTGAGTCCTGTGAGGTGGCAGTCCCCAAAAATGTTTCAACCAGGGAGCAGGTAGGTTGGCCGCGACAGTAAAATGGACATGATTGAGTGCCTGTAATTGGCGACTCACAAAAATGTATTCAAAACAGAGGACCGGTAGGGTGGCCCTCCAGGAAAAATTAAATATCATGAAGTACTATGTCAGAAGCCAGTGGGCCCTGTTCACAAAAAAGTAGCCATTTTCCTCTGCTTTAACTGTACAAAGAGGAGGAGAGGAACAGGATAGGAAACATTGAGGAGGGGCAGGATGTGGTATCAATTTTCAGGTTGAGCCTTCCCTTCACTGGTGGAGATTGGTATTTCTGAGAAATCCCAGCCTTTATCTCATTTTAATAAGCGTTCCAGCCTTCACGCTGTCAGTGACAGACGTGTGACGCTTATCGGTGGATGATGCACCAGTGCACTGAAAACCGCCTCGGACAAGACGCTAGCGGCAGAGGGTCAGAAGACCTCCAAGTGCGTTAGAGAGCGCAGTTCGGCCACATGTCCAGCTTTGAAAACCGAGTTTGTAGGGAGCTGTGTATCGAATCATTTAGGAACGAGTGGATGGTCAGCTACGTACTCCTCAATCTTTGCTGTAAAGATCAGCCCGACTCTGCGAGAATGGGGACAGTGACTAGTTGTCTTATGGGGTGACATAAAGCTGGCCAAGAAGCCTTGTTAAAGCGAACCCCTTTTGCCAGTGCTGGACAAGCTGCCTGCTCGCCTACTACTCCCTCGCTACCTTGTCCGCACGCAGAACTACGCACTGAGCTGCCGCACTAGCGCTGTCAGAAGGGAACTACATGTTCATCTTGTGCACCAGGGCGGCATGGCTGGAGTCAGACACGATTCTCCACTACCCTTTCCTCTGCATGGGATGCGAGTGGAAAAGATTCTGCTTGTACCGTGGGGCCAGGAGGAGGTGAACGCAACCCGATACGCGTAGGTGCTGCATATAATTCTTGCAAACAGTCAGGATGCAGGATAGGCGCCTACCATGAACATTCTGCCATAGAACCAGCAGGTAGTCTAACGCGTAAGAATAGATCCGTCACCACGTCTGGCACTGACTGTCACATCTTCCTCCTCCTCCAAACTCCTCAACTTCTCTTTTTGCCCATACGACTCTGAACAGGTAAAGGACTTCAACAATGTGTCCCCTTCTTTTGTCTCCACCAACATTAGCCTACCTTTCTCCTCATCATCACTCCACCCTAACCGATATGCGACTGAGAAACAGACCCTGAGGGTGCTTTGGTCTATCAACAAGGGAGGGATATTTTCCCCTGTCTCTTGTGCGGAGCGCAAAGCTTTCCGACTTCATGCTGACCAGAGAGTTTGTTTCAACAGGCCAAGCAGCGGGGTGGTGAAGGCTGATGATGTGGGCGGCATCGCCACTGACCATCTGTGTGACCCTCAAAGGTACTTCAGCACCTGACAGCATATCAGACATCCACGTTCCACTCCTCATGTAGACTTGAGAGAAGCTGACTGACCCTGATACCAAGTTCTGGTGGAAGTTGACTCTGGCAGTCTACATCGCTCCTGCGCTGCTGTAAACTTGGATACATGGTCAGTGTTGTAATTCCACCTCGTGGGCCTTCGCACAATACAGTCGGTGAGCGGTACAGCAGTTGGGGCGTGCCGCCGCTGCCCTGGAGTGGCAGGACATCGTGGCATTGGTACTTTCTAAATCGCGCAACAGAATCGGCTGCGCACCTTCTGATGCAAACAGACTCTCAATTGGGGGTATGTGTCTTGAGGAAAACGCATGAACAAGCATTAACCCATGGGCCAGGCATGGCACTGTGTCCAGTCTGCCGATTGCAGAGACCCGCCATCCGGGTAGGTTCCGAACGCCGTTGTCAGTCAACACAACCATTCCCGGCTCTGAGGTTCAGCGGTTGCCAACCAAGATCAGTCTGCTGCGACTCGTGATGCCCTGATATAGCCCTATGGGCGGTGTGCCCTCTTTGTCGCCTAGGCTCCAGTTTGAGCCCGCCTGCTGTCGCTTAGCGGACGGCCATGTGCTGTGCCTAGACTACGACTGATGGCGCCGTTCCCACGGATGGTGTTGGGCGAGGGGAGAGAGGAGGAGGGGAGGTGGGGAGGAGGAGGCATAGTAGGCCTGAAACAACCTGGAACCGAGTGGTATGCCCCGCAATCCTCTCGTCGGCAGTATATGAGCAGCCCCAGTGTCAGACTCGTTCCCTCCTCCCCAATTTAACTCCCAAGCGTGCTCAGCGATATATAAGTTGGCCCTGCCCGGCAGCCTCGTGCACCTGTGTCCGTGTGTTCAGGTGGACCTTGTCAGAAACCGGGTTGGTCAGGGCACGGAATGATGTTGTCTGACACGTGCTGTTGAGGGGCTGGACTGCCACATCCGGTAAAAGTAGTGGGCGGTGGGATACCGAATCCGAGGGGCGTGCGGCCCCGCATGAGGTTGCGAAAGGCCTCAGGTCCTACTACCTAAGGGCAGCATCTCCAGTAGTAAGCAATTTGAATGTGCACATTAGGGCTTGGGCGTGCGGAGTGTGTTGCAAAAACTATATTTGCTTTCCCACTCCAGTACTGGGGGTTATGGAGAGCTGAAGCTGGTGGATCTGTGGAGGATCGGGAGGCGACGATGGGTGTTTTTGTGGCAGGGTCCTGGGCAGGGGGCTGACTAGCAGCTGACACAGGGGAAGAGCAGTGGTGTGCACGGCGGAGGTGGCGGGCTTGTTTGCCACTGATGGGGTGTTTAGCACTTCATATGCCTTGCGTCATAGGTGGTAGTTAAGACTAGTAGTGTGAACCCGCTGCTGGCCTGTTGGCAAAGTTGCAACACACAGTCCGTCGGTCATCCGGTGTTTTCCTTAAAGAAATCCAGACTTGGAAATTAGCCCTCTCGCCGCAGGAGCCATCTCGACCACGGTGAGCTTCACTAGTTGACACATTTGGCGCTGTGCATGCACAGCTCTGGCCTGCACTCTCACGTCTGGCCCCAACCACTCCTCTTCACACCTGTTTCTGGTTCGAGTATCTGCCTCCGTCAAGCACTGTGTTTCACCCCGGCCTTCACCAGCTTGGTCTGTCACCTCATCATCCTCGATCCCTCAGTACTTGCTCCCCCCTGGACTTCCTGCCCTGACAACAACTTCCGCCTACTGTCTGACAACAGGTGTCTCCTCATCGTCGGACACCTCTTTACACACTTCCACTACGTCAAGAAGGTACATTCATCACCCCACAACTGTGACTGGTTGAAAAACTGGGCAATCGGAAATTGCTGCTAGCACAACCGGCAAGTTGGTTTGTGGACGTGGGAAGTGTGAGTCCAAGAAAACATTCCTCAAGTATCCGTTCAAATGCCAAATTTCCTGGGAGTGGGAGACTGGGGGGGAGGAGGCTGTAGGTGCAGGAGTGGAGGAAGTGCGGCGATTTCGGGTGACATGGGTGGACTGCTTGAAGAACTGAACCATGGTGTGGACAAATTGCTCGAAGATTGTACACAATCACGACCATACACCTGTTTCGTCTACTTTTCTGGTCCTCCAACAGTGTCTCTACCACGAGTCCCCCAGTAAACTTCACTAAGACATAACTCTATAGGGTCGTAGACTCTGCGGCGTTACACCTGCGTCACACTCATCAGACAGGTTCCGGTGTTCTCACCCCGCCAGCGTTACCACGGCCCTCTGACCCCTGCAAGTAGTTGGGACCGCCCACGTCCCCTGCCTCGTCTCTCTACCCCTAGCCCTCGGGTTAAAACATTTTTACAAATGAGGTATAGACTTATTTTTTTTTTTACTTTGTTTGTTGTTTTTTTTGTTGGTTTTTTTTTTTTTTGTGTTTTTGTTTTTTTTTGAGTTTTCTAAACCAAAACACAATGCTATCCTATTGCTATGGCTATTTTTCTAGCCAAGTACAAGCATACTACTATGCCAGATTGAAGATGACACTGAGTTAGTGCCTAAGTGAAATCCAACCCCTACTAATAATTTTCTCCTTTCGGTCTTTGTTCTATGGTATGTGCGGTCACTAGCGCGAACTATCAGCGGTTCGCAAGTCTCACTAACAAATTGCTCAGAATTGGCCTAGTAACAATGCACTGCAGAAGTACAGCCACCAGCAGACAACCCAGAAACAAATATAGAACGTCTACTGTAGCTTAAGTAAGCTCTTTTATTCTCCTATGGTTTTTTCTAGAACAAGTATCAAAGCACACTACTATGCCGATGAGATTGCACTGAGTTAGGTGCCTAATTGAAATCCAACCCTACTAAATTTCCCACTTTCGGTCTTTGCTATGGATATTGCGGTCAACTAAGCGCAGAAAAACAGCGGTCGCAAGTCTCACTACAAATTGCTTCAGAATTGGCTATAATGCACCGCAGAAAACGAAATCAGCACCCACAGTCAGATCCACCAGTCAACATATTTAGAACGCTTACGTAGTGCGTAAAGTAAGCGTCTTGTATCTCCTATGGCCTATTTTCTAGCCAAGTAGTCAAAGCACACTACCTATGTCCAAAATGAGATGACAACTGATGTTGTGCCTAATTGAATCCACCCCTACTAAATTTTCCCACTTCGCTGCTTTGCTATGGCATATGTGCGTCACTCAACGGCCGAAAACAACAGCGCGGTTCGCAAGTCCTCACTCAACATTGTCAGAATTTGGTAGTAACATGCACTGCAGAGAAGTACAGCCACCAGCAGATAGATCAAACTAGAAACAAAATATAGAACGTACTGTATGCGTAAGTAGCTCTTTGTATTCTCCTGATGTATTTTCTAGGCCAAGTATCAAAGATCAACTCTACTAGCCAGATGGAGATGACACTGAGTATGCCTTAATGAATCCAACCCTAACGAAATTGTTCCCCACTGTGTCTTTGGCTATGGATTATGTGTGCCGAAGAGCTAAACACAACGGCTAGCAGAGTCCCTGCGCTAATCCTCACAAATGGTACTAGATATGCAAATTAAAATCAAAAAAAGTAGAACTGATATTGTAGCCCTAAGAAGGGCTGTTAGGGTTCTTTGAGAATCACTCTGCTACACGTAAAGCTAATAGAACCACCCTAAGCTTTCTCCTGATCCAGCACAGGCTCTCTCCCTAGCGGCATCCAGCACAGAAATGATCTCGAGAGCGGCGTGGCAGCGGCTTGAGTCTATCCCAGGGTCACCTGATCTGGCCAGCCAACACACTTGCTATAGACGTGTAGGGTTACCACGTCTGTGGGGGAGGGCAGAGTCTCTGGCTTGTGATGTGTCGTCTCTGTTCTGGCCGGCCAAAAAGCTACAAAACCGGGACGGGAGCATGAATAGGTCATTTTCCGGCGGCGATTACCTGAAATTCGTTACCGAAAGTCCAACCGAAGCATTTCGAGTACCCTAATGCCTTCACCGAGCATCAGCCGGACGCTGCATGTTCGTTCATCTCTACCTCTAATAGTCAAAAACTAACAAACTCGTCAAGCTAGAGCCAACTCTTTTATCTGCCTATAAAAGAGCTCTCTCCATCAAGCCTCATATTACACAGCATACAACAAGCCTAGTAATTTATGGCCAATAGGTCACACCCAGGAGAACCAAGTCAATATCCCATTCTTATATACAATTGCAGGATAGTAAGCAAAAAACCCACCCCATGAAAATTGCTAACATGTTTAGTAATTTTACTCGTCTCTATATAATTTGAAAGACTATCAACAAACACCCCAGCCCTCCCTTGAGGCCCAGACGGCTTTTCAAATGAGTAATATATCACCTTTGGTCACCTTCTTACTCCTTATTCTTATATCTATATACAATAAAGCAATGAAAGAGGGGTCCTACCCCAAGAAATGTTGAGGCAACATTTAGCCGGTACCCAAACCAGGGAAACCACCACAGTCCCTCAAAATTTTAGACCTATTTCACTCCTTAACAGTGATACTAAGTATATGCAAAAATAATAGCCATAATAGACTGTTACAAGTTCTATACCTAACCTATACACAATGACCAGGTAGGATTCACAAAGGCAGACAGGCACCAATGACCTAGGAGAATTATTATAAAGTGAAGATATGGAGGACTTGAGGACCCTCTCTGCTCCTTACATTGCATGCCGGAAGAAGGCGTTCGATAGAATCCATGGGCAATGCTTCTCGGTCCTGTCTAAATTGGGTTCGAGGGCCCAATTAAAAATGCCTTCCAGCATTATACTCCAATTCGGTTTGTCCGGTTCCTTTTTAAATCACAATGGAACCGTCAGGGGTGTCCACTGTCGCCAACTGTTGTTTGTAATTGATGGGGGCCCCTGGCGAGCGGATAAGATGTGACCCAACATAAAGGTGTACTGCCGGACTGAGGCAAACACAAAATAGGCCTCTTCGCCGACGACGTGATCCTGACCCTAACTTCAGTCACAGAGTCACTTAGAGAAGCACAGAAAGTATTACAGGCTTCCAGCCAAATATCTTACTATAAAGTAAATGAGGGCAAATCTCAGATATTAGGAATTCACATACCAGCACAGCTGGAACTTGAGCTAAAAAGGGAATTCCCATTTCAATGGGCCAAAGAACACATCCCATATCTGGGAATAGAGATATGCAGCCCTATTAAGAATTTAGCTTCTTTAAACTTAGACCTACTTGCGAGAAAACTCCAAGAGGAATTAGATTCGATAGCTAAATATGAATTTTCATGGATGGGTCGCATGGTTTTATACAAGATGATAATCCTTCCAAAAATTCTGTACTTCCTACGCACCCTAGTGATCCCAATTACCAAAAAGACATTTTGCACCTTACAAAAACAGATGCTAAATTTTATATGGAATAACCGCAAGCCTAGAGTAGCCGCTAACACGCTATCTGCGTCAAGAGAAAAAACTATCATAGAGCAATAGTAACACAACAGTTAAAAAAGTGGTGCATCTTAGATCACAACACTAGTTGGCCCAATATTGAGGCATACATGGTGGGTGACAGACCATTAAAGCATTTGTTAGTGGCGCAGCTGGCAAAGCCAAGTGGGTTGGAGCAGGAAAATTGGGGTCCGTCAATTAACTCTTCAGTAGAAGGTTGGAAAGAATTGGTAAAAGCAATGCAATGTGATTCTTCGTCCAAAGAAGTACAAATTCCGCTGAGGGCGATGGAGTTTATGATCCCGAACATCTCACTAAAAGGGTGGAAAGATAAAGGTATAAACCATGTAGCAGATTTATTCAATAAAAAAGAAGTTAAACCCTTTGAACAATTAAACTCTGAATATGATCTAGGGGTTAAAGAGAAATTTAGATATTTACAAGTTGCACATTGTGTCAAAAGTCTGGCCAAACAAACGGTAGACATCCCGATAGGCCTGGCCAACATGTTCTCAACAGAATCACCATGTCCGAAATTAGACACGAGTTATCTGTATGGGATATTTCAGAAAGAAGCTAGTGACATATTATCCAGGCCAGTAATGAGGTGGCAAGAAGACTTGGGGAGACAGATTCACATCAAAGAGTGGAAGACAGCAAGCATTTGGGCTAAAAAAGCCACAGCAAGTGCTAATCTGATGGAAGTCCATCTAAAATGTGTCACTAGATGGTATCTTACCCCTGCCAGACTTTCACAAATATATTCTGACTCAACTGATAGATGTTGGAGATGCAAGAGAGAGAGGGGAACTATCTATCACATTTTCTGGTTATGCCCTGAATTAAAAAAATTCTGGAGGGAAATATTCCAGCTATGTTCACAATTATCGAATACACAAGTCTCATTAAACCCGGCAATGGCACTCCTGGGGCTGGACATTTGTAACATCCCCAATAAACATAGGAGACTAATAGGACATATTATCTTGATGGCAAAACTTATGATTACCAGACTCTGGAAATCTACTACCCCCCCTAATATGAGATCTTTGCAAGACACTGCGCATTTGAAAGACTATTAGCACTGAGAAATAAAAGAATCTCAGCATTTCATGAAACATGGGACCCTTGGCTTGTATTGCACCCAAACCTATCTCCGCTGGTTAAAGGGTTGAGCGAATAAGGAGAGACCAGACGAATAACAATAGCAGGATGAGGGAAATAAGGGTCCTTTTATCGCACTGAAGTGGCACAATTATTGACTGCCAAGCTTTAACTGTAGTCCAAATCTCTAGGGTATAAACTCACAGATGTAAATAGTACTTTGTGTGGAGCCTGTCATGTTAATTAAGTTTAAAGTTTGTAGTTTGTGGTTTCAATATAAGAAAAAGCAAATATTAGTATCTCTACATACCATGATTGTTACAACACCACAATGGCATGAACCAGCATGGTATATACACACTGGGCACGAGGAAAAGCGGAAGTATAAAGTGATTATACAATATATAAGTGGTAAAATAAATTGTAAGAGTCATGTCAATTAATGTATTCATGTAAACACAATTGAATTGTACAGCAATGTGATTATTGTTCAATATGTTGTATCACCATATGCTTACTATGTTTTGTAAGAAAAAACCCAATAAAAATGTATACTTTAAAAAAAAAAAGTGTTTACATGAAGCAAAATTGAAGTTCTCACTTTGAAAAGTCATTTATAACAACAAGACACATTTTTTTTATAGTTGTGAAGAAGCCTCAGAGTGGCTGGAAAAAGATAGGAGTAGAAAAATTAGTGTTCAGGAGGAACGGGGAAGGTAAGGGGGGGGCGGGGAATGCACTCAAAGTGAAGACCTGCAGCTCCAGGAGATATGTAGGTCAAGGAGAGGGGAGGGGAAAGAGGGAGGGAAGGAGTGGGTGGGAAGGTGCGGGGGACCCGAGTGGCGGGTTTTTGTTTTTTTCTTTCCTTCTTCTTCTGAATGGAATTAAAGATTGTTACGTGGAATGTTAGAGGTATGGGGGACCGAATGAAATGGTGTATGGTTGAGGATCTGATTAAAAGACACCTTCCCGCTATAGTTTGTCTATTGGAAACTCACCTTACACAGGAATCCAAATACAGATTGGAGATAAAATGGGCTGGAAAGGCATTTCATTCATTTGGTTCCTCATACTCTAGAGGGGTCACGGTCTTGTTTCACAACAAGATCGAATTTGACCCCTAGGTGCACCAGGAAGTTATAGTACGTCCCTGCGGCAAGATACTTGGTGCACCGGGACGTAGTATAATGTCCTGCTCCTGGCACCGGCTCACGAACAGAGTCGGCTCCAGAAACAGCGGCTGCCAGCTGTCTATCACAGCTGACACCGCACGCTAACACCCGCGATTGGATTGGGTGTTAACCACCTACAAGTAGCGGTCAAGCATACCGTGGATCCTATCCACTTCTGTGCAGCCCCGAGTACTGCAGAGTGCCCCGGGCTGCCCGATGTTCCTGGAAGTCAGACCCCTTCCGGACGCATGCTCGGACAGTTTACACTACTCTACAATAAATTGGTATTGTAGAGCAGTGTATTGAAGTTTACACATTAGAATAAATAAAAAAATAAATACATAAAAAATATAAGCCCCTAAAAGCCCATAAAAACACTTAATAAAGTATAAAACACACAAAAACAACCCACATTTTTGGTAGTGCCGCGTCCGTAACAATCTGTATAATAAAAAGAATCGTTACTGGACTCGCACGGTAAACGCCGGAGAAAAAAAATAGCAACTAAAAATAACAACTCTTCTTGCAAAAAAGAAGCCCCTAATCAGATTTGTCATCCGAAAAAAAAAAGTTATGCATATGAAAAGATGGTGATGCGAAAATGAACAAGATTTTCTCCAAATTAGTTTTTATTCAGTACAATTGATTAAAATACACAAACCCCCACATATTTGGTATAGCTGCGTCCGTATCAATCTGCATAATAAAATAGAATTATTAGATCTGCAAAGTGAACCCCATAAAAAAAAAAGCTCCAGAAAAGATAATTAATTTCATTAATACCCTATAAAAAATGCTCTAAAAAGTGATTCAAAAAATGCTATGCACTCTAAAATAAGAACACTAAAAAGAACAATCCTTCTCGCAAAAAATAAGCCCTTAACCAGATTTGTGAGGCAAAAAAATAAAAAGTTATGCATATGAAAGACAGTGATGCTAAAATTAACAACATTTTTGCCAAATTACTTTTCATTCAGTAAAAATGGGAAAAAAATTAAAAATTTATATGAGGTATTTTCGAAATTGTGGAGACCCATAGAATAAAAAGAATATATACTACAGCCAAAAAAAAAAAACACACTTCCTAAAAATTTTATGATTTTCATTTCCTCCACCAACAAAGAAAATCTCACCAATTAGCTATAGATGCCCCAAAATTATGTACCAGAAAAGTGCATCTCATGTGGCAAAAGAAATAAGCCCCTATAGGTCCTCATTAAAAAAAGAAAAAAATGATTGCCTGTACAATTTGACAATGCATATCTGCTCTGAATAGCGCCTACTTCCAATCTATGCCCGTTGAGGGGTGTAATTTCTATACTACCGTAATTTACAAGTCTAGCTATTATTTAGGCCTCTCACAGTCAATTAGAAGTTGAACAGGTCCATCTAAATACAGGTTTTGGTGATTTTACAAAAAATTTGAAAAATGGTACCTAAATTTTGAGCCCCATAACATTCTAGTAAAATATGTGGAATCTTAAAAAAACATGAATTTATTTGGGTGCTATGAAAAGTGTATCAAAAGTAGAGAATTATGAACGTTGAAAATAAAGAATTTTTCCAAATATAGTTTTTTTTCAGAACACAAAAGATATCATTCAAATTTTTAAACTAATTTGAAGTACAATGTGTCACGAGAAAACAATCTTAAAATCCCCTGGATATCTCATAGTGTTCCAAAGCTATAACCACTTATAGTGACACATGGAAGATTTGAAAAATGGAGCCGCGTCCTAAAGGCCAAAAGAGTCCCGTAGGGGTTAGGATATTTAAAGTAGAGATCGATAAGTTGGGAAGGTATATTTTCTTTTATGGGTCCTGGAGGGATCGTGTCACCATTCTGGCATTTATTTACGTTCCTCCCCCATTCTCGTTTTTTGTTCTTTGGAAGCAGCTGGAATTTATGGAGCAAAGAGATTCATGCTCCGTCTTTGTCATGGGGACCTGAACGCTATTATGCATGGGCACCAGGACAGAATGAGGATGAGGGGAAAAAGTAATTATGGGAATAGTGCTACCCCATACCTGATGAACTTCTGCCAGGAAGCCGGCCTCCGTGATGGCTAATGGTACCTATATCAAGATAAAAAAAGCTTTTTCCTGCTTTAGCCAGACTCATGGAAGCTTCTCAAAGATAGACTTATGTCTTGGTAATGACAAGGCTCTAGATTTATTCGTAGGGAAGAAGTATGAGGCAATTAGAATATCTGATCACTCTCCAATGGTTTTGATGATTAATACTGGGTGGAATAAGGGGAAGGGAAAAATTTTTCTTTTAGCCCATTGGCTGAACCTCTTAGAGGACAAAGATACAATCATTTGTATCTGGGATAGAAATTGTGTTATTAGTTTCGGATGCCCTAAAGGTGTACCTCAGATGAATATTTAGGGGCAAAATACATGATAAAAAAAGGGAATTTAGAAATCGGGAAAATAACTTGAAGATGAGCACTGAGGAAAAACTTAGGGACCTAGTAAAAGACCCAACAACAGAAAGGAGGATAGCATGGTGGGAGGCTAAGGAAGCTTGGGTTGCTTATTCCAAGGATAAAGCACAACAGAAGATATTTTTTAGGGGCCATAAAAATTTCTTGGAAAGAGGAAAGCCAGGTAAAAATTTAGCTTCGATTCTCAGCCCAGGATTTCAGGATAATAAAATCAAAGAAGTAGTAAACCGGGGGGAGAGTTGGAGAGGACAAAAGAGGGTATCCTTGGAACAGTTTAGAAATTACTTTATTATCAAAAATTGCATCAATCCGAAGGGGAAGTTTCATGTTCAGAGATACAGGCCTATTTCGATAATATTGATATCCCTGATCTGTCACTAGAGGAAAGAGAAAAGCTTGAGGCACCATTATCTTTAGAGGAAATAATGGAAGTAATAAGGACTTCATCAGACTCAAGTCCAGGGATGGATGGTTTCCCATACAGACTTTTATAGGGAGTATTCGGAGGTTCTTGGACCTCTTTTGTTCCGGGTGTTTAGCGAGGCGAGAAAGCTGGGCCGGGTACCACATTCTATGGAGGAAGCAGTTATAACCATGATCCCAAAAAAGGATAAGGATCCTAGGGACGTAGGAACATATAGACCTATATCTTTATATTCCGATAAATTCCGAAGATGTACGCCAAGGTTATTGCAAACAGGCTAAAGACAGTGATAACCTCGCTGGTTCACCCGGATCAGAACGGGTTTATTCCCGGCAGGAGTACTAGTTACAACCTACATCGTGTTTTCTTTGACATCTAGCTGGGAGGGGGGAGGCCGCTCCATTCTGTCACTGGATGCGGTTAAGGCATTTGACAGGGTGAAGTGGCACTTCCTATAGGCCGTACTGCAGAAATTCTGATTCATCCCGGGTTTTAAAGGAATGTATCAGCACCCAAAGGCTAGGGTCAGGGTGGGAGAAAGTAGCTCTCCCCCTTCACACTGTCCATGTGTACGCGGCAAGGATGTCCCCTCTCCCTGCTACTCTTCGCATTATATATTGAACCTTTGGCTGTATGGGTGAGAGAGACGATGGTATTCGGGGGTGCGGGACTGGCGGAGACGGGGATAAGATATCCCTATATGCCGACGATATCCTATTTACATTGCGGGATTCGGAGGAAGTAATCCCTAGAGTGGTAAAAGAAGTGGAATTATTTTGGAGGCTCTCTGGGTTGGCAATACATTTGCGTGAGTGTAAAATAAGGAACCTGGGGAAAAGAGGAACATTTAAATATTTGGGGATCCAGGGGTCAGCGAGGTCAGGTAGATTTAAAGAATTAAACATCACTCCATTAACAGAGAAAATTAAGAATAGGACTAAGGGATGGAAAAGAATGCCATTTTCAAAAGCAGACAGGGTATGAATTATTAAAATGGTAGTTTTACCCCAACTACTGTACCCTGTTAGCTGCTCTCCAGTTTGAATCCCACAAAAATATTTAAAAACATAGAGAGGGTCCTGGGGGACCTTATTTGGGGTGGGAAGAAGTCAAGATTAAGACTTTCTTACTGATATAACCCAATAGACCAAGGGGGCTTAGCTATTCCCAACTTTGAAGGGTATTCTTTGGCATCCCAGCTGAGTATGGTGGTGTTAAGAAAAGGGTGTTCTGCCTTTAATAGGCTACTGGACATGGGTGAAGGGAAATATTTAGATCTATTTGAACTTTTTGAGAGTGGTGCATTATCACATGGGGCATATAGGCATTTGCACATGAGCAAATTATTATGTAAATGTCGGGATACACTTAAAAAATGGCTGAAGGGGGGGGGGTGTTCTCTTTTTCTCCTATATGGCACTTTCTCCTATATGGCAATTTCAATTTTGAGGAATTTTTATCTATACCTGTATATTTTATTATTGTAGATCCAGACAAAAAAAATTTTGGCCCCAGTGACAATTGGAGTTTAAACATTTTTTGTTATAATGAGACCAAGGATTATCAATAAAGCTTCATTATAGACACCTTACAGCTGATTATTGCAATGTGGGACTATAGTAAAGCATTCAGAAGGCTTCACCAGAGCTCAGAGAAGTCTGTCTGTAACTATGGGTTGTCTGTAAGTCGAGTGTCCTTAAGTAGGGGACCGCCTGTATTATCACTTGTGTTCTAAATATCTAACAAATAACCCATAAAATAATCATAATCACATATAGACAAATATGGAAAACAGAAATGTAAAAAAATGTCACTTTCAATATATTATGTAGATATATATACTTCTTGTATTATTGTATAGATTATTGTATAAATTATTGTATAGATCTTTTGATGCTGTATTTCTTTACTGACTTGGTTCTGGTACATTCATACACTACTGGTGCTGTATATTTATATTTTGTTTGTATTTGTATTCATAGAGGTTCCTTCTGGTGCTGCTTTTGTCTGGGGGGGCACTGCATAAATTTGGTGCGAACATTCATTTGGGGAATCACTATATAGTTGTGTATGGAGTTGACACTGCACATTTATACTTCGACTGGAACACTGTATAATTATTTTCAAGGGAGTGGTGTTAATGTACATATTTAAATGAGTCTAGAAAATTGTAATCTAACAATGGAACCTGGATTTATGCATGATTTATGCCTTGAACACAAACACAGGGTATAGAAAAATAAAAAAATAGGCTCCTGTACTTTTTTGGCAACCACTAAAGATTAGACAGTGGTCACACATCAATGTTATACTTGTATGTGAGTAGCACTGTCATTGTATGGTCTTTTAGTTTATTTAGTTTATTTTCAATATTTTTTATTATTTATTATTGTTACTCTTACATAGCCATATAGACTACAATTTCTTGAATCATGATATGTACATCACCTATAGTTATTACTATTGTAATAATCCACTTTTCTGAACGGCTTGAGTAACGGCTTCAGTTACGACTCATCACTTCTACATGTTACAGAATCACCTGGACCTGAAGAAGGGGCCAATTCCGCCCCAAAACGCGTTGTCCGTTTTACCACATATTTCTTTCACCGATACTCTGTACTCAAAATCTATGATGTAATAAATATTGTATATTGAAAATTTACATCTGTTTGCAGAGTAACTGCTATTTACCTGCACCACTAAGATTTATACTAAGATTTACACTACGAGCAGCGCAACCAATGCACTGGTTATAAAACCCAATAATTCTCCCATTGTATGGTCTTTTAATTTTTCTTATTTCTATAGTCTTGCTATAGAGTACAAATACATATATTATGCAAAAACTGTTCCTAAAATCGATAGACCTATGCATTATTAAAAAGTACTGGAACCTTGAAAATATGAAGAAAATAAATGCAAAGAATAGGATCACACACAACGGGGCACATTTACTTACCCGTACCTTGCGTGATCCCTGCTATGTGTTGTCCGTCTATCATGGACTCCAGTGCGATTCACTAAGATCTGACGGCCCGCCCCCCGATTTGTGTCGCCTGAAAGCCAACGTTTGCGGCAAAATCCGATTGCGTGTGCCACAATCCCCTTTTAAATGTGCCACAAAACGGTAATCGTCGGAATATCCAACGTTTATGTGGTCTGCAGACCCTTAGTAAATGAGCCCCAATAGATCTATTCTAACATGTGAGAGTTTTGAGTTTTGCCGTGAAATTGGATTATAACAGATTTACACATCTCTTTTTAAATTTCCTTTTGTTGTACTACTTTGGAAGATCAATGAGAATCAATGAGCCTTAAATCTCACAGGGCCTAAACTTTCTATAAAATCCCTGTAACACTAATAAACTGCTGACCTTTCGGTACATTTGACAACAAAGAATGAATTCTCTATATGAGTAGGAGCTTGATTCATATGCTATAAAATATACCTTTCTGAAGGTAAAATCCTGCACAGACAATACAGGCTATGTGCAGAGTATTAACTACTTATTGTTCAATTATGTTGCATTATCAATGGTATATTTTTAAAAGGGCTGTTAAAAAAACTGCTCTTTCCAAGCTGCCCTCTTCACTGCAGTCAATCAGGGTCATACAGGTCAAGAACCTGTTCAAGTGATTGTTGCATGTAAGAAATAAAGCCTCTAGAGATCATATAATTATAATTATCCTGTGAACTGTTCATAAATGCACATAATTTAGCATTGTTGAGCAAACCCATCAAAATTCGGCTTAGATGAGATTGCCCAAACTTAAGATAAAAGTTTCGCTTGGGGACCCTACTCTTGAACCCGAATCTGAAGTCCATTAAAAGGGGACACCAAAACATTGTGACCAAAAAATGGTATAAATTGGAGGTTATAAGGGGTCGAGGGCTGCAAAATGGCAAAAATGGCATGGTAAAAATACTTAAAATAATAAAATATTTTTTTTTTAAAAAAGGAAGGCAAACAAAATGATTATGTCACTGCACTAGAATGTGGTATGGGTATGCACACATGGTTAATGTCACTGTGATATAAGACACTATGGATATCCAGATACAGTTATTGTCACTGCACTTTAGGATTTTCAGGCCAATTATTTAAGATTTTTAGCTGCACATCACAGCCTTCTCTCTACCTTTAACTATTAAGTTATTACACCTAAACTTTGTCCCTCACTGTCCCTCCATCTGCAGCCTCTCCCTATTGGTCTCCTTGCTGGGGCATGTAACCTTACCTTTTATACAGCAGGGTCAGGTGTCCCACCTGGCCAAACACAACCATGCCCATACTGCTCAGCAGTCCATTAACCAGCTTTTCCAGGTTAGCTTCTTGCTGAAGTCTGACTTCTTGGACCCAAACCTATTATGTTCTAGAAGGGCCCCAATACTGGGGCTTGGGTCCGCTCAACACTAATGTGTCATGGTTGTGGTTTGGTTTAGAACTTTGTTGGCCATTTGTTAGAGTGCGGATGGGTTATAAAATATTTCATTTACAGAACAGTTAGTGCAGTATTTTTTTGCAATTAGGATAATACAACTTTTGTGACAGTGATGTGGCTAGTGGCTACGCATTCAGCTTATAAGTGAGTCGTTGAATATGGATACGGTAACATGCGTGCACACACAGAAAACATCACATACGATCACATACACACTGAAATACATGACTGAAAAAACCATACGTTCATCTGGCTGCAAGCCGCAGGTAAGTATCTATTCAGGAAGATATAGTATAAAAACATAAAATACACACAGTTTACATACATCATGTACCATACACAGTACAGTATACCTTTACACCCTGTGTGGATGCGCATAGACTACATAACATATAAATTCATCATATGCATTCATATATAGTGTATACACAAGTACAAGTGTTTGTGCCACAATTGTGTTGCGGATGCATTTTGTCTGAAACGTTCAATAACTGTGCACCTATAGGGTGGTGATATTACTTATTCATAGTTTTAGAAACATTTATGAATCCAACACAGTTGTGTCACATGTGCAGTTTGCCTTACTATGTGCAATTTGTGTCACAAGCTCTTCTTGGTTTTCAGGATATGCACACAGAATTCTAGAAAAGTGCACCATTCATTCTAGAAAGTGCACCAACGAAAAAAAAGGTGCTTCTGTGTGCATATCCTGAAAACCAAGCAGAGCTTGTGACACAAATTGCACATAGTAAGGCAAACTGCACTAAGGCAGATTGCACCAGTTTTCTTATATCTGGGCCATTATATACACATCATACAGACATACATATAGTATACATACATTACGTATAAAGGTGGGCGAATTTATCTAAACTCGATTTGACCCGGTTCGCCGAATTTCCAGAGAAAATTAGATTTGAAGCAAATCAAATCATAATGAATCACGGCATCTGACGTAACGGTACATCACATGCCGGGTGCATGGAGCCCTCTCCATAGCCGGTAAGTCTTTGCTACATATTGCAGCAAAGGCTTACCGATAACACCTGTGGTTGGTGCTAGCAGCTTTGCTGGTGGCTTGCCGAGGATCGTCGCTCCCCATGACGTCATCGAGGAGCAGCAATCCATCACCACGACAGCCTCGGGTATTCCGAAGACCCAAGGCTACCCCTGTTTAACCCCTATATTACAATGTGCGATCAGCACATTGTAATGAATGAGGAGGGAAATCTCCATATACTGTAATATGGCAGTATATGATGGGATCACTCAGATAACCTAGGGTTAAAGTACCCTAGAAAGTCTGAAAATAGTAAAAATAAAAAAAAAGTTTTAAAGAAAAATTATAATAAAAACCAAAAAATTCTAATCACCTCCTTTCCCTAGAAATGATAAAAAAAGTAAAAATCTTAAACACATTAATTAGCGCCGCGTCCAAAAAGTCCTATCAAAATATAATAATGGTTTTTCACAGCGTTTAACCCCGTAATGGAAAATAGCGGCCAAATTCAAAAATGCCACTTTTTTGCCATTTTGAAAAATATTAAAAATTCAAAAAACAGTGATCAAAAGGTCGCAGTCTTTAAAATGATAGCAATGAAAACTAAATCAAAAGTCGCAAAAACTTACACCACCCACAGCTCCGTACACCAAAGTATAAAAAAGTTATCAGTGCCAGAAAATGGCAAAATATTTATTTTTTGTACAGGAGGTTTTAAATTTTGTAAATGTAGGAAACCATAAAACCTATACAAATTTGGTATCCCTACTGCCATACAGTGAGGAATACAGCCATACAGTGAGGAATACTACCCCCATACAGTGAGGAACACTACCCCCATACAGTGAGGAACACTACTCCCATACAGAGAGGAACAATATCGCCATCCAGTGAGGAACACATCCGCCATACAGTGAGGAACACTACCGCCACATAGTAGGGAACACTACCGCCACACAGTGTGGAACAGTACCTCCATACAGTGAGGGACACTACCCCCATCCAGTGAGGAACACTACAGCCACACTGTGAGGAACACTTCAGCCTTGCAGTGCAGGACACTTCCTCCATACAGTGAGGAACACTTCCGCCTTACAGTGAGTAACACTACTGCGATACAAAAAGGAACACTACCCCCATACAGTGAGAGATACTACCCCCATACAGTGAGGGACACTACTCCCTTACAGTGAGGGACACTACTCCCTTACAGTGAGGGACACTAACCTCATACTGTGAGGAACACTACCCTCATACTGTGAGGGACACTACCGCCACACAGTGAGGAATACTGCGGCCACACGGTGCGGGACACTTCCGCCACACAGTGCGGGACACTTCCGCCACACAGAAAATGAAATAAAGGTAAAAAAAAAATAAATCAGCAGACTCTGCCTAATTCTAATCAAACCCCTAATAAATTGTCCCACTTCGGTGTTTGATGTGTCCAAACACTACGTTTCGGCTCCTCAGACCTGGAGCCTTCTTCAAGTAAAGTGTACATACCAACGTGACAATTTATATAAAATACAAAGGAAATGACATCACAGTGGACCAATTATGTGATTTACAAAATCGCAGTAAATATATACAATTTCGAGTAAATACAAGTTACAGTAGTATAATCAGGTGATATCAAAAGTGCAGCAGTGCAGGTTATGTACATACATAATAGCGATCGATCGCTCACCTCAGGATCAGTTTGAGCCTGCAGTCAAATCCGCGGCGTCCTGCCAGTGGTACTGCGCTTGTCAGTGATCATGTGACTTGTATTGCAAGCGGGCACGTGATCGGAACAGTCAGCGCTCATGCGCGCTACGGCACTGCGGACCACGGCGCCATTTTGGATAAGGGAAGACCCCGGAAAGGTAAGTATTATGCGAGGTCACTGAGAATATGTGGCCTTAGTAGTTCGGGTGCTAAGTATCTGTGGACCAGAGAGTGTTAAGCTCCCACCACAGCCGCTAAGTCGCAGCCCAGTGTTAGGCACCAACCCGACCCATAGCTGCCATCTTGGACATAATGTCCAGCAGGCACACATTTAGGGTACAGGAGTCACTCCCAGAGATAGTCCTTCTGCCAGAGACTATTCGCACCCTAACTGTAGATACATGGGGTCCCCCGATATATAAAATTAAAATTCAGATCACTGGAGAGTATTTATATTATCTGATCCTTAAGGTATTCAGCGATGATCTATTCTTCAGGTATGAAGTGATAGCAATGTGCACGTGATAGCGATATTTGAAAAAAAGGGAAAAATAGAGTAAATATTTGATTTAAGAAATAAATAATACAAATAATCAATGTAAATGCCAATTAATCTGTATAGTACACCTATGTCAATCTGAATTGGATAGGGGGGGTCCATTGCCTGAGGGTTTCTGCCCATTCCTAAGAGATATCAGTCACTCTAAATTTAACATTGAGACCCTTAGGTTTTAAAGTCTCCAATCTATGGATCCATTCCATTTCTTTTCTGCATAATCTGTGAATTGTGTCACCTCCCAATCTGTGTGGTGTCACCTGATCTATGATCTTAACACGTAAATGGGACTCTGTGTGTTTCGCCTCTACAAAATGTTTGGAAACTGGTAAGTCAGTTCTCTTGTCCCTAATAGACTGTCTTTGATTGTTCAATCTTAATTTGAGTTCTGTACTAGTTTCCCCAACATACAGGAAAAACAAATTCGGAATCCAGCACTCTGTACCATACACGGAGATGGTCCAATGTCAGATAAATCTTCCTTTATTTAAGTTAAAAATCATGAGGACACATGTGGCTGTTACAAGGATCAACGCGTTTCGGCAGGAACTGCCTTATTCATGATCTGATATGTACAATAGAACATGATGCTTTTAAAACACCAGCTCCATGACCTCTTGAGTCAGGTGATCAATGTGGGAGGGATGACACACACGGAACTGATGAGTCATGTGATCCGCGGTGTCAGCAATAAAAATGTGTTTGGAAAAGAAGGAAGGAAAAATTAATAGGTTAGTAAGTTAGTATAATATCGGATCTTTTGTTAAGACCCTCTGGTTGCTGGCTGGCTAAAGTAAACATCCAAAAAGTTTTGCGATTAAGCAGCTTGCGTTTCATATCTCCCCCTCTAATAGGCTGGTATACTCTTTCGATGCTGGTCCAAGAAAAACCATCAGCATGTTTATTGTGACATTCTCTAAAATGCTTTGAAATGGAGGAAATGTTCACAGAGTTGTTGCTTATATCAGATAAATGTCTACGTATTCTGATTTTCAAAGGACCTGCTGTGTGTCCTACATATTGCTTATTACATTTTAGACAAGAGGCTACATAAATAACATTAGAAGTGTTACAATTGATTTAAGATTTTATATTGTAACACATGCCTGTACTCATGGATGTGACAGTATCCCCTGTTTTGATATAATCACAGACTTTACATTTTTTGTGTCCACATCTGTAGTTGCCTTTGTATATTAACCAAGTTGGTTTTTTGTTCTCTTCACTAAGGAAAAGGCTCGGGGAAAGATTATTACCCAGGGTGGGAGCTCGTTAAGCAATGTATTTTGTGACGGGAGATATAATTTGTCGCAAAATTGAATCTTGGACAAGCATAGGAATACATTCTTTTTATAATGCCAGTTATTTGAGAGTACTGGTTACTATATGATGTAACAAATGGCACCATCTGCTTACCCGTATTATTAGTGTTATTCTTTTTACTCATGTCTAATAGTGTTTTCTGTGTGACATTATTAATTTTCCTAGCCGCTGTGGCTATGTCTTTATTGTTGTACCGTCGAGACTTCAAACGTTGACTTAGCTTTTGTTTTTCTTGCAAGAAATCCTCATCTGACGTGCAATTGCGACGGAGTCTTTTCATTTCTCCATAGGGGATGTTTCTAATTACGTGTTTGGGGTGGCATGAGGTAGCTAAAAGAGTGGTGTTCCCAGAAACTTCTTTTCTAAATGGTTTCACTGTGACCTTGTCCCCCATGCCCATAAGAGTAATATCCAAGAAATTGACAGATTCACCCCCAAATTCTGAGGTAAATTTAAGATTCATCTCGCTATTATTTAGATACTCTACAAAATATTTGAACCTGTCCTTCGAATCCCTCCAAACCCACACCAAATCGTCAATATATCTGCCAAACCAGGCAATTGATTCAAGGTGTGGGTTAGTGTCCGAGAAGATGTAAGACTCCCATTGGGACATGTAGATATTTGCAAGGGAGGGGGAAAATTTAGCCCCCATAGACGCCCCCTCCACTTGCAAATAAAAAACACGATCAAAAATAAAGAAAGTTTTCCCAACATAGTACAAACCACATGGACACTCAAGGAGGTAAGTGACATAACAGGACTTGCAGGTGAGATAGTGTCTGATATGGTATTCTTTACCAGTGTATCTGTTAATGAACGTGTCACCTTTGACAATATATCTTCAGTTGACACAGTTTAGACATGGAAAGCATCCCTTTTTCCTGACTAACAAAAAAGACTGAGAAGTCTTTTTGGACGGACCAATATCTGATTTGACCAACATGTCTTTCAGGTTTTTGGCCCGTCTATATGAAAAAAGGGGAGGGTGTACAAAGTTGCAAGACTTATTAAGCCCATCTCTCAGGATTGGCCGATGTTTGAAATATGGTAGCTGGTCTCGGTATATGTGGAGATGAATGTAAGCCTATCCGTTGGTACTGTCCTAGGTTTTGTTTGTAACAGCTCATGCCTCTCCTTGGTAAGTACTCTTTTCTTATGGTCCGCAAGAATCCTACGTGGATATCCTCGTCTGCGAAACTCATCTGTCATATTATCCAACTCCTGTTTTAAAGGTGGATCCCTATCAACTATTCTCTTTACACGTAGCATTTGGCTATAGGGTAATGATTTGACCATGCGCCTGGGATGGTAACTCTGGAAGCAAAGCAAATTATTCCTATCTGTCGCTTTAATGTACAGATCAGTGGAAAATAAGCGATCCTCTAACAACACCTTAACATCCAAAAATTGCATCTCTTTTTTAGAATGTACATAGGTAAATTTCACAGAGGGATCAATAAAATTCAGAAATTCAAAAAATGTCTTCAACTGATTATCATCACCTGTCCAAACCACAAATATATCATCTATATATCGCCACCAATTGGCAACACGCTCAAAGAGGGGCGATCCATAGATGCATTGTTATTCCAAATATCTCATAAAGATATTAGCGTATGTGGGTGCCAGATCAGAGCCCATGGCGGTTCCCGGAACCTGAATAAAGAACCGATCCATAAACAGAAAATAATTACACGTAAGTATTAATTCCAAAAGGGACAGAAGAAATTCATTGCACATCTAGGAATATAAAGAAGAATGGGATAAAAAATGCTTCACCGCTGATATGCCTCTAGTGTGATCTACTGAGGTGTATAGGCTCACTACATCGAATGATACCAGTGTAATTTCAGTATCGGGGGGTAGATTAACATCATTGAGTTTCAACAGAAAATCATATGTATCCCTTACATATGAACCTGCCACAACGGCAAATTTCCTCAGTAACTTGTCCAGAAAAATTGCAACATTACTGAAAATGGATCCAGAGCCCGACACTATGGGGCGTCCTGGTGGGTTCTCAAGATTCTTGTGTATTTTTGGCAGGGTATATAGAATGGGAGTTCTAGGTGATTCTACTAACAAAAACTTTTTTGTATCCTCATCTATAATTCCCCCTGTTGTAGCATCATTAACTAGGCACAATAATTTCCTCTCTATTGTAAATCTCGGATCCGAGGACATCTGTCGGTATACATTCGTGTCCCTTAGTTGTGTTTTGATCTCATTTATATAGTAGGCCTTGTCCATGATGACTGTCATCATGGACAGGTTCCCGTAAACATTCCATTTCATCATGTCTCATATTGGGATGCTTGAATCCAGTATTCGCTTTGGATCTCAGATCATCCAAATCCTTCCTAACTGCTATCAGGAAAGCATCTACAGCAGGTTCAGGTACAGCAGGGATAAATCTGCTCTTATTGGACAAATTCAATTTTGGCTTATTCTATCTATATAAAGAGAGAGAGAGTGAGGTCAGTTGTGTTGTGAGGGGTCATGGACATCTGGCCATGAATTCAGCAGTGTTTTGTCATGGATTAGAGAACCTGGAATAAAGTCCTCCTGATGGAAGAGATTGTCATCTATAAGATACTAGATGCCACTAATGACTAAGAACTTGTAGTCAGTCACACAGTGTCAGGGAGCTGCCTGTGGGGATGTTTAGTGTCAGTAAAGTTTTCAGCATATACTGAACAGGGAGCGGGCAACGGAACAGGAGTAACAAATTGCACTTTATAGTGGTGATATTTATTATTCTATGCCCTATATGGGGAAGCAGGAAAAAATTTCTGAATGCAGAGAAAATGATGAAAAAACACTTTGTGCCATTTGTTGTGGGCTTGGATTTTACGGCTTTCACTGTGTGCCCCAATTAACAGGTCTACTTCATTCATTGGGTCAGTACAATCACGGTGATACCAAATTTCTATAGGTTTTATAATGTTTTCATACATTTACAAAAATTAAAACCACCTGCATAAAAAAAATTCTTCATTTTGCCATCTTCTGGTGCTAATAACTTTTTTCATCCATTATCTGCAAATAAACAAATATCAGTTGATCTAATTTTACCACATCATTTTTCTGTCTAATAAGCTGGTCACTAGCGCACCCGTTAAGCCCCACTTTGTCTTTTACTCTACAAGATTACTAGTCAATAAGTACATCCAAAAAATAAATAAAAAGCTGAGTAGGATGTCCAAGTTGTAAAATAAAATGTAACTTTTATTGATTATTACTTAAACATATTCATCGAGAATCAAAAGTGCAGTAATGGCTATCTAGTCATAAAATGAGGGGCTACCATATCAATGTTTAACCTTTGTCATCACATTTGTTCAATACCATTAGACCAACATTATCATTGACCCAACACGGTCTCCACAAAAGAACAAACAGTGGCTCGTATTGTTCAAGTTAGCCTAGCAAAATGATTAGATATCTTTGCATGTGCGTCAGCAGTGTCCCAAGTAACTAATATGTAGCATAGCAGCCACTCTTACTAATTAATTTAGTTAGTACACTGTTCATCCGTCCCCAGTTATAAATATTCAGTTAACCTCCAATTTACAGCAGTCCTCCATTATGATATGGTCCAGGTGCCCCCCTTATAGTATACCATCCAGGAGGCCCATCCCACTAATACAGTCGCCCCCCGCCATTATAATATTTTGATCGGGCACCCCTTAATATGCCAGCAAGGCCCATCCTCCCTCTTATATTATATTGTCCAGGAGCCATTATTCCCTGTCCCCTCTTATAATATACCCGGAGCCATTATTCCCCCTTATTACATACCAGTAATTATTATTACTCCCCTTATTACATTACAGTAGCCACTATTCCCACCCCACCCCTCTAATTACATAGAAAGAGCCATTATTATATCCCCCACCCCCGTTATTACACACCAGGAACCATTATTATATCCCCCACCCCCCTTATATGCTGAGGGGGCACAGGGAGGAACACGGGGGTGACAGGGGGTGAGTAGAATTTTATTTTTTATATTTTTTAAACCTTTTTTTTACAATTTTATTTTTAGACTCCTAGGGTAATTTAACCCTAGATGGTCTGATCATACCTAACATATACCGCAATACTACTGGTATTAAGAGTTCTCCTTACGGAAACTGCCAATTAAGGCCATCATGAAGGTGTGGAGTCTTATATCCATGGATGTTGCACTAGTGGGATTCTGGGAAAATATACAAAGTTTTCCAGGAATGGATGAGGAAAACCATGCCTCTTTTAGCTACCTTGGAAGGCAGCTCCCTTGACATCAAGCATGACCAACAAGAGGCCTTATGACATGAAGCAGGATTAAGAGATATAAGTTACTACTTTACTCCTGGGCAAAGCATAAATGGATTGTTCAAACACTAAAATGTGAAACAACTGGGTATACTTTAAGTATTATATCTGTGTTTTTAATGTATTGCTCCTTTCCTCTTCACATATTTTTTTTTTCATTTTTATTGGTTATTTTTGTTGTGATTTTAGATCTGTGCTTCTTTTTGGTATAGACAAAGCAATGTGGGTAATCATCTTACAATGCACATATTTGGGGGTTTTATAGCCCAATTAACTTCTTGACTTTCATGTGTTTCCCATTCACTTGCTATCTGTGCTTCACATATTGACTTGAATTGTCACAATTCATTACCATTTTTACATGATTCCTTGTATTATAACCAGTAAGTAAATCATTTTAATTAAACTGCATATGCTCCATTATTTTTTCTATTTTAATTACGGTTCTGTCTGGTGGATTGCTGTCATAAAACAGGTTTGCTATACACTATTAGGGTTACGTATTCTACAAGCTCCTTTAACTAGCTAAGAAATGCTATATCTACAATTTTCTCCTTTTGTTATTATTATTTTACAGTAGCATATGGTGGATCCCAGATGTTTCATAGAATAGCATATTTCAAGTAACAAGATCCCAATAGAAGCTAAAATTATGAGAATGTGCTAAACATGCAAACATATGGATTTAACATGATGAGGAGTATATTAAGGGATACTTTTATGTTAATAAATGAGCATTAACGTAGATAGGATGTGTTGCTGGATACTTTTTGCTATATCTATTTTTATGTGTTATTAACTTTTACAACAAATATCCTTGTATGTGGTGGTGAGCTAATAGAACCCCCCCAAGAAGAGAGACGGAACAACTTCGTGGTCATTCAGCAGGTATTGGGGTGGAAGGTCTGCCACTGTATAGTAGGGGGGAGGAAGAACGTAGCCCCAACAGATCTATTGCCCAAGCCGGTGGTGTAGACACGAGGAGGGCTGTCCCAGAGATGATACCACGGAACAACAACGAGGTACACCGGGATTTAGGTAATAGCCCCGCATTCTACCGACACGAGGGTACTGCGGACCACGAGTCAGTGGCGGAGCCCCAAATGAATGAGGAGAATCTCAGGGTCCCCAGAAGCCACATTAACGCCGCTATACAAAGTAATGAGCCCCCCCAGTCCATGGACTTGCAGATATTAATGCAGATGGTTAAAGCCCTCCCCAATAAAGAAGACTTAGATGCAGTTGTAGTGCGTCTCGAACAGTCTCAACAGCAAGCATTAGACTCCATTAGGAGAGATGTTGACCATTTAACCTCGCGCTCCCTGGACGCCGAGCAAACTTTTAATTCCCTCTCAAATAGGGTGGAAAGCCTAGAAAATGATTTTTTAATCTCGCAGCGACAAATGCAGGCCCTCTTCCTACAGATTGATGACCAGGAAAACAGGGGACGCAGGAATAATGTAAGGATTAAGGGGATACCAGAAGATGATACACAAGAAGATTTAATAAGGAAAGCCTCAACTATCTTTAATCAAGTTACAGGTCGCCCCCAGGAGAACATATATGCCATAGACAGGATACATCGGGTATACAGACCAAATAGGGCAGCACTGGAAGGCCCCAGAGACGTGTTGTGCAGACTGCATTATTATAGAGATAAGGAGAAAATTATCCAAGCAGCCTGGGCACAGGAGACTATTATATTTGCAGGCGCCCAGATAAAAATTCTACCAGACGTTTCAGCACGAACACTGTACATGAGGCGAACCTTACAACCAGTTCTGGCTAAGATCAAGGAGGCGGGAGGTTCTTATAAATGGGGTCACCCTTTTCATCTTATAGTCAAATTGCAAGCTGAAACATATGTGGTGAAACATCCAAGAGACCTCCCGGGACTTTTTAATCTCCTTAATGTTCCACCATTATCTATAGCTAACTGGCTCCAACTCCCAGATGACCCAATGGAATCAGGTTCAAGATATCAGAGATGGAGAAATGGGAGAACTACTGAAAGGAATAGTGGGGAGGGGGAGGTAGGGGATGGGGTATTCCTAACCACAATAAGGGAACATAAAGAGAAAAAATGGCACATTTTCATGCACAGAATATTTTAATATAAAATTGGTTATTTGAATAAGGGAAACATACTGTGTTCAGTAAAATGGGACATGCTTTAAGGAATGTATTATTGGTAATGAGAAGGGTACATATTGAACATGAATTATTTGGGAAGAGGGAAATAATTTATATAAGAAAGATTAGGCTTGAATTTGCACTTTGCAGGGCACTATTTTTTGCACTTTAAAACACACCAGGGTTGAGTAAGGAATCCCTGTCTAGATAGAAAATAAAATTGGTGTAATAAAAGGAAATTCAGCAAGGGAAATTTTTTACATTTTTATGCACAGAACATTTTAATATAAAATTGGTAATTTTATATTAAGGGAAATTTAGTAAGATAGATACACTATAAGATAAATTTTACCTTACTGACTACTCGATTATTGATGATTTTTTTTTTTTTTTTTTTTTTTTTTTGTTAGGCACCTTGATACAAAGCTGATTACCTTAAGTAAAGTGGCAGGCAACACTTCGGGAACATAGAGTGTTCAGTGAACATAGAGTGTAAATTCTCTGGATATTGACTATCTGAACAATGTTGTTTATTATTATTATCATAATTGGGTTTTGTTTTTTTTCTTTTGTTTTTTTTTTTTTTTATCCGCCTCCCCTTATTCCAGGGAAACTAAGCGCGCTTAGGAAAAATAAATATGCATATGTATTATTTAAGGGAGGGTGGGAGAGGGAGGGGGAAGGGGCGGAGGGAGGAGGAGAGAGGAGGGAAAGATTTCTTTTTTTTTTTTTCTTTCTTCCTCCCAACCCTGGCTCTCTTTTCGTCTCATCACTCTTTTTACTTATACTTTGATACCCAATTTCCCGTTTTAAAGGAGAAAGATTGGCAAGATTCAGTTGAAAAGTTCAAGTTTAAGTGACCTTGGTAGTAAGCGGGCATGGTACCGCTTCTTTCCATAAACCCCCAGAATAAAAAGTAGGTTAAGAAGATCTAAAAAAGAAAACCTACATGACCCTTGAGTTCTGAGGGACAGGGTCCCCTCGATTCTTTATAAGGCTTTGTTTGTTCGTTTTGCTTTTTTGGCTTTTTTTTTTTTTTTTTTTTCTCCCTTTCTCCCCTTCCCACGCTCCTTCCCTGATCATTGGTCCAATTAATTGATTAGTGAATGAACGGTTTAGGCTCACAGTCATCCCTTCTGTTAGGTTCTTTGAATGTTAAGGGCTTGCACAGTCCCGGCAAGCGGTCAATACTATGGAACTACCTGAGGAGGAAAAAACTCCAGGTGATATTTCTACAAGAAACACACCTCTGCCTCCGCAAGCCATATCGATTATCTTCCACTTCATATCCTCACGCATACCATAGTTATACGTCAGACCCGAAAGCCAGAGGGACTAGCATATTGATTTCTAGCGCACTTCCTTGGGAATGGATAGATACATATTCTGACGAAGAAGGGCGAGTGGTCTCAGTTAAGGGACGCATTGCCTCCCAGATATTCACATTTACATCTGTATACCTCCCTAATAACGGCCAGGGCAGAACTTTGAATAATATCTTGGACAGGTTAGCTGGATTTGAGGAAGGTACCGTGATTCTGGGAGGAGACTTTAATGTGGCCCTAGACCCAAGAGTAGATATCTCATCAGGAGTTTCACAACATTCAGCCTCGGCATTGCGCTATATTAGGCGCATTATACATGGCCACAGATATGTTGACTCCTGGAGATTACTGCATCCAACGGAAAAGGATTATACATACTATTCCGTGCCGCATGATGTATACTCTAGACTCGACATGATATTTGTTAAACATCAAGATTTGCAGTTACTCCAGGACTCAACAATTGATACTATTTCATTTTCTGACCATGCCCTAATTGAAATAAGGGTATCTCTTGGGGTTTCCATGCCTAAACAGTGGCAGTGGAAACTTAATGTTTCACTACTGGAAGATTTACAAACATTGACGGAAGTAAAACAGGCCATAGAGGAGCATTTTACCTCAACCCAGGGCAGTGACTTGGACCCTTACACCAGGTGGGAAGCTCATAAAGTAGTTAGCAGAGGGGTTTTTATTAAGTATGGTGCGAGACGGAAGAAGGAAAGAGACAGACGTTTAAATGCCCTACTTGAACAAATAAAGGTACTCGAAACACAACATAAACGTCTACCGGACGGCGATCTTAGGATACAACTAATACAAGCCAGGGAAGAGCTAAGATCGTTTCTGCTATATAAAGCAAAAAATACACTTAAAAAATGTCGCCGTTTTTTCTATGAAAATGGGGACAAATGCAGTCGGGGTTTAGCAAAAGCTTTGCGCAATCAGAGGTCCACTACATATGTCCCAAATGTAAAAGATAAACAAGGCAATAATGTCAGTTTACCTGATAAAGTGGCAGAGGTGTTCAGGGAATATTATGCCTCATTATATTCAGCAGATAGCGCCAACCAGGCTACAGCAAACCTAAACTTTAGGGTACATATACAGGATTATATAAGGGAGTCAGGACTACCTTCCTTATCCGAGATCGACCTGGAAAATCTAGAGAGCCCAATCACGAAGGAAGAATTGGAAAAGGCAGTAGGGGATACACCGCTCGGTAAAGCACCAGGCCCAGACGGGTTCTATTTAGTATATTATAAACAGCTATTTGAGGAATTGAGTCCATATATGATTGAGGCATTTAATTCTCTGACAGTTGGCCAGACCTTCCCAACAGACTCTCTCAGGGCATATATCACAGTCCTTCCAAAGGAGGGAAAGGACCCCACGCAGTGTCTCAGCTATAGACCGATCTCCCTGCTCAATGCAGACACAAAATTGTTGGCCAAAATACTAGCGGAAAGACTGATGCCAATGGTTATGCATTTTCCAGCATTAAGGTTCCGCATCTGTTTGTCTGCAGGTTTCTCCTGAATGCTTTTAACAATATGTTTTTAATAGTATTTTTCACTGTTGCAGGAATGTGAATCACTTATCATGAATTTACGCTGTAAAGGCGTTTTTCTTATTATTTCACATCCCCTTTAAATTGAATCATGTGATCCACACGTCATCCAACAGGTGCATGAAGTCGGGTTTAAGTACTCTGAGCGTATCTCCACCGGGTGGGGCCATGATTAGGTCTGAATAGATGAAACATGTAGGTCTGTCTACCTTTGTCCATTTGCTGCATACGTTTTGTGACCAGATTTTAATGATGGAATAAAGAAAATTTTTATTGAATTTCTACTGCATCCTCGGTGATTGTGCTGGAATCGCCCACTTGTGAATTTCTAGCTTGTACGTGTATGGCTTACACGTTGAATCCGTGCACCTGGAGGATTGCTATAGGAGCCTGAACGGTGAGCTGGCGTTTTCTTGTATGTTACTATAATACTCTGATACTCTGATGCTATGATACTCTGATGCTATGATACTCTGATGCTATGATACTCTGATGCTATGATACTCTGATGCTATGATACTCTGATGCTATGATACTATGATTCTATGATACTACGATTCTGTCATACTATGATACAATGATACTAGGATACTATAATACTATAACTCTATGATAGTTTGATACTGTGATACTATGACACAATGATACTATGATGCTATGATGCTATGATACTATGATGCAATGATACTATGATACTGTGATACTATGACACAATGATACTATGATACTATGATGCTAAGATACAATGATACTATTATACTGTGATACTATGATTCTAGGATACTATGACACAATGATACTATGATGCTATGATACTATGATGCTCTGATGCTCTGATGCTCTGATGCTGTGATTCTATGACTCTGTGATTCTGTGATACTGTGATACTGTGACACAATGCCGCTATGACGCAGTGACGCTATGACGCTGTGACGCTGTGACGCTGTGATACTATGACACAATGATGCTATGATGCTAAGATACAATGATACTATTATACTGTGATACTATGATTCTCAGGTCTTGTGTGGTTCTGACACCAGGCTACACTCTGGATACAGGAAATCTTTAGGGATATTCAGCCGTTTTTCTGGCTCCCTCCACTCATCAACAACAAGACCTTTCACATTTTCTATAATAGGAAACAGTCTGGTTTTCTTCTGTCTCAGTCCCCCAAACAATTTGTCTACCATGGATTTTTCTTCCACCTTATCTTCAATTCTTAAGGTGTCCCTTAGGGCTTTTATCAAGCTATCTAAGTCCTCATTGGCAAACAAATACTTTCGGGTCATTTATAACTTGAGGTTGTGAAAAAACTTCCTGGTCTTCTGGCTCTACCTCATATGAACATGAATGTTGTTCATCATCTGGGTCTACATAGCCGGGACTAGTTCTAGGTCTTTTTAAGGAAGGACCCCTAGAAGCTTTAATCTCTTACTCATTATGGTTCTTTATTCATTAAAAACAGAGGGTTTTTCTTCCTTAAGGATTTGGTCTAGGCAATTTTTACATAGGCTTTTCTTACAAGAGGTATCTAATTTAGCATTACAAATCTGGCAACGTTTGGAAGGATCCTTCTTAGGCTTATCCTTATCTGGCTCCTTCTCTTTGGGTTTATCTCTTTCTCTTTCTTTTGAGAGATATTTCTCATGTTAAACAAAGAAAATAGGGAGCTCTTAATCAGAAAAAGACCCCTTCAGGAGACTCAACTAATGGTAATAAATAGGGAAAAAATCCCCATATTCCCATAAAAAGTGTTTACTCACAGAGCCCAGGGTTAGGGATCACGTCTCAGCCACATCCGCCATGTTATCCAGCTCCATGGAGACCTCAGCAGAAGTGAAACTACACCGTGGTCAGTAAAATACTCACCTTCTGGCGTCTGATGTCATCAGCTGCAGCCCGTCTCCCAGGCTGCTCCAGTTCCTGCGCTGAGGCCTCCGCGACATCCCTTCCGGTTACCGTAAGTGGGGCATCGTGTAAACATGCGGATGATGTGCCGACCGCTGCGGACCCCGTCAGGAGCCGTATGGCTGCCGGAACACCCCGAGGGGCAATCCAGAACTAGAGACCCCAAGTAGGACACAGGGAGCCCGGACGAGGGAGATCTGGGGTGCGTGCACCATTAATAAAAAATGGTGCATTATTTTCATGCAATTTGGGCATGGAAATCATAAAGTTTGAGCTCTGGTCTTTATGAATTGGGTGCACTCTGCATGATAGTGAGGCAAACTCAAAACTGTACTCAGCTCAGGCAAAATTTGACTGTTCTCTGCTCATCTGCACATGACTTTGAAAGACAAAGGTAAATGAGTGTGATTTCACATAATGTAGATAATCCGGGAAAGGACATTTCATACCCTACATGGTGGGTGTTAGTCACCAGAGTTTACCCTGTTAAAATACTGAGCCACTTTAAATATTTTATGCCCCTCCAATGTCCGATTTATTACTCATTCCATTCAACATCTGCCTTTTGTAGTGACGTCACCGGGGAGCGGCAATCCGTTGTCATGATAGCCTAGGATCACATAAAGATCCGAGGCTATCATGATCTCTGCTATCTATTACAATGTGCGATTTGCACATTGTAATAGATGGTATGCAAAATCCCCATATACTGCCATACTGTAGTATGGCAGTATATGATAGGATCAATCAGACAACCTAGGGTTAAAGTACCCTAGGGAGTCTGAAAAATAGTAAAAAAAAAAATAAAAAAAAGTAAAAAAAAAAAAAAATATATTAAAAAAACATAAAAATTCAATTCACCCCCCTTTCCCTAGAACTGATATAAATATAAATAAACAGTAAAAATCCTAAACACATTAGGTATCGCCGCGTCCGAAAATGCCCGATCTATCAAAATATAATAACCGTTTTTCACTGCGTTTTACCCGGTAGCGGAAAATAGCGCAAATTGCATTTTTTTGCCATTTTGAAAAATAGAAAAAATTCTATAAAAAGTGATCAAAAGGTCACACAGTCCTAAAAATAAAAGCATTGAAAACGTCATCAGAAGTCGCAAATATGACACCACCTACAGCTCTGTAAACTAAAGTATGAAAAAGTTATTAGTGCAAGAACACTGTAAAATGAAGAATTTTTTTTCTGTACAGGAGGTTTTACTTTTTGTAAATGTATGAAAACATTATAAAACCTATACAAATTTGGTATCGCCTGATCGTATTGACCCAATGAATGAAGTAGACATGTCATTTGGTGCGCACAGTGAAAGCTGTACAAACCAAGCCTACAAGAAATGGCGCAAATGTGTTTTTTCATCATTTTCACTGCATTTAGAATTTTTTTTCCGCTTCCCAGTACATGGCATGGAATATTTAATACCATCACTACGAAGTGCAATTTGTTACGCAGAAAATAAGGAGACCCCAAGTAGGACACAGGGAGCCCGGACGAGGGAGATCTGGGGAGGACAAGCACCTCGGAAGGTACGAGATCCATGCCTCCCCCCCCTCAGTGTTCACCGAGCAGGTCCAATAATTCTTTATTTTCATATATTTTTTTTAAGGTTTTAAAAATGTTTTCACTTTTTATATTCTATAACACTTAGATAATACTAAAGGGGTGTTTCCTGGTGTGTATTTGCACCCACCGTCACATTTATGTCGGGAGTCTGACATGATTGTGGTGCATGCTCATTAAACTGCGTGCACCATTAATAAAAAATGGTGCATTATTTTCATGCAATTTGAGCATGGAAATCATAAAGTTTGAGCTCTGGTCTTTATGAATCGGGTGCACTCTGCATGATAGTGAGGCAAACTGCACTTGCTGTTAATTAATTTGGGCCTATATCTTTGATAGTATATCTACATTTCTCTAGCTCACAGAACCACAAGCGTGATGTGATCTGAAAGATGAGATTCATGTTTTTATTATGATACCAAAGCATGTTTCTAGGCACTATGGAATGGAAGATAGAGGAGTCTGCAATGACATTCCACCTACTGCCTCAAAACTGTACTCATCTCAGGCAAAATTTGACTGTTCTCTGCTCATCTGCACATGACTTTGAAAGACAAAGGTAAATGAGTGAGATTTCACATAATGTAGATAATCCGGGAAAGGACATTTCATACCCTACATGGTGGGTGTTAGTCACCAGAGTTTACCCTGTTAAAATACTAAGCCACTTTAAATATTTTATGCCCCTCCAATGTCCGATTTATTACTCATTCCGTTCAACATCTGCCTTTTGTAGTGGGGATATTAAACATGTTTGAAAAAAGGGGTAAGATAAATAATTATAATTTTTAAACATGCAAACCAATAGACATTTTTTTTAAATTAGTCTATTAAAAATTAACAAAATAAAACTTATAGATCCTAAAAGACACAGATGAAAAACTGTAAAAACAGTAAACGATTGTGGTGGGAGGGATTGGGTGTCCTATTCTAAGCTCTTAAATGTGTTGTCCAGGAGAAGGATTTTCTTTTCAATTTGGGTCCAGGGGGCTATAAAAACAAAAAGGATGTTATGCTAGCCAATTTCCAGTCATTTCCAGCCAGCAGCTGCAGTGGGGTTGTCTATTGACGTCATGTCATTGCTCAACCTATATATACAAATAGCGGGTGGCTCTGGAGAAAGCTTAGTGTGCCATGTTTACATAAAACGTACATTTGCAGAGCTTAAATTGGACACATTACAAAATTGTATAGAAATGTCACATTTTATGGCATATAGCTGCTAGCAGTCTTTTCTTTCAACATACTATATACATTTATTTTTCCAAGATTCTGGTATTTGTGTGCTTTTGACATTTTTTTGTCAATGTGCACTGGGATTAAACAGCAGTACATTGTTATACAAAAATGAAGCAGCATGAATATTTTTTAATATATATATATTTTCAAAGATACGTAATCTGAATGCTCATAGACAAACCTTATGGATTTCTTCTATATTAATTTTAATGCAGACAGCAAGCAACGGACATCTATAGCAGTAATGTCAGATTTTGAGAGGTATGTGCTTCTATGGTGTTCATGTCTTTATGAATGTGTTTTCCACTTCAGGCATGAAAATTAGGATCAAAAGGTCAAAGCAGGGTAGGCAACAGCACCAGGCACACCAGGGCAATGTTGGGGCCTATAGTTTTTTAGTTTCTGACACAGCCAAATCTCACTATATAATATAATCTTGTGGGTCTTTATATAATTAAACTAAAAGGGGGCTAATATATATCTATATATATAATATTATAATCTGTAAGGGAACTATATAAGATAAAAACCTGTGGCGGCTGTAAATAATAAAGCCTTGTAAGGCACATATATAATAGAACCACGTGGGGGCTGTATATAATTAAATAGATAAGATACAACACTACTTTATTGACCCCTGTGGGAAATAGTTTTGTACATAGTGTTCCAGCAGCTACATACTGTAAAGTTAACAAGTTTGATGTGGAAGCCATGAAAACAACTCAAAATTCTGCCTGACACAGCTTGTTTGCTAAGGGGACGATGTATGGAGGCAGCTATATGGACGACTTTTGGAGGCAGCTATGGCGATGACGTGTGGAGGTAGCAATGGAGACAACGTATGGAGGCAACTAAAAAGACGACGTGTGGAGGCTGCTATGGAGACAATTTAATTTGGATAGTGCCTGTATGTGGCAGTCCAAAAATGTTTTCAAACCAGAGGAGCAGGTAGGTGGTCCTCCAGAAAAATTAAATAGATTGAGTGCCTGTATGTGGCACTCCCAAAAATTGTTTAAAACAGAGGACCGGGTAGGTGGCCCTCCAGAAAAATTAAATACATAGAGTACTATAGCCAGTTTCCTCTGCTTTAGTGTACAAAGAGGAGGAGAAGAAGGAAAATGAGGAGGAGGAGTGCATAAATTATTCAGGTTGAGCTTCCTTCACCTGGTGGAGAATGGAAATCCTGAGAAATCCAGGTTTATTCATCTTGATAAGCGTCAGCCTGTCAGCGCTGTCAGTCGACGGGATGGTGAGGCTGATGATGGCGGCATCGCCACTGACCATCTGTGTTGACTCCTCAAAGTTACTCAGCACCTGACAGATATCAGACATTCACGTCCACTCCTCATTGTAGACTTGAGGAAGCTGACTGACCTGACTATCTGTTCTGGTGGAAGTTGACATCTGGCAGTCTACAATCGCTCTGCGCTGCTGGTAAACTCTGGATAACATGGTTAATGTTGAATTCCACCTTGTGGGCACGACGCACAACAGTCGGTGAGTGGGCAGTTGGAGGCGGCGCTGCGCTGCCCTGAGAGTGGCAGCATCTGTGATGGACTTCCTGAAATGCGCACAGATGCAGCGCACCTTCGTGAGCAAATCAGACAGATTGGGGTATGTCTTGAGGAACCGCTGAACTATGAGATTTAACACATGGGCCAGGCATGGCACATGTGTCAGTCTGCCGAGTTGCAGAGCCGCCACCAGGTTACGGCCGTTGTCACACACAACCATGCCTGGCTTCAGGTTCAGCGGTGCCAGCCACAGATCAGTCTGCGCCGTGATGCCCTGTAATAGCTCTTGGGCGGTGTGCCTTTTATCGCCTAGGCTCAGCAGTTTGAGCACCGCCTGCTGTCGCTTAGCGATGGCACTGCTGCTGTGCCTAGAGCTACAGACTGATGGCGCCATGCCTACGGATGGTAATTTGGAGGAGGAGGTGGCATAGTAGGCCTTTGAGACCTGGACCGAGGCAGGCCTCGGCGTCGGCACTATGTGACCAGCCCCAGGGTCAGACTCGGTCCCAGCCTCCACCAAGTTAACCCAATGTGCCGTCAGCGATATATAGTGGCCCTGCCCGGCAGCACTCGTCCACGTGTCCGTGTTCAAGTGGACCTTGTCAGAAACGGCGTTGGTCGGGGCACGGATGATGTTGCCTGACACGTGCTTGTGCAGGGCTGGGATGGCACATCGGGAAAAGTAGTGGCGGCTGGGGACCGAATACCGAGGGGCAGCCGCCGCCATGAGGTTTCGAAAGGCCTCGGTCTCTACCAGCCTTTAGGGCAGCATCTCCAGGCTAAGCAGTTTGGAGATGTGGACATTGAGGGCTTGGGTGTGTGGGTGGGTTGCACTATACTTCATTTTGCGCTCCAGCATCTGGGTTATGCAGAGCTGAACGCTGGTGGATGCTGTGGAGGATCGTGGAGGCGAAGATGGGGTTTTCACATGGGAGGTGTTTGGGCCGGGGTCCTTTGCAGGGGGCTGCCTAGCAGATGACACAGGGGAAGGAGCAGTGGTGTGCCCGGCATCTGGGTTATGGAGAGCTGAACGCTGGTGGATGCTGTGGAGGATCGTGGAGGCGAAGATGGGGTTTTCACATGGGAGGTGTTTGGGCCGGGGTCCTTTGCAGGGGGCTGCCTAGCAGATGACACAGGGGAAGGAGCAGTGGTGTGCCCGGCCGGAGGTGAACGGGCTTGGTGCCATTGAGTGGGGTGTTTAGCATTCATATGCCTGCGCATACTGGTGGTAGTTAAGCTAGTAGTGGTGGAACCCCTGCTGATCCTGGTTTGGCACAGGTTGCACACCACAGGCCGTCGGTCATCCGGTGTTTCTTTAAAGAACCTCCAGACTTCTGAAAATCTAGCGCTCGCCATGGGAGCTTGACTACGTAAAACATTTGGCGCTGATGCACCATCTCTGGACCTGCCTCTCCGTCTGGCCCCACCACTGCCTCTTCCAACCTGTTCTGGTATAGGACTCGTCTCCGTCTCAGAAGCACTGTGTTCACCCGGCCTATCAACCCAGCTTGGGTCTGTCAACTCATCATCCTCAGATCCCTCAGTCTGCTCCCCCCTCGGACTTCCTGCCCTGACAAGAACTTCACCACTTTCTGACAACCGTGTCTCCTGATCGTCCGACACCTCTCTACACACTTCTTCCACTACGTCAATAATGTCATCATCACCCACAGACTGCGACCGGTGGAAAACCTGGGCATCAGAAAATAGCTCAGCAGCAACCGGACAAGTGGTTTGTGACTCTGGGAAGGGTCCAGAAAACAGTTCCTCAGAGTATGCCGGTTGAAATGCCAAATTTTCTTGGGAGGGGGCAGACTGGGGGGAAGGAGGCTGAGGTGGAGCTTGGAGGAGTGCCGATTTCGGTGACATGTGTGGAAGACTGACTGGTGGACAAATGGCTAGAAGCATTGTCCGCAATCCATGAAATCACCTCTTTGCACCGTTCTGGCCTCAACAGTGCTCTACCACGAGTCCCAGTAACTTGAGACATGATGAACCTAGGGAGTGTAGCTCTGTGACGTTCCCCTGCTCCCTCATCAACAAGTGGTGTCTCACCCCGCCCAGGACCACGGCCTCTGACCCCTGCAGTAGTTGGACGCCCTCGTCCTCTACCCCTAGCCCTCGGGTTAAACATTTTCAAAAATAAAGTGTAAACTGTAAAATTTTTTTTTTGTTTGTTTTTTTGTGTTTTTTTTTTTTTTAAACAAAACGATGCTATCCTTTTGCTATGGCTAGTTTTTAACCTACACTGACAGCACACAACTGGATTTTGTGCTGTGCCTGATGACTTTGAGTTATAAAAGTAAATAAACGTAAAAAAAAAATAAATCAGCAGACTGTGCCTAATTCAAATCAAACCCCTAATAAATTGTCCCACTTCGGTATTTGAGGTGGATATGTGTGTCACTAAGAGCTAAACACAACGGTTGCAAGTCTCCCTCCAAATTCCTCACAATATGGTACTAGCTGCACTACTAGTGCCAGCAAGCCCAGCCACCAGCAAACAAAAAAAAGTAAAATATAACGCTATTGTAGGCCTAAGTAAGCCGTTGGGGTTCTCCTATGGCTGTTTTCTAGCCTACACTGAAAGCACACTGCTTTGCCAGATTACTTTGAGTTATAAAAGTAAATAAACGTAAAAAAATAATAAATCAGCAGACTGTGCCTAATTCAAATCAAACCCCTAATAAATTGTCCCACTTCGGTGTTTGAGGTGGATATGTGTGTCACTAAGAGCTAAACACACCGGTCGCAAGTCTCCCTGCAAATTCCTCACAATATGGTACTAGCAAGCCCAGCCACAAGCAAATAAAAAAAATATATATAACGTTATTGTAGCCCTAAGAAGGGCTGTTGGGTTCTTGTAGAATCACTCCTGCCTAACACTATTCTAATAGAATACCCTAACGCTTTCCCTGACCAGCAGCAGCTCGCTCCCTAACGGCATCCAGACAGAGAATGATCCGAGCAGCGTGGGCAGGGGCCAGTCCATTCCAGGGTCACCTGATCAGGCCAGCCAACCACTGCTATCGACGTGTAAGGGTACCACATCATGCTGAGTGGAGTGTAGAGTCTCCTGGCTTGTGATTGGCTCTGTTTCTGGCCGTCAAAAATCAGAACAGCGCGAGATGCCATTTTCTCGAGCTGGAATCAAGCATCAAGCTCGGACGTGTGTGTTCGCTCATCTCTAGTCGTATTGCATTGAGGCCTAAAGGGTGAGCAATATTGCTATAGAGTGATTCTATTCCGAGGCTCGCTAGTTGTGTTTGTTTGGTTTGCTCGGTGACTATGTCAGTCAACTTAGATATTACATCTTTCGTGTCCCTAATATAGGACGGTAGAGACTATACAAATGGCTGAAGTAAAATGTCAAGATAGATGCTGCATGGTTGCGTCAAGTTGTTGGGACCAGACACAATTGGTAATCCAGGTAACGGGTTTTCTTGTTTATGCACCTTTGGCAGCGCATAAAATGTAGCAATAGTTGGGTTACTGCAATAGAGAAATTTTTATTCATCCTCGCTAATAATATTATCAGAGAGGGCCTTATTTAAAATCGTTTCTAGTTCCCACACATATTCTCTAGTAGGATTGCCCAACAGAACCTCATAGGTGTTTGTGTCACTCAGCAGTCTCAGGGCCATGTCCCTGTAATCAGAGGCATTCATAGTGACGATATTGCCACCCATATCAGAGGGTTTTATAATTAGTTCGTCATTACTCTGCAGAGTTTCAAGAGCTTTCCTCTCTGCCTGAGTGAGATTCGAGTGAATATGTCTCTTATCCAATTTGAGGGATTCAATGTCATTGGTGACGAGCTGGACAAAGGTGTCCAGGTTAGAATATTTAGAAAAGGAGGGAGTCATTTTAGAGCGCAGTCTAAGATTGATCATTGGGGGATTAAAGGGTTGTGGGCCCACCAGGTTTTCTTCCTCTAGAATCATTAAGGCTTCCAAGGCTAGAGTCTCTCTTTGTGCTGCCCTCTTGCTTTCAGTACCCTTCTCCTTATGCACCTTATAGAGTGCTAGTTTGCGGGCAAAAAGGTTAACATCTTTTATCCACAGAAACTTGTCACATTTGCGTGTGGGAGTGAAGGAAAGGCCTTTTTGTAGGAGGCTCAAAGTGCTTGTGTCCATTGGTACAGAGGAGAGGTTAATGACCCTATTCTCCTTGTGATTGTGTTCAATATTTGAAGTGAGGTTGAGAAGAGGGGGAGCTACTTCCCATTGTAGCCCCACTTCTCCCGGTCCCTTAGTTGGACTCCAGGAGGTTGTAGAGGTGTGCCTAAAAAAGAAGGTGTTTGTGATGGGGCATGAGGAAGTGCTGGAGAGAAGGGAGAATGGAGGTCTCTTTTTGTGTCTCTGTGGGGTTCCTTAATAATGTAGAGGAGGGTACATGCAAAGATGAAGCTTGTCCTGATGGTGTGAAGTTGGTACATGCAGTTAATACGCCTATATTCTCAGTCATATCAATGGATGTCGGTCTCTTGTAGTGTGGCGATTTCCGATTTCTGAAATTCTTTCTCTTGTGTCCTCTCACAGGTCGATTCGACCTATTATCTGATCTCACTGATTCGTCTGTCCCTGAGAAGTCTGACTCAGAAATGTCAGTATAGAAATTTTTACGGGTGTTAGCGGGGCCCTTCTCAAAATGACGTCTGTCACGCAGACACGTGTTATGTTTCTTAATCTTAATGTCGTTAGTCAGTGACTCAATATTTCTTTGTAATTTATTCTCATATGTTGGAAACTCGGGATGTTGACGAAAAGTCTGAATGTTTAGTATATCTCTTTGTAATTTACTCACTAATTCTAGTGAGATAACTTTTCTCATAAGAGCATAAATAATCTATCATTCAAAGTGAATTCCCCGTTAGTAATTTATGCCATTCTTTTATGAACTCTGAGTCATCCAAATGTGAGTTGGGGGTTAGTGGGATCTGTAGACCTCTATAAACCAGTCCTTGTTAGAGATAGAACTCTAAACTAGACACCTCCCAACTTGCTTTAATATATTGCTTATAGACCTTATTCAGGTCCTTAAAAGCAGTATTGATGTCACTAAAATTAAAGGGTAGCTCATCTGTAGAAGAAAATGTATTCATAGTTTATTCATAGTTTATACGGTTGAAAAAAGACACTTGTCCATCAAGTTCAACCAAGGAAGGGAAGGGATTGGATGAGGAAGGGATTTAGGGGAAACAATTCTATATAACATAACCATCAATGTTATTTAGGTTTAAAAAGGCATCTAGACCCTTCTTGAAGCTCTCTGCTGTCCCTGCTGTGACCAGCGCCTGAGGCAGGCTATTCCACAGATTGACCGTTCTCATAGTAAAAAAGCCCTGTCGTCCCCGGTGATTAAACCTTGATTTCTCCAAGCGGAGACAGTGCCCTATCGTCTTTTGATTTGATTTAATGTGAAACAACTTACCACCATATTTTTTGTATGGACCATTCATATATTTAAATAAATTAATCATGTCCCCTCGTAGTCGTCTCTTTTCCAGACTAAATAAATCTAGTTGTTTTAATCTTTCCTCATAACTGATATCCACCATACCCCTTATCATTTTTGTTGCTCTACAGCTCCAGGGCATCCTTTTTATGGATCGGTGCCCAGAACTGGACAGCATATTCCAGGTGAGGCCGAACCAATGCCTTTTATATTGGTAATATTACATCCCTATCACGAGAGTCCATACCACTTTTGATACATGACAAGATCCTACTAGCTATAGAGGCAGCTGCTTGACATTGCATGCTGTTACTCAAATTATGATCTACTAGTACCCCCAGGTCCTTCTCAACAAGGGACTCTCCCAGATTTACTCCCCCAAGTACATATTTTGCCTTTGGATTATTGGCCCCCAGGTGCATAACCTTACATTTATCCACATTAAACCTCATTTGCCAAGTGGATGACCAAACATTCAGTGTGTCCAAGTCACCCTGCAGCCTATGAACATCCTCCATAGACTGTATTTCACTACACAGTTTGGTGTCATCTGCAAAAATAGACAGTGCTATTAATTGCTACCTCTATATCATTAATAAATATATTAAATAGTAGTGGGCCAAGCACAGAACCCTGGCGTACACCACTCATAACTGGTGACCATTCCGAGTAGGAATCATTGACCACAACTCTCTGGATACGATCCTTTAGCCAGTTAGCACTCCAATTGCAAATGATTTCTGCCAAACCAATAGCCCTAATTTTACCCATCAGGCGTCTATGAGGGACAGTGTCAAATGCCTTTGCAAAGTCCAAGAACACAATATCCACAGCTGCTCCTCCATCCAGGCACCTGCTCACCTCTTCATAGAAGCAGATAAGGTTAGTTTGACAACTTCTATTCTTAGTAAACCCATGATGGCTGTCACTTATTATACTATTTGATGTCACATACTCCAGTATATAGTCTTTTACTTACCCTTCCAGTATTTTCCCCACAATGGAAGTTAAGCTTACAGGCCTGTAATTGCCTGGTGAAGTTCTAGAGGACTTTTTATATATTGGCACCAAATTTGCCTTGCGCCAGTCACTTGGCACCACACCAGACATTACGGAATCCCTGAAGATGTTAGACAGCGGTACAGCAATAACAGAACTGAGTTCTTTAAGAACTCTGGGGTGTAAACCATCTGGTCCAGGAGCTTGGTACACATTGATTTTATTGAGCTTAGATTGGATCATGTCTACATTCAGCCAGTCTAGTATATTACAGGGTGCATGACCCGCACTGGCACCGCCCTTTTTTTCTCTTTAATTGCCATTTTAACTGTAGCTGTAAGCCACGTGGGGTGTAATCTAGCCTGTCTATACTTGTTACCTATTGGAATAAATTTAGAACTATATAACCCCAGGATAGATTTGAATTTCTCCCATTTAACATTAGTATCTTCATTTGACAGAATCTGATCCCAGTCTATATCCAGTAGTGCAGCCCTGAATTTCTGTAAATTAGCCCTCTTAAAATTCAAAGTTTTCGATTTTCCCACCTGTTTCTGTTTTTTAAAGTTTAAGAGGAACATAATTATATTATGATCGCTGTTCCCAAGGGGTTCCCGGACACTGACATTTTGGATAATCTCCTCATTGTTAGAAATCACAAGGTGCAACAATGCGTCACCTCTTGTGGGATCTTCTACAAGCTGCAACATAAAATTATCCTGCAGAAAGTTGATAAAATGTCTCCCCTTCACAGATGAAGAAGAGCCCTGACCCCAGTGAATATTTGGAAAGTTAAAGTCTCCCATTATCACAACAGTCCCCCCCCCCTGTGCAGCCCACTCCATCTGTTTATATAGGTGACCCTCTATTTCCTCAGAGATGTTAGGGAGTCTATATATTACACCAAAAATAATTTTCTCAAAGCTCTCTTGGCTTTGAATTTCAACCCACAAAGTTTCAGCCTCCTCACACTCTTCTGAGACCACTGACTCATTCACAATCACTTTTAAGTCTCTTCTGACATACAGACATACACCACCTCCCCTCCTATTTGCCCTGTCTTTCCGAAAGAGTGTAAAACCTTGAATATTAACACCCCAAGCATGCGATGCATCAAGCCATGTCTCTGCTACACCAACAACATCTAACTGTCCCTCTAATATCAGAGCCTCAAGGTCACCCATTTTGCCTGTGATACTTCTGGCATTTGTGAACATACAATTAAATTTTCCACAGTTATTTGTCTGATTTAAAGTAAATTTACTGGTGCATATATCCTCACCACCGTTCTGTAACTTGTGGATCTCCTTATCCACTGCCTTAGGCCCCCATACACCGCCCACCTCACCACCCACCAACATAACCTGCCCCCTCTCTGACCTGTCTACCTCTTTAGTGTCTTCCTTATCCTCCTCCCCCGATCCTAGTTTAAATACTCTGCCACCCCTGCTAGGATCTTCTCCCCCAGCACAGCAGCCCCCCTTCCACTTAGGTGCAAGTTATCTGCGGAAAACAGCTTGTACCCCAATGAAAAGTCAGCCCAGTGCTCTAGGAACCCAAATCCCTCTGCTCTACACCAGGATCTGAGCCATGCATTTAACTCCCTGAGCTCCCGCTGTCTGCTCTGTGTAGCGCATGGCACAGGTAGGATTCCGGAGAATACTACCTTGGAGGTCCTTTCCTTAAGCTTTGAACCTAGTTCTTTAAAATTATTCTTCAGCCTCCTCCACCTACCATCTATTCTGTCATTGGTACCAACATGGACCACGACAGCTGGGTCATCCCCAGTCCCTCCCAGTAATATATCCACCCTTTCCACCACATGTGCACTGGAGCATACCACCAATATTGCTAGCCATATCCTAGTAACAAAACAGTGATAAGTATATAAATCAAGAGATATGTAGATTACTTACAGTTCTGTGGAGTTCTCTTTTTCAAACTCCGCTTTTTTCACCTCCACTTAAACTCACTAGCCACTTGGAATCACAAACCAAAACTGAGCTTGTGTAGCTATGTTCTTTGCATTAATTATTTGTGACAAAAAAGTTGCCATATTTTTAAAGTGGAAGGGGCACTGTTACACTATACCAGAGAGACCATTGCCCCTATGATCCCATGAGTCTATCATGAGGCTCAGCAAGATTAAATTTACCAAAGAAGATGGGAGTGGGATCTCTCCTAGGCAGGTTATTAAAGAAAATCCAAAAGGGCATAGGTGTTGCTGCATGCTTTATCAAACCACTGTAGCTACCTACTGTGCCTGTGGCTAGACACTTCAATTCAAGACGTGTTTTGCAGGCTACCTTACCTGTGCATGTCATCAAGACCACTTTACCTGGCCCTATGCAGTATTGTTTATGCATTTATTAATTGACATATAACACCTACAACCTCCTTGAACATTTGAATGAGAGTAAACCCTGTTACTTCAGGGATAGGATGTGATTAGCATTTTCAGTGGCCCAGACTCTATTGTGGAGCAATAGCCACAGCACACGCACATCTCCTACCGCGATCTGCCCTACTCAGTTTTTGAGTTACTGCACTCTGCAGGTACACCACTATATTTGGTTTCTAGTCTGGCTACCCGGGAAGACCATTTCTAGCTGAATCATTACACTTCATTGATGGCTTTCCTGTGTTTTTAGGTCTCAACATTGGCCCTTTTTGTTTTACTAATAAAAGTTACATTTTAATCTCCTGGCTATGGTGCCTTTGGGTTGATTGATACCCCCTTTTGGATTTTCTGTCTATTACAATCACACAAGCACCCCAGCTGCATACAGCAGCAGAGAGACCCAATGATGTTGTGGAGAGCCAACAGTTTTAGGGTCGATGTCAGTAGTGGCCAGGGTGCAAGGCCAGTGTGTGTTGGGGCAAACCGGTAATTTCCCCAGCACCCTGTTGCACTATTTCAACCCTGGGTGACAATGTGATAGTGTGACTAGTCTCCCTCCACACTGCTCTCTTCCACACACCCTGGAGGTGCATATCTTCCTCATGGGAATCTTCATAAATGTTGCAGATTTAGATGTACAAATTTTGTATAAATATTGCATTTCCATTCACTTCATGCTTTTAAGAAAAACTTTTAGAATGTTCTAACTTATGAAAATAAAGTACTATGAACAATCTAGTCTTCGTTAGACTGTGTCTGTACATGTTACTGCAATTTTATAACAGACAAATCAAAAAAACAGTTTCATCAATTCAAAATATTTCAGGTAAAATCCATGTAGACAGTCAAAATCAAAAAACCTCCGGTGTTTCTTTAACTTTTTTTTCCTATTAATACTGGTAAATTGACATCTACCTTGTAAACATATCAATCCAAATCTGAGCTAATTACTTCAGAAAGAGACATAAGAAAATAAGATGGGACCTCTCCATAAATGTCATGTTAAGTTTATAGTGGTCCGTTTATATGGTGAGAAAATGATCATTTCCTAATCAAGCTGTCACATTGAGTGGCATAGCAGCTTAAGATATCGATATAGCTAGCTCTCTGCAAGAATATAACGGTTGCTTATGTCACCTAGGAAGTTTAGGAGTGTTAATTGGAGAAACAAGAATGACTAAACTTACAGGGATAATAAAATGACTTAAATGAAATACAGTACTATTACTTGATTTAGGGTATTGAGTTGCCAAAGTAAACTACAGCACAATAAGTTCATCAATATACTGTGTGGGTAGTATTCTAAAGGTAACAGCAATGATAGATTTCTCAAGCAGAAGAGATCAATAGGAAAACATTTGTGCTTTCCCTTTTCATTATCTCCTTCCATTATATGATTGTTATATACCCTGCATCTTAATACCTTCTAATAGGTATGCAGTCCAAGAATTCCAAATATTTCAATAAAACAATTTTTTACAGCATACAATTGTGAACAGTGGTCATTACCATGCTTCTGGAAGTCATTAAGAAGAAGTAATAAGAATTTTATTTATTATTTATTTTTTTATTTATTTTGGGGTACATGCATTGTATACATAAGATATATGACTTTAAATTTTATCCTTTAAAGGTGAGGAGATGTTTCCCAATAGGTGTTGTCATCTAATATTTAACAACCCCTAAAAAATGACCAGAAATTTTCATAGTAGTATAAAAGTTTGTAAATTTTAAAATGGCCTTGACTTTGAAACTAAAAGATGACAGGCGTACGGGCCCTCAACTGGCATTATGGCTTGATACAGCTACTTTCCACTTTTTATTTGATTGTGGTATCAAAGGTAAACAGTTGAATAGGAAGGTGTAGACAGCTTTGAGAAACCTTGGGCGCACTAAGATTAGAAACTTTTAGAAACTGGAAGAAAGTTGCTCTGTATATACTACACAATTGAAAGAAAGGTACATGTAGGCGTTTTAATAGCAATGTAAAATTCAACCCCTTAACGCCGCAGCCCTTTTTCGTTTTTACATTTTCATTTTTCACTCCCCAACTTCAAAAATCTGTAACTTTTTTATTTTTCCATTTAAAGAGCTGTGTGACAGCTTATTTTTTGCATAACAAATTACACTTCAAAATGTTGGTATTTAATTTTCCATGTCGTGTACTGGGAAGTGGGAAAAAAATTCCAAATGCAGTGAAATTGGTAAAAAAAAAACATTTATGTCGTATTCTTGTGGGCTTGGATTTTACGGATTTCACTGTACCACCCAAATTACATGTCTACTTTATTCTATGGGTCAGTACGATTACGGGGATAACAAATTTATATAGGTTTTATGTTTTTTTATACATTTAAAAAAATTAAAGATTAAGATTTTGCCACCTTCTGGCGCTAATAACTTTTTTATACTTTGGTGTATGAAGCTGTGGGTGGTGTCATTTTTTGCAGATTTTGATATCAATTACAATTTTATCATTTTTAGGACTGTGCAACCTTTTGATGACTTTTTATAGAATTTTTTATTTTTATTTAAATGGCAAAAAAGTGGCATTCTCGATTTTGGGCGGGATTTTCCGTTGCGGGGTTAAACGCAGTGAAAAACCGTCATCACATTTTGATAGACCAGGCATTTTCGGACGCGGCGATATCTTATGTGTTTATGATTTTTACTGTTTATTTATATTTATATCAGTTCTAGGGAAAGGGGAGTGATTTGAGTTTTTAGGGTTTTATATACAGGCGGTCCCCTACTTAAGGACACCCGACTTACAGACGACTCATAGTTACAGACGGACCCCTCTGCCCACTGTGACCTCTGGTGAAGCTCTCTGGAGGCTTTACTATAGCCCCATATTCCTAGTGAATACTTTCTTAATGATCAATTTCAAACCTCTGAAAGAGAGGGCTCCTCCGTGGGTAATACTCCTGTAGGGGATGGTTTCGGCTTTTCTTCAGGAATGGGAGACAGTAGAGGTGAAGGGCAGAGGGGGACGGCGAGGAAAGAAGAGGGTGGAGTCCCAGCCTTGCCCTAGGCTGGCGTGTAGCGAGGAAGTGTATATAATCGAGATCAGTAATTGGTTGTAAGATAAATGGTGGGGAGGTGCTACTTGGGTCTTCACGTGGCGGAGGATTGAGTCTTGGATCTTAATGGGATGGTTAGAAAGGGCGTCGAGTGAAAACATACGGGGGGTGGATAGAAAAGGGAGAGAGGAAATCTTCGCACACGCCATGGCATCTTCCGATTTCACGCTACCCCGGTTTCTGAAGGTGATTTGCCGGTGGGTCTGGGATGTGGGAGATCAGGACCATGTTCGTGGAAACCCTTGACAGGAGGGTTCTGTTGACCATTTCCCAAAGCCTCTGGCCCTCAGGGATTTGCCCATGTCGGGATCTGAGGGTGGGTTTAAGTCTTTTGAACTCTATCAGGATCCCCTTGAAGTTCTGGTGTGACTTGGAGCTGCTTCCATGGAAGCTGTGTGTGAGGGACAATCTGAAGTGTAGGAGCTCTGAGAAAGGGTTGTCCCGGGAGGAGTGCGGTGGCCGCTAGAGAGCATAGACCACTTCCCTGCTTCATTGTCCCTTTAACACAGAGGTGTTCAACCGGGTGGCGCTTCCATTCATTGGCCTAGGTTGGCCGAGTCTCTCCTATTCGGATGTGGCCTATGGGCATCAGAGGCCTGGGTGGCCGACCGCTGCATTATTCTAGTTAGTCTAGTGGTCCGGTACCACACGTGGAATGCACAATGTTTAGTATCGACGCAGCGTAAATCCTCACTGGGAGGGTGTTAGGAACTTCTGGGTGACCTGGTGAAGGTGCTCTCAGGAGTATGAGAGCTGGGCACGGGAGGGGCCTCTCTCCTTTGGAGGGGGTTCTCCTTGTAGTGTCCCTTAGTCTGTCATTCCTCTCCTGCTGTGGACTGAAGCTGCACAGTAGATTTTTGGTTTTGTGTTCTGGGCATGTAGTGATGTAGGCTCTTGCAGGCGCCGAACCTGGGCTTATTGGGTGGTTATATGATTTTGTTATATTTTCATCATGTTGTAATAGTGTTTATATTGTATCTATATATTGTGTATAGTGTGGTCTGGATATATGGGCAAATTATCAAGCTGTCTAAAGTCAGAATATTCTCGTTGTCCCATGCAACCAACACAGCTCCCGTTTAAAATATTCATGAGCACTGGTGAAATGAAGCTGAGCTGGGATTGGTTGCCGTGGGCAAACTGAAATTCTGACTTTCAGACACTTGATAATCTGACCCATTGTGTTAGGTTGGGAGGGGGGTGATGGTGGTGAGATTTGGAACTGATATTGGACACTGGATTGGACCCTGGTCTGACTTTTTAATGCAAAACTTTGGACATTAGACCGTGTCTGAGGGAGGGAGTGGGCATGGGATTCAGTTAAGTGTAGGGTGAATTTTGTATTAATTAAAAAAAAAATTAAAATGTAAAAAAAAAAATGTTTTTGGGTGTAGGATGTGTTATTTGTGTGGGGTGGTCTGTTCATTAGAGAGAGGTGGGTTTTTTATGTTCATATATGTTAATGATATCTTAGTTGGCTAGTGTGAATGAGGCGGACCAGCAGTAAGTTGTTTGTAATATTGTATATTTGTACAAATTTTTTGTATGTTTTTGTTATGTTTATATTATATATTTTAATAAATGATCTACAGAATGTCTGTGCTCCAGAAGAAGTATTATGCCCCAATACTTCTCTATCTCTGCTGCAGTGACAGGGATCCACCTGTGGGGTTTTGGGTAATATGCTGTGCAGCACAGATTTTGTCTACACTAACTTTTAAATTCAATAGCCCATCAAAAAAATACTTTAAAAGTTCACAGCTCTGATGCCCTGCCATGTCAAATTTAATTTCAGTTGGCCCAAAAAGTCTGGGACCAAAGGGGTATATATTCTGGGCCTACCTTGTGGGGTCAGTGAAAACCCAGACACTTCTCCCCTAGCGTCCCCAGGCATTTTCTCTGCAGAAGTCTCAGGCACTTCTCCACATAAACCCTATTGTGACTTCTCAGGGGTTCTTGAAGGTCACTGGAAAATGAGGAAGATGAGAGGCGAAGTGGGCATCATCCCCACTACTGACTCTGTCTTAGAGGCCTGGATGTGTATGCCTCCAACACGGTTACTGTCTAAAACAGTGTACACGAAAAATAAGATAATGTGCACCATAAAATTAGATAATGTGCCCAGAAAAATTAGATAATGTGCACCAACTACACGGTGTGGCTCCCCCAGTTTCCCTGATGACCCGAGCACTAACCACCAAATTCTTCCTCCAGCAACTTCAATACTGGCATCCCCAGCTCCTCTATTCCTCAGATTTGCTACTTCTAAATGCACTACTAACTTGGAATAATCCGAACAGACCAGCCTCCATCAGCGCACTTCCACCTGTCCCTACTTCTGTCCTACTCTGGCTGATTTAGTACTCTGCAACCAAAAAAGGGTATGTCGCTCAAATAACAACTCAACCTTGGAGCAATCCATTAACTCCTGCTCTCCGGCATATGCTGAGTCAGGTGGTAAGGACTCTGCACAAGCCCTGCTAACGAGTTTTTACTATGAAAGCACTTCTAGGGGACTAAGATCCAATATCCCCACTGACATCCAACAGGCTGTGCTTGAGGCTAAGGACAGAAGTTGTTTCTTATTGGAGAAAGAACGACCCACGTTGTAAACAGATGGCTGAAATTACCGCAACTCACACACGACTTAGACGTAGTAGCTAACAACTTAAAGTAAGAATTGGCCACTCTGAAGACAAAACTAGCGGAACCAAAAAGAAATTTCCGGATCCCGCTAGGTGCAGATGAAATCGCCTTTTATTCGATTTGTCAGGGCATCCATCAGATAAAATACAGGTGGCATGGTATAATCGTCATGCGTTCTAGCACATACAAGTGCTCTTAATCATGACTGAGGAGTGTGGTCGACCTGTTTGTTAATAACCATCGGCCACTCCTCCCCCTTCAGATTCCACCAATCACATGTGATACAATAAACATGTCATCTTTGCAAAATTTACAAAAATTCCATTGCAAGCATTATAGGTGCAAGAATTATACATAATAATCATGTTTTGTTATAAAATTAAACTTAATAATACAGAGGCAATGTTTTTCTTTGTTTCCTGGTTTCCTTTCAGCTGTTACCAGGGACTCCATGCTGATCTGGTATCTGCGGTCATGTGACTTGTCACCTGGTACAGCAACCGTTGAACAGCCGGAATACTTCATCTAGCAATACATTCCGTGGCGCCTTGAATTCATAAAGGTAAGTATATATACCGGTGCAATCGAGGACCAACCAGCCTGGCATATCTCACGGTCGTTGGGAACACTTTGTGTTAATAATATTATCCACGAGGTACCATAGGTTGTTCGGTCTGATCGATGGATCCGATTAGCCCAGTAAACTAAATACAAAGAGTAAGACACAAATTAAAATATTATATTTAAAAAAAACGGAACAACCTCCACTTCAGAGGAACAACCTCCACTTCAGAGGTATCCCTGAGGCTGTTAAACCAAGGGCTTGGTGGAATTCCTTACAGATATTTTGCAACTTTACTCCCTGATGCTTCCACTTCCACCTTCCACAACCAAGGATACTATGACCACTATCATTTCTTCCATATCAAGGAGAAAATTGTGGCTGCAGCCCAGGCAGCAACCAGTACCTGAGTGCTTCAAGCATGTCACTGTCTTTGCAGCACCTTCCAGTCATCCAACATCTCTACTGGTGGGGATTCCAGTAAAGCTGATAGTGTCGAGGAACAGCTCTAAATTCAACAGCCGACACTCCAGAACAAGTCCATTATCTGTGCATAGACTATAACCTCCAGTTCAAGAGGCTGCTGGACCATCACACAGAGGCACTCCTCCCCTTCCATTCCAGAATAGTGGTCCACTGTCTCTCGCAAACGGCAAACATCACTCACAAGCTCTTTTGACTCCACTTTACTGGACTTGGTGAGATGAACTGTTGGTTCTAACGGTGTTCTTTTTTCACTCTGTGTTCTTGTTTCATCGGAGCTACTATGGCATTTCAAATCCTTCAATCAGACATTTCTCCTCAGGGCATGATGTGGGTGCAACCCATCGCCAACTCCCTTTAAATCCTTTTTTCTAAACCCTCTTAAAAAACATATTTTCAGTGATCTATGGCCCTCTCATACAGTCCAATACAGAAGGACCCATTTGCCTCTAGATGGGAAAAGGAACTACAAATCAAATTCTCCCTCATCCCTTGGATTCATATCATATCCTTCCTTGTAACACAAATTTATCCAAAGAGCTCTAAAGTCCTTTGTCGGAAGAGGAAAAGAGTGTACCAAGCCCAACAACACCTACACAAACAGGTGACCAAGAACTCTTCATTACCTTCACCTGGTCGGCCATTCGGCATTACATCAGCCCCTCGCCTCTTACATCAAGACCACCATATGCTGGTGGCTACACTGAGTCCCTTCGGGGGATACAGATTGTGCCCTATTTCGGATGACTGGCAATTATACAGAGAATTGATCTCTCTTGAAACGTTCATCTTCAGATGACCATCGATCTTCTACACACTGGGTTTCCTATCATTGGGGAAAATCCCTTCTTCTTCCAACAACCAAATTCAGTTCCTGGGGTTTATGCTTGACCGTGCAGTATGACTATTAACCTTCCTCAGGAAAGAAACTTTGAAAATCAAGCAGTCCGTGACCTGACCGTTATCAAGACAAGATGTTGCAACAGTCAGAACACCATGAGTGTTCTGGGTCTGATGACTTCAATAATAGAAGCAGTTTCTTAGGCAAAAGCACATTTTAGACAGCTACACGTTAACCATTCTAGCTATTTGGAACAAATCTCCACAGTATTCGACAACCGATTGTTTACTCCTCCAGCACAGAGTCCAGCCTCAGTTGGTGCTGAGAAGAAATTTGGTCGGCCGGCAATCTTTAGGTTTTGTTCACAGACAGGCACTCTTCCTTGAATCAAGAGAGATTGAAAGCCACTTATTATCACCTGATTCTTCCAGACACAGCCTAATCAACACAGGCATGTGCAGGTACAATCTGTCATTGTTTATTACTGGAACACAAGGGAGACAAAAGTCAGACCCCTCATCAAACTGTGGTCAGAAGAAGATCTCTTGTTCTATGGTGTCTAATACATAGTGTCCTCTTGAAGACACAATAATTAAATTGCCGTCAAATTCAATCCACCAAGCGTAGACTCTTTTTCAGAGGTCTCCCTCCTTTCTCAATAGCTGATGCTTAATACTGCTTTGTTCCTTTATACTATCTTTCAGAAAGAAGAAACCTGATATTGATGCAAACTGAAAAAACCTGTATTGGATTTCTTTCTTTGGGTGGTTTTTTTTTTACTTTTAGTACAATGTATCCTTGCTTTCTTTTGTTTATATAGGTGTATATTCATCTTTGTGGTTTTCCTAACAACTAGTTTACAACACGAATAAGTAAAATATATAAAATATAAAACAACATCAAATAGAAATAAAATATCTCCAGTTCAAGAGTATGGGCAAAACTGAGCACATATCTAATAAAAATTGAGACACTGCAGTCTGGAAATAGTCATAAATGTAATATGTGAAGTCAGAGTAGTTTGAGATCGTTTTTCAATAAAAAATGCATATTTTCAAACAAATGCAAATATAGTTGTCAAGACCAATGAACATATTTCAAATAATGTAAGAGTTATTGGGCAGAGTGGGGGTCCTGCCTGCTTGTGCATACAGCCTGACGCACACCCACAGTCAGTCCCAAACCAGCACCTTCACAAAGAACTTTCCATTGAAGCATAAACTCGAAAACCAAATTCATAAAAAAACAAAAACCTCCAGCTCTGCATTTTAAAAACCTTTTTGTGATAATTGACTGAAAATTCAAAGATTTTTTTAGACTTCTGCTTTGGAACTTTTTGTTAACTTAGTTCCCCGCCCCCCACCATCTTGGATACTGTATGCAAGCACAAACATTTTGTTGGGGTCTCTATACAACTTACAGACACACAATCTCTTTACTCAAGATAGCGTCTGAAGTTTGCCCTCAACCAAAAAATGGAGAGATTTCAAACGACTATATAGGATTGAAAAATATATATGCAACCTATCTTTAAAAAAATACCAATATAATCAATGCACAAAGTCTCAGCCACAACAAAGATATCTACACAGATTTACAAACCTAGATCTAAGTGGTATCCTAGAAAGGAGGTCATGTAAAGAATGGAAGCATTTAAATTAGAAGTAGAAACGAACAGGACACTTAGGAAAATAAAAGGAAGTAGAACCCAAAATAAACCTCACAAAGGGAATGAATGCGATACAAATCTTAGAAAGCAATTCCCAAATCCGATACGGTCAGGATGACACGAAGGGGGGGCATAGTGGTCATGGACAACCAACAATGCTCAAAAAGGAGTCCACAGAAGAATATACAATGCTACTAACAAAATTAGCCAGCTCAGCATTAAAAAAGACATTTTACCTAAATCGAAATATAATTTTCAAGGAATCACAGAATCCCAGTATTCTACACTTCTACCGTATCTAGAGTGCATAAGGACATAGAATCCAGGACCATAGAAATAGGATCACTGCTGCAATTTGTGAATGGGTAAAAATCACACCAAGTTACATTAGTGATACCACCCACCATTATTTCAACAAACCAAGGTGCAGCAGGTGTATCGTACTTCTGTATCACAGCATCCGAAATAGAGAGGAACAGCCTCCTTCATTTTAAAAGGATAGATTTTTATTTAAAATTCATAACTATTATGTTGATTCAGTTCTTTTATCCGGTCAGACTAAGGTACCTGCCATGGGCACCAGGTTCGGAACCGAGTTACGCCACTTGTTTTTGCGGGTATTGGTGAGTTACATACCATCCAGCCTTAAACTCAGTAGGATCTAGTGCTCTGGAGCGGTACATTGTGATGTCATACTAATGCTCAGCATCTGAGGGTTCATTAACCAGTTTCATAAACCTCCTTAAACATTAACAACTTCATCTACATTCACCCCACCATTGACATACCGAAGATTTGAATTTTTAGATCTTCCTGTTTTTGTCGATTGGAAAGCATAGACTATCTTTTCCACCTATTAAAATCCTACAGCTCAAAACACTACATCTTACAGAAAAGTTTGTTACTTACCAGATGGCTTCTAAATGTACCATTATACAGTTTTGTCGTTTCGGCGGAACTGCACATATGAAGATCCCTTTGGAAAGGAGGCAGCACAGTTAAAACAAATTTCAAGTCAGCAATTATGAAAATGTTAAAATCCCTAGATAGAACACCTTTTTGAGGGACAACAAACAACACGCCAAAACAAAACGAAACAAACATTATATTACCTTTTAGTGCCAACTATCGAATGTTTTAAAAACACTGGTACCTTCTAGCAAGATGCGCAAACCCCCCATTTTATACCCAAACAGCCAACAATTTAAATAAAAGTAGTGCCCTGCTACAAATGAACAAACAAACAGCACAAATAATATTATCATGGCTTAATGATTTAAGGGTTTCTCCTCTGTGGTACCTATCTAGTCTGTAAAAACACAACATTTCCGAAAGGAGACACTCGGGTACAATCCCAACCAATAACTTTGAGTGGACACAAGAATCTTTTCACTTATGGTACTAAGTGTACTATATATCTTTTGAGTGTCCATGCGCCACCTACAATATATAGGGCGACTTTGACCTCTTAAAAAGAGAGAGTGAAGGACATATTAGGAATATCCAAACATTTTTATCCACACAATCTCTATCTCTCTGCATACCGTAAGTATCACAATAGAGACCCAAAACTCTGAAATGTTGTCTTGCATACAGTACGCCCAAAAATGTATCCCAAATTTTTAAAATGCAGAGATGGAGTTTTGGTTTTTTATGACCTTTGTTTTTATGATGTCTGTTTCACGGAGTTCTTTATGATGCTGAGGGGTTGGGCTGACTGTGGGTGTGCGTCAGGCTATTTCAATATCAACCGCCCACTCTGCCCAACATCTCTCCATTCAATGTTCAATTTTGTCTAGATGTGTGTCTAGTTTGACCAGTAACTTAAATTTTGATGTTGTTTTATATTTTATTTTTTTACTTTTATATCTGTGTACAATATTTAAGAAAACACAAAGATGAATCACCATACTAAACAAGACATCAAGGATCATCCTGAACATCAAATCACACCAAAGAAGAAATCCAATACGGTTTTCAGTTTTGCTCAATATCCATGGTTTTTCTTCTTTCCTGATTGAATTTGAACATGCAATTAATTTATTTTTAATTTTTGGTCTACTAGAGGACACTTTGTAATACACCTAAGAACCAAGTGTTTATTGAAACCTTGCCAAGCTAGCACTCTCCTTGTCCCCACACATGTTAAGTGAGATTCTATTAACCAAGAGGATGTCTGCAAACTGCCAGACAGTGACAGCTTTGTAAAATGTCAGGAAATAGAGACGCTCTCAGATAGGTGTTTCATTAAAAGGAACCCAACCTTTACGGACTCCGGAACCTTAAGTGCACATCGGTTCCACACATGTTAGTAAGTCTATCGGACCTGAAGGAGACCACGTGCTTCAACATAACGTCAGAACTGAATGGTGTGTAAGTGTATGAAAATCTTATAGTCCTCACAACATCCAGCAAACGCCTCAAATCAATATCACAATCATCTGCTTTCCTAACCTTTGGCAAGCACACAGGATTAAAGATATTTGTGTCATGCGTATTCAACTAAGACGTTAGAGTGGTGTAAATGTATGCTACATCTTGCTAACTACTGTGTTTAAATGGGACATTACATCAAGGAAAGTGAAAGAAAAAGAGATTATACTTTGTATATCTTCATTTTTTTAACAAGAGACCCTTCGTGTTACTCCCTTACAACCTTTTCTGATACCTATTGCTGACCGAGTAACATAATGTCAATACCCTTAACAATAATGAAATTTTCCATAGTGTGACATAACCACATATTTTTTGGGGACTTCTATACCTCTTTTAACAACCAGCTGATATAGTGCTATTCCAGTTTATGGTTACAATGTATGTGTTACTATTTTGATATATGTGTTGTTTTAGGTAACCTTATGTGGGTTTTTATTAACCTGTAATGGGTCTTTAATGTTTGAACTTTTAGTACACAGTTGCTGTTAATAAAACAGTTTTTTATTGAGATAAATACTTGCAACTAATGGGGGTTTGGGTGCCGTAACTGTGCGCCTGGACCACTTTATGGGAACCTTGTAAACTCCCTGTTGTTCCACATCTTGGAACAATGGGGTTTTGTCATCTATCATTTTAGTATGCGATATTCTCAAATCTTTAAAGGACATCAAACTTCCTATTAGAACACGGTGGCACGAGTGGCATCCCCCTTGGTCCTACATTATCTCATCAGACCTCCTTTGACCTTACGGAGCCTCTCTAAAATCATTATCGTGACGCTTCTGTTTTAGTTGACTGTTTCCAACCGCTAGAAATATTTCGAGATTCAAGCCTAATCCTGCCAAAGAGCCATCCTTACTCAATAAGACCACGATGCAGTCATACGAAGTCACTAGTTCCTTGTTTAGTCCTAAAGTGGCCGCAGTTGCCCTAATTTACATCACCGGAATATTTTCTTCCAGCTTCAGTAAGGATGGTCAATCAGCAAGTTCAGACAATCTTTCTGGATCTTAAAGCATCTCCATCATGACTAGAGATGAGCGAACATGCTCGTTCAGATTACGCTACTCGAAACTGCTCGTTGCTCGGACGAATACTTCGCCGCCTCGAGAAATGCATCTCCCGCCGTTTTTGCTTTTGCCGGCCAGAACAGAGCCATCACAAGCCAGGAACTCTGCACTCCACCCAGCATGACGTGTATACCCTTACACATCGATAGCAGTGGTTGGCTGTCCAGATCAGGTGACCCTGGAATAGACTGCCCCTGCCGCGCTGCACGGATCATCTGTGTCTGGATGCCGCTAGGGAGAGAGCTGTCTGCTGGTCAGGGAAGAGCGTTAGGGTTGTTCTATAGAATAGTGTTAGGCAGTTGTGTATTCGAACAAGAACCGAACAGCCCCTTCTTAGCTACATAACGTTATACATTTTTTTTTTTTATTGCTTGGATGGCTTGCTGGCACTAGTAGTGCAGCTAGTACCATATTGGTGGGAATTTGCATTGGGGGAGACTTGCGTACCGTTGTGTTTAGCTTTAGTGACACGACATATCCACCTCAAACACCGAAGTGGGAAAATTTATTAGGGGTTTGAGTTAGAATTGCAGAGTCTGCTGATTTTTTTTTTTTTACTTATTTCATTTATAGCTCAACTCATCTTGCAAAGAGTGTGCTCTTCATGTAGGCTACAAATAGCCATAGGAGAAACCCAAGCTTACGTAGGCCTACAATAGCGTTATATTTTCCTTTTTTGTTTGCTTGTGGCTGGGCTTGCTGGCATAGTAGTCAGCTAGTACCATATTGTGAGGAATTTGCTGGGAGACTGCGACGTTGTGTTTAGCTCTTGTGACACGCATATCCACTCAAACACCGAAGTGGACAATTATTGGGGTGTTGATAGAATTAGGAGAGTCTGCTGATTTTATTTTTTTTTAGCCTTTATTTCATTTTATAGCTCAAACTCATCTTGCAAAGCATGTGCTTCAGTGTAGGCTACAAAATAGCCATAGGAGCACCCCACGGCTTACTTAGGCCTACAATAGCGTTATATTTTCCTTTTTTTTGTTTGCTTGTGGCTGGGCTTGCTGGCATTAGTAGTGCAGCTAGTACCATATTGTAGGAATTTGCAGGAGCACTGCGACCGTTGGTTTAGCTCTTAGTGACACCATATCCACCTCAAACACCGAAGTGGGACATTTATTAGGGGTTTGAGTAGTATTAGGCAGAGTCTGCTGATTTTTTTTTTTTACTTTATTTCATTTTATAGCTCAACTCATCTTGGCAAAGCAGTAGCTTCAGTGTAGGCTAAAATGCCATAGAGACCCCAACGGCTTACTTAGGCCTACAATAGCGTTATATTTTCCTTTTTTTTGTTTGCTGGTGGCTGGCTTGCTGGCATAGTAGTGTTCAGCTAGTACATCTTTGTGAGGAATTTGCTGGGAGACCTGCGACCGTTGTGTTAGCTCTTAGTGACACGCATATCCACTCAAACACCGAAGGGACAATTATTAGGGGGATTAGAATTAGGCAGAGTCTGCTGATTTTTTTTTTTTTTTTTACCTTTATTTCATTTTATAGCTCAAAATCATCAGCACAGCACAAATCCAGTGTGTGCTGTCAGTGTAGGTTGGAAACTAGCCTTAGCAATAGGATAGCATCGTTTTGTTAAAAAAATAAAAAAAAAAAAATAAACACAAAAAAAAAAATTCTAAGTTTACACTTTAATTTGGAAATTTTTAACCGAGGGCTAGGGGTAGAGGACGATGGCGTGGACGGGCGTCCAACTACTGCAGGGTCAGAGGCCGTGGTCCTGGGCGGGGTGAGACAACACCTGCTGATGGGGGATCAGGGAACGCCGCAGAGTACACTCCCTGGTTTCATCATGTCAAGTTACTGGGACTCGTGGTAGAGCACTGTTGAGGCCAGAACAGTGACGAAGAGGTGATGTCGTGTTGCGGACAATGCTTCTCGCCACTTTGTCCACCAGTCAGTCCCACGCAAAATTTGGCACTTTGAATCCGGCATACTCTGAGGAACTGTTTCTGTGACCCTTCCCACAGTCACAAACCACTTGTCCCTGCTGCTGAGGCATTTTCCGATGCCCAGGTTTTCCACCGTCGCAGTCTGTGGTGATGATGACATTACTGACGTAGTGGAAGAGTGTGTAAAGGTGTGGACGATGAGGAGACACGGTTGTCAGACAGTGGTGAATTTGTGTCAGGGCAGGAAGTGAGGGGGAGCAAGACGAGGAATCGGAGGATGATGAGGTGACAGACCCAAGCTGGGTTGATAGGCATGGGTGAACACATGCTTCTGAACGAAGGCAGTCCTATAGCAGAAAAAGGTTGGAAGAGGCAGTGGTGGGGCCAGACGAGAGGCACGGGCCAGAGCTGGTGCATCAGCGCCAAATGTTGCCGTAGTCAAGCTCCGTGGCGAGGGCTAGATTTCAGAAGTATGGAGGTTCTTTAAAGAAACACCGATGAACCGACGGACTGTGGTGTGCAACCTTTGCCAAACCAGGATCAGCAGGGGTTCCACCACTACTAGCTTAACTACACCAGTATGCGCAGCATTGAATGCTAAACCCCCACTCAATGGCACCAAGCCCATTCACCTCCGCCGGGCACACCACTGCTCCTTTCCCCTGTGTCATCTGCTAGTCACCCCTGCCCAGGACCCGCCCCAAACACCTCCCATGGCAAAACCCTCTTCGCCTCCAGATCCCCCACAGCATCCACCAGCGTTCAGCTCCTCATACCCCAACGCTGGAGCGCAAAGAGAAGTAAGCGCCACCACCCACCCACCCCCAGCCCTCAACGTCCACATCTATAAGTTGCTTACCTGAGATGCTGCCCTATAGGCTGGTAGAAGACCAGGCCTTTGAAACCTCATGGCGGCGGCCCCCTCGGTATTCGGTCCCCGCCGCCACTACTTTTCCCGATGTGCCGTCCCGCCCTGCACAAGCACGTGTCAGAGAACATCCTCCGTGCCCTGACAACGCACGTTTCTGACAAGTCCACCTACCCGGACACGTGGACGAGTGCTGCCGGCAGGGTCCACTATTAATCGCTGACGGCACATTGGGTAACTTGGTGGAGGCTGGGACCGGTCTGACCCTGGGGCTGGTCATATACGCCGAAGCCGAGATTGGCTGGGGCCTACCTCGGTCCAGGTCTCAAAGGCCTCCTCCTCCTCCCACCCCTCCTCCACCTCCTCCTCTGAATTACCATCGTGGGCATGGCGCACATCAGTCGTAGCTCTAGCACAGCAGCAGTGCCATCGCTAACGACAGCAGGCGGTGCTCAAACGCTGAGCCTAGGCGATAAAAGCACACCGCCCAGAGTTATTCAGGGCATCACGTGCGCAGACTGATCTTGGCTGCACCCGCTGAAACTGAAGCCAGGCATGGTTGTGTGTGACAACGCCGTAACCTGGTGGCAGCTCTGCAAACTCGACAGACTGACACAGTGCCATGCCTGGCCCAGTGTTAAATCTCATAGTTCAAGCGTTCCTCAAGACATACCCAATCTGTCTGATTTGCTCACGCCTCCAAACTGCCCACTGCTCACCAAACTGTTGTGCGACGTGCCCAACGAGGTGGAATCAACATATACCATGTTATCCAGAGTTTACCAGCAGGCAGAGCGATTGTAGACTGCCAGATGTCAACTTCACCAGAACTGGTAGTCAGGTCAGTCAGCTTCCTCCAAGTCTACAATGAGGAGTGGATGTGGATGTCTGATATCTGTCAGGTGTGAGAGTAACTTTGAGGATCACCCAGAGTGGTCAGTGGTGATGCGCCATCATCAGCCTCACCATCCCCTGCTTGGCCTGTTTGAAAACTCTCTGGTCAGCATGAAGTCAAAGCTTTGCCGCTCGTCACAGAGACGGGGGAATAAGATTTCCTGTTGATAGCCAAAGCCATATGTCTGTTTCTCAGCGATATCGGAGAGGTGGAGGTGGAGGAGGATGAGGAGGAAGAGGAGGAGAATGTTGGCGAGACAGAAGAGGGACCATTGTTCAGTCCTTCACTGTTCAGCGTGTATGGGCAGAAGAAGAGGAGTTGGAGGAGTTGGAGGAGGAGGAAATGGGCAGTCGGCCAGTGAGGGAGTGAATTCTTGCGCGTGGGACCTGCGACATATGGCAGATTTCATGCTTGCCTATCCCGTACCCTCGCGTTCAAAGAATTTATTCCAGCACCGATTATGGGTATCCACTCTCCGGACCCACGGTACAAGCAAAATCTTTCCACTCTCATCCTGGAGAGGAAAGGAGTGTGAGAATGCATGCATCAGCAGGCCTGGTGCACAAGCTGAAACAGTATTTCCTCTCTGACAGCGTACGGCAGGGGCGTACTGGCGGACAAGTAGCGAGGGAGAGTAGGCGACGCAGCAGCTTTCCAGCACTGGCAAGGTTCACGTTTACAAGGCCTTTGCCAGTTTTACGGCAAGACACTGTCACCTTCGCCCAGTCTCGGCAAGTAGGGCTGATTCTTTACAGAAAGATGTGAGGGAGTATGTGCTGACTATACCATCGTCTAAATGATCACACAGCTCCACTACACTACTGGGTTCAAAGCTGGCATGTGGCCTACGACTGCGCTGTACGCTTGGAGTTTCTTGCCTGCCCTGCGCGTAGCGTGTGTTCGAGAGTGTTTTCAGTGTCAGCGCGTGGCAATCATCCCGATAACGTACGCCTGCGACTGACAGCGCTTGACAGGCTGACGTATCAAGATGAATAAAGCCGGACTTTCTCCGCGATTCATTCCCCCTGCATGTGGATAAAGACTGCAACCTGAATAAATGTAGCACTCCTCTCCTCTATTGTCCTCCTTCTTCCTACCTCTTTTGTAACTAAAGCATAGGAACTGGCTATTTTTTTGCCCAGGGCCAACTGGCTCTACTATAGTACTCTATGTATTTAATTTTTCTGGAGGGCCACCTTACCCGGTCCTCTGTTTTAAGCAATTTTTGGGAGTGCCACATACAGGCACTCAACCTATTTAATTTTTTCTGGCGACCACCTACCTGCTCATCTGGTTTGAAAACTTTTGGACTGCCACATCGCAACTATCCAAATTAAAATTGCTCCATAGCAGCCTCCACTGTCGTCTTGTTAGCTGGCTCCACAACGTTGTCCTCCGATTGTTGCAAACCTCTGAAAAGAGAGGGCTCCTCCGTGGGTATACTCCTGTTATGCATATGCTCATTTTATGAGATAAATATTTTTAACAATAATAAAAGAGATTCCTTTATCCATTGGATCTCTACGTCTGCTGTTTGCACCAAGCGCCTTCCTGAACCTCTCGTCGGGCTCTTCCTCCATTCCACATCGTTCCAGGATCCTGGTCCTTGGCAAACGTGGTCTCCCAGGAGTGGCAGCTGCTGGTAGCTATTTCATTACATGCCTATACCATCTTCATCAAGGTGAGAGTCTTCACTTACTCTTCTACATTAATTGACCATTACGATATCACACGATAGCTGCGCCTCTCTTCCTTTGTCTCTACCTCCTGTCATTCTTTCTGGGACCTGGAGCCTTGCCCCCAGAGTCCCTCGATCCCAGGCTTCCACTGCATTACCGCACAAGCAGACAAGGAGGGTTGTGTATGGTCAACCCTGTGGTATTCCTAGTGAATACCTTTCTTAAGATCAATATTGCAAACCTCTGAAAAGAGAGGGCTCCTCCGTGGGTATACTCCTGTAGGGGATGGTTTCGGCTTTTCTTCCAGGAATGGGAGACAGGAGAGGATCTTCGCACACCGCATGGGCATCTTCCGATTCACGCTACCCCGGTTCTGAAGGTGATTTGCCGGTGGGGTCTGGGAATGTGGGAGATCAGGACCATGTCGTGGAAACTCCTTGACAGGAGGGTTCTGTTGACCCATTTCCAGAAGCCTCTGGCCCTCAGGGATTGCCCATGTCGGGATCTGAGGGTGGGTTTAAGTCTTTTGAACTCTATCAGGATCCCCTTGAAGTTCTGGGATGTGACTTGGAGCTGCTTCCATGGAAAGCTGTGTGTGAGGGACAATCTGAAGTGTAGGAGCTCTGAGGAAAGGGGTTGTCCCCGGGAGGAGTGCGGTGGCCTGCTAGAGAGCATAGACCACTTCCTGCTTCATTGTCCCTTTAACACAGAGGTGTTCAACCGGGTGGGCGCTTCCATCCATTGGCCTAGGTTGGCCGGTCTCTCCTATGCGGAGTGGGCCTATGGAGCATTCAGAGGCCTGGGTGGCCAGGACCGCTGCACATTATTTCTAGTTAGTCTAGTGGTCCGGTACCACACGTGGAATGCACAATGTTTAGTATCGACGCAGCGTAAAATCCTCACGTGGATGAGGTGGTTAGGAACATTCTGGGTGACCTGGTGAAGGTGTGCTCTCAGGAGTATGAGAGGCTGGGCACGGGGAGGGCCTCTCTCCTTTGGAGGGGGTTCTCCTTTAGTGTCCCTTAGTCTGTCATCTCCTCTCCTGCTGTTGGACTGAAGCTGCACAGTAGATTTTTGTTTTGTGTTCTGGGCATGTAGTGATGTAGGCTCTTGCAGGCGCCGAACCTGGGCTTTATGTGGTTGGTTTATATGATTTTGTTATATTTTCATCATGTTGTAAATAGTGTTTATATTGTATCTATATATTGTGTATAGTGTGGTCTGGGATATATGGGCAGATTTATCAAGCTGTCTGAAAGTCAGAATATTTCTAGTTGCCCATGGCAACCAATCACAGCTCCCGTTTAAAATATTCATGAGCACTGGTGAAATGAAAGCTGAGCTGGGATTGGTTGCCGTGGGCAACTAGAAATATTCTGACTTTCAGACAACTGGATAAATCTGACCCATTGTGTTAGGTTGGGAGGGGGGTGATGGTGGTGGGATTTTGGAACTGATATTGGACACTGGATTGGACACTGGTCTGGACTTTTTAATGCAAACTTTGGACATTAGACCAGTGTCTGAGGGAGGGAGTGGGCATGGGATTCAGTTAAGTGTAGGGTGAATTTTGTTTAATTAAAAAAAAAAATTAAAATGTAAAAAAAAAAATGTTTTTGGGTGTAGGATGTGTTATTTGTGTGGGGTGGTCTGTTATTAGAGGGTAGAGGGTGGTGTGTTTATGTTCATATATGTTAATGATATCTTATGTTGGCTAGGTGTGAATGAGGCTAGACCAGCAGGTAAGTTTATATTATATATTTTAATAAATGATCTACAGAATGTCTGTGCTCCAGTAGTCTCTGAGTGGTGGCTTCTTTACAAGCTCCAGAAGAAGTATTATGCCCCAATACTTCTCTATCTCTGCTGCAGTGACAGGGATCCACCTGTGGGGTTTTGGGTAATATGCTGTGCAGCACAGATATTTGTCTACACTACTTTTAAATTCAATAGCCCATCAAAAAATACTTTAAAAAGTCCACAGCTCTGAGCCCTGCCATGTCAAATTTAATTTCAGGTTGGCCCAAAAAGTCTGGGACCAAAGGGGTATAATTATCTGGGGCTACCCTTGTGGGGTCAGTGAAAACCCCAGACACTTCTCCCCTAGCAGTCCCAGGCATTTCTCCTGCAGAAGTCTCAGGCACTTCTCCAACATAAACCCTATGGTGACTTCTCAGGGGTTCTTGAAGGTCACTGGAAAATGAGGAAGATGAGAGGCAGAAGGGGGCATCATCCCCACTAGCTGACTCTGTCTTAGAGGCCTGGATGTTGTATGCCTCCAACACGGTGTACCTGTTCTAAAACAGTGTACACAGAAAAATAAGATAATGTGCACCAGAAAAATTAGATAATGTGCACCAGAAAAATTAGATAATGTGCACCCAACTACACGGTAGTGGCTCCCCCAGTTTCCCTGAGGACCCGCCACTAACCACCAAATTCTTCCTCCAGCAACTTCCAATACTGCATCCCCAGCTCCTTCTATTCCTCAGATTTGCTACTTCTAAATGCACTACTAACTTTGGAATAATCCGGGAACAGACCAGCCTCCATCAGCGCACTTCCACCTGTCCCTACTCCTGTCCCTACTCTGGCTGATTTTAGTACTCTGCAACCAAAAAAGGGGATGTCGCTCATAATAACAACTCATCCTTGGAGCAATCCATTTAACTCCTGCTCTCCGGCATATGCTGAGTCAGGTGGTAAGGACTCTGCACAAGCCCTGCTAACGAGTTTTACTATGAAAGCACTTCTAGGGGACATAAGATCCAATATCACCACTGACATCCAACAGGCTGTGCTGAGGCTAAGGACAGAAGTTGTTTCTATTGGAGAAAGAACGACCCACGTCGTAAACAAGATGGCTGAAATTACCGCAACTCACAACGACTTGGACGTAGTAGCTAACAACTTAAAGCAAGAAGTGGCCACTCTGAAGACAAAACTAGCGGAACACAAAAAAGAAATTTCCGGATCCAGCTAGGTGCAGATTAAAATCGCCTTTATTCGATTTTCAGGGCATCCATCAGATAAAATACAGGTGGCATGGTATAATCGTCAATGCGTTTCTAGCACATACAAGTGCTCTTAATCATGACTGAGGAGTGTGGTCGACCTGTTTGTTAAATAACCCATCGGCCACTCCTCCCCCTTCAGATTCCACCAATCACATGTGATAACAATAAAACATGTCAATCTTTGCAAAACTTAGTACAAAATTCCATTGCAAGCCATTATAGGTGCAAGAATTATACATAATAATCATGTTTGTTATAAAAATTAAACTTAAATAATACAGAGGCAATGTTTTTCTTTGTGTTCCGTGGTTCCTTTCAGCTGTTACCAAGGGAACTCCATGCTGATCTGGTATCTGCGGTCATGTGACTTGTCACCTGGTACAGCAACCGGTGAACAGCCGGAATACATTTAATAGCAAGACATTCCGTGGCGCCTTGAATTCATAAAGGTAAGTATATATACCGGTGCATCGAGGACCAACCAGCCTGGCATATCTCACGGTCGTTGGGGAACACTTTGTGTTAATAATATTATCCACGAGGTACCATCGGTTGGTCGGTCGATCGATGGATACCGATTAGCCCAGTAACTAAATACAAAGAGTAAGACACAAATATTAAAATATTATATTTAAAAAAGCGGAACAACCTCCACTTCAGAGGAACAACCTCCACTTCAGAGGTATCCCTGAGGCTGTTAAACCAGAGGGCTTGGTGGAATTCCTCACAGATTATTTTGCAACTTTACTCCCTGATGCTTCCACTTCCACCTTCCACACCAAGGAATACTATGACCACTATCCATTTCTTCCATATCAAGGAGAAAATTGTGGCTGCAGCCCAGGCAAGCAAACCAGTACCTGAGTGCTTCAAGCATGTCACTGTCTTTGCAGACCTTCCAGCATCCAACATCTCTTACTGGTGGGGATTCCCAGTAAAGCTGATAGTGTCGAGGAACGGCTCTAAATTCACAGCCGACACTCCAGAACAAGTCCATTATCTGTGCATAGACTATAACCTCCAGTATCAAGAGGCTGCTGGACCATCACACAAGAGGCACTCCTCCCCTTCCATTCCAGAATAGTGGTCCACTGTCTCTCGCAACGGCAAACATCACTCACAAGCTCTTTTGACTCCACTTTACTGGACTTGGTGAGATGAACTGTTGGTTCTACGGTGTTCTTTTTTCACTCTAGTGTTCTTGTTCATCTGGAGCTACTATAGGCATTTCAAATACCTTCAGATCAGACATTTCTCCTCAGGGCATGATGTGGGTGCAACCCATCAGCCAACTCCCTTTAAATCCTTTTTCTAAAACCCTCTTAAAAAACATATTTCAGTGATCTATGGCACTCTCATACAGTCCAATACAGAAGGACCCATTTGCCTCTAGATGGGAAAAGGAACTACAAATCAAATTCTCCCTCATTCCCTAGGATTCAATATCAGATCCTTCCCTTGTAACACAAATTTATCCAAGAGAGCTCTAGAAGTTGCTTTGTCGGAAAGAGGAAAAGGAGTGTACCAAAGCCCAACAACAACTATCAAAACAGGTGACCAAGAACTCTTCATTACCAGTTCACCTGTCTGCCATTCGGCATTACATCAGCCCCTCGCCTCTTCACCAAGACCACCATAGTGCTGGTGGCTACACTGAGTCTTCAGGGGATACAGATTGTGCCCTATTTGGATGACTGGCTTGAAACTTCATCTTCAGATGACCATCGATCTTCTACAACAACTGGGTTTCCTAATCAATTGGGGAAAATCCCTTCTTCTTCCAACAACCAAAATTCAGTTCCTGGGGTTTATGCTTGACTCGTGCAGTATGACTATTAACCTTCCTCAGGAAAGAAACTTGAAAATCAAGCAGTCCGTGGACTACCTTATCAAGACAAGGGGGCAGATTTATCAAGCTGTCTGAAAGTCAGAATATTTCTAGTTGCCCACGGCAACCAATCACAGCTCCCCTTTAAAATATTCATGAGCACTGGTAAAATGAAAGCTGAGATGTGCAACTGTCAGAACAGCCATGAGGGTTCTGGGTCTGATGACTTCAATAATAGAAGCAGTTTCTTAGGCAAAAGCACATTTTAGACAGCTACAAGTTAACATTCTAGCTATTTGGAACAAATCTCCAGCAGTATTCGACAAACCGATTGTGTTAACTCCTCAGACCAGAGTCAGCCTCAGTTGGTGGCTGAGGAAGAATTTGGCGGCCGGCAAATCTTTAGGTTTTGTTCACAGACAGGACTCTGTCCTTGAATCAAAGAGAATTGAAAGCCACTTATTTAACCCTGAAATTCTTCCAGACACAGCTAATAAAACAGCATGTGCAGGTACAATCTGTCATGTGTTTATTACATAAACAAGCAAGGGAGTACCAGGAGCAGACCCCTCATCAAACTGTGTCAAAAGAATATCTCCTTGTTCTTAGGTGTCTATACATAAGTGTCCTCTATGAAGACACAATAAAATTAAATTGCAGTCAAATTCAATCACCAAGCTAGACTCGTTTCAGAGGTTCTCCCTCCTTTCTCAATAGCTGATGCTTAATGACTGCTTTGTTCCTTTATACTATCTTTCAGAAAGAAGAAAACCTGGATATTGAGCAAAACTGAAAACCTGTATTGGATTTCTTTCTTTGGTGTGTTTTTTGACTTTCAATGTATCCTTGCATTTCTTTGTTTATATATGGTGATATTCATCTTTGTGTTTCCTAAAAACTAGTTACACAGATATAAAGTAAAAATATATAAAATATAAAACAACATCAAATATAAAATATAAAATATCTCCAAGTTCAGAGTATGGGCAAAACTAGACACGTAATATTAATATAATATTTGAAGTCAGATGTAGTTTTGAGAATCGTTTTTCAATAAAAAATGCATAGTTTCAAACAAATGAGATATAGTGTCAAACAAATGAGACATAGTTTCAAATAATGTAGAGAGTTGGGCAGAGTGGGGGTCTGCATGCTGGAATACAGCCTGACGCACACCCACAGTCAGCCCAAACCAGCATTCACAAAGAACTTCCATTGAAAGCATAAATCAAAAAAACCAAAGGTCATAAAAAAACAAAAATCTCCATCTCTGCATTTTAACCTTTTGGGATAATTGACTGAAATTCAAAGATTTTTTTAGACTCTGCTTTGGACATTTTTGTAACTTAGTTCCCCGCCCCCCATCAATCTTTGGATACTGTATGCAAAGCACAAACATTTTTTTGGGGTCTCTATACAACTTACAGACACACAAATCTTGTTACTCAATATAGGTCTGAAGTTTGCCTCAACACAAAAAATGGAGAGATTTCAAACCTATATAGGAATTGAAAAATATATATGCAACCTATCTTTAAAAAAATATCATATAAAAATGCAACAAAGTCTCAGCCACACAAAGAATATCTACATACAGATTTAAAACCTAGATCTAAGTGGTATCCTAGAAAGGAGGTCAGTAAAGAAATGGAAGCATTTAAATTAGAAGTAGAACAGGACCTTAGGAAAATAAAAGGAAGTAGAACACAAAATAACCTCACAAAAGGGGAAATGAATGCGATCAAAGACTTAGAAGAAAATTCCCAAATCACGATACGTCAGGATGACAAAGGAGGGGGGCATAGTGGTCATGGACACCAACAAGCTCAAAAAGGATCCCACAGAAGAATATACAATGCTACTAACAAAATTTAACCAGCTCAGCATTAAAAAAAGACATTTTACATAAATCGAAATATAAATTTATCATAGGAAATCACAGAATCCCAGTATTCTACACTCTACCGAAAGTGCATAAGGACCATAGAAATCCAGGACCATAGAAATAGGATCACTTACTGCCAATTTGTGAAATGGTAAAAATCACACCAAGTTACATTAAGGATACCACCCAGATTATTTCAACACAAACAAGGAATACAAGCAGTGTATCATACTTCTTATCACAGCATCCGGAAATGAAGGAGGAACAAGCCTCCTTCATTTTAAAAGGGATAGATTTTATTTAAAATCATAACTATTTTATGTTTGAAGGTTCATTTTACCGTCAGACTACAGGTACCGCCATGGGCACCAGGTTCGGACCGAGTTACGCCAACTTGTTTTCGGGGTATTGGGAGTTACATACCATCCAGCTTAAACTCAGTACGGATCTAGTGCTCTGGAGGCGGTACATTGATGATGTCATACTAATCTAGCAATCTGGAAGGGATTCATTAGACCAGTTCATAAACTTCTTAAACATTAACAACTTCAATCTAAAATTCACCCCACACATTGACACCGAAAGGATTGAATTTTTAGATCTTCTTTTTTCGATTGAAAAGCATAGACTATCTTGTTCCACCTATTAAAAGCCTACAGCTAAAAACAGCTACATCTTACAGAAAAGTTGTTACTTACCAAGATGGCTTCTAAATGTACCATATGGACAGTTTTGTCGTTTCAGGCGGAACTGCACATATGATGAATCCTTGGAAAAGGAGGCAGCACAGTTAAAACAAGATTTCAAGTCACATCTTATGAAAAGGTTAAATCCCTAGATAGAAACACCTTTTTTGAGGACAACAAAACAACAGCCACAACAAAAACAGAAACAAACATTATATTACCTTTTAGTGCCAACTATCGGAATATTTAAAAACACACTGGTACCTTATAAAAAAGGACAAGACCCCCCATTGTATACACAAAAGCACACAATTTAAATAATAAAGTAGTGCCCGCTATCAAAATGAAAAACAAACAGACAATAAATAATTTATCATGGCTTACATTTAAGGGTTTCTACCTCTGTGGTACCTATCTAGGCTGTAAAACCACAACATTTCGAAGGAGACAACTCGGGTAAAATCCACAACCAATAACTTTGAAGTGGACAAACAAGAATTTTTCACTTAGGGTACTAAGTGTACTATATATCTTTTGGAGTGTCCATGCCACCTACAATATATAGGGCGAACATTTAGACCTCTAAAGGAGAGAGTGAAGGAACATATTAGGAATATCAAAACATTTTTTACCAATCAATCTCTATCTCTGCATTACCGTAAGTATCACAATAGAGACCCAAAAACTCTGAAATGTTGTGCTTTGCATACAGTACCCCAAAAAAATATCCCAAAAGTTTTAAATGCAGAGATGGAGGTTTTTGGTTTTTTATGACCTTTGGTTTTTATGATGTATGCTTTCAATGGAAGTTCTTTATGAATGCTGGAGGGGTTTGGGCTGACTGTGGGTGTGCGTCAGGCTATATTCCAATATGCAGACCCCCACTCTGCCCAACTCTCTCCATTCAATGTTCAATTTTTGTCTAGATGTGTGTCTAGTTTTGACCAGTACTTAAATTTTATGTTGTTTTATATTTTATATATTTTTTACTTTATATCTGTGTAACTAATATTTAGAAAACACAAAGATGAATATCACCATACATAAACAAAGAAATACAAGGATACATTGAAAATCCAAATACACACCAAAGAAAGAAATCCAATACAGGTTTTCAGTTTTGCTCAATATCCAGGTTTTCTTCTTTCCGAATTGAATTTGACTGCAATTTAATTTTATTTTTAATTTTATTGTGTCTACATAGAGGACACTTATGTATAGACACCTAAGAACAAGTGTGTTTATTTGAACCTTGCCAAGGCTAGCACTCTCCTTGTCCCACACATGTAAAGGAGATTACTATATACGCAAAGGAGATTGCTGCACCTGGCCAGACAAGGACAGCTTTGGTAAGAATGGAGAACGCTCTCAGAGAGGTGTTATCATTAAAAGGAACCAACAGTTACGGAGCTCCAGAACATTAAGTGCACATCGGTTCCACACATGTGTAGTAAGTCTGATCGGACGCTGAAGGAGACACGTGCTTGCAAGCAGAACGGAGAACTGAATGGTGTGTGAATTGTATACGATCTTATATTTCTCAAAAACATCCAGCAAACGCCTCTAAATCAAATATCACAATCTTGCTTTCCTAAACCATTTGCAAGCCACAAAAGAGATTAAAGATATGTGTGTCATGCTGTATTCAACTAAGACGTTAGAGTGGTGATAAATGTATGCTACATCTTATCTAACTACTGTGTTTAAATTGGGACATTACATACAAGAAAGTGAAAGAGAAAAGAAGATTTATACTTTGATATATCTTCATTTTTTTAACAAAGAGACCCTATCTTGTACTCACCTTACAACCTTTTCTGATACATATTGCTGACCGAGTAACAAATAATGCAATACCTTAACAAATAATGCAATATTTCAATAGTGTGAACATAACACATATGTTTTGGGGACTTATATACCTCTTTTACAAACCAGCTGATATAGTGATATTTCCAATTTATGTGTACAATGTATGTGTACTATTTTGATATATGTGTTTTTATGTAACCTATATGTGTTTTTATGTAACCTGTATGGGTCTTATGTTTGATCTTTAGTACAACAGTGCTTTAATAAAACAGTATTTTTATTGAGAAATAAATACTTGCAACTATAATTGGGTGTGCCGTAAACTGGTGCCCTGGACACTTTATGGGAACCTTGTAAACTCCCTGTTGTTCCACATCTCTTGGAACAGATGGGGTTTTTCATCTAATCATTTAGTATGCAGATTCTTCAAATCTTTAAAGGACATCAAACTTCCTATTAGAACACGGTGTCCAGAGTGGCATCCTCCCTTGGTCCTACATTATCTCACAGAACCTCCCTTTGAGCCTATACAGGAAGCCTCTCTAAAATCATTATCGTGACCTTCTTTTTAGTTGCTGTTTCCACCGCTAGAAATATTTCAGAGATTCAAGCCTAATCCTGCAAAGAGCCATATTTACCAATAAGACCAGACTGCATCATACTAAGCACAGTTCCATTGTTTATTCCTAAAGTGGCCTCAGTTTCTAATTTAAATCAGGAATATTTTCTTCCAGCTTCAGTAAGGATGGTCATCAGCAAGTTCTACATCTTCTGGATCTTAAAAGATCCATCATGACTAGAGATGAGCGAACATGCTCGTTCGAGCATTAGCGTACTCGAAACTGCTCGTTGCTCGGACGAATACTTCGCCCGCTCGAGAAAATGGCATCTCCCGCCGTTTTGCTTTTTGCCGGCCAGAAACAGAGCCAATCACAAGCCAGGAGACTCTGCACTCCACCCAGCATGACGTGGTACCCTTACACATCGATAGCAGTGGTTGGCTGTCCAGATCAGGTGACCCTGGAATAGACTAGCCCCTGCCGGCGCTGCACGGATCATTCTGTGTCTGGATGCCGCTAGGGAGAGAGCTGCTGCTGGTCAGGGAAAGCGTTAGGGTGTTCTATTAGAATAGTGTTAGGCAGGAGTGATTCTACAAGAACCCAACAGCCCTTCTTAGGGCTACAATAACGTTATACATTTTTTTTTATTTGCTTGTGATGGGCTTGCTGGCACTAGTAGTGCAGCTAGGACCATATTGTGAGGAATTTGCAGGGGGAAACTTGCTATCCGTTTGTTTAGCTCTTAGTGACACACATATCCACCTCAAACACCAAGTGGGAAAATTTATTAGGGGTGTTGATTAGAATTGCCAGAGTCTGCTGATTTTTTTTTTTTTACCTTTATTTCATTTATAGCTCAACTCATCTTGCAAAGCATTGCTTTCATGTAGGCACAATAGCCATAGGACCAACGGCTTACTAGGCCTACAATAGCAGTTATATTTTCCTTTTTTGTTTGCTTGTGGCTGGGCTTGCTGCATTAGTAGTTCAGCTAGTACCATATTGTGAGGAATTTGCTGGAGACCTGCGACGTTGTGTTTGCTCTTCGTGACACGCATATCCACCTCAAACACCGAAGTGGGACAATTGATTCGGGGTTTGATTAGAATTAGGGAGAGCTGCTGATGAATTTTTTTTTACCTTTATTTCATTTATAGCTCAAACTCATCTGCAAGCATGTGCTTTCAGTGTAGGCTACAAAATAGCCATAGGAGACCCCACGGCTTACTTAGGCCTACAATAGCGTTATTAATTTTCCTTTTTTTTGTTTGCTTGTGGCTGGGCTTGCTGGCATTAGTAGTGCAGCTAGTACCATATTGTGAGGATTTGCAGGGAGCCCTGCGACCGTTGTTTCAGCTCTTAGTGACACGCATATCCACCTCAACACCGAAGTTGGACATTTATTAGGGGTTTGATTAGTATTAGGCAGAGTCTGGCTGATTTATTTTTTTTTCCTTTATTCATTTTAAGCTCAAACTCATCTGGCAAAGCAGTATGCTTTCAGTGTAGGCTCACAAATGCCATAGGAGACCCCAACGGCTTACTTAGGCCTACAATAGCGTTTATTATTTTCCTTTTTTTTGTTTGCTGGTGGCTTGGCTTGCTGGCATTCAGTAGTGTTCAGCTAGTAACCATTTGTGAGGAATTTGCTGGGAGACCTGCGACCGTTGTGGTTTAGCTCTTAGTTGACACGCATATCCACCTCAACCCGAATGGGACAATTATTAGGGGATTAGAATTAGGCAGAGTCTGCTGATTTTTTTTTTTTTTTTTACCTTTATTTATTTTATAGCTCAAAGTCATCAGGAACACAGCACAAATCCAGTTGTGTGCTGTCAGTGTAGGTTAGAACTAGCCTTAGCAAATAGGATGCATCGTTTTGTTAAAAAAAAATAAAAATAAAAAAAAATAAACACAAAAAAAAAAATTCTAAGTTTACACTTTAATTTGGAAATGTTTTAACCCGAGGGCTAGGGGTAGAGGACGATGGCGTGGACAAGGGCGTCAACTACTGCAGGGTCAGAGGCCGTGGTCCTGGGCGTGGGTGAGACACCACCTGCTGATGAGGGAGTCAGGGAACCGCAGAGCTACACTGCCTAGGTTTCATCATGTCCAAGTTCTGGGACTCGTGGTAGAGCACTGTTGAGGCCAGAACAGTGCGAAGAGGTGATGTCGTGTTGCGGACCAATGCTTCTCGCCATTTGTCCACCAGTCAGTCCCAGCAAAATTTGGCATTTGAACCGGCATACTCTGAGGAACTGTTTCTGTGACCCTTCCCACAGTCACAACCACTTGTCCGGTTGCTGCTGAGGCAATTTTTCCGATGCCCAGGTTTTCCACCGGTCGCAGTCTGTGGTGATGATGACATTATGACGTAGTGGAAGAGTGTGTAAAGGTGTCGGACGATGAGGAGACACGGTTGTCAGACAGTGGTGGAATTTTGTCAGGCAGGAAGTCCGAGGGGGAGCAAGACTGAGGATCGGAGGATGATGAGGTGACAGACCCAAGCTGGGTTGATAGGCCGGGTGAACACAGTGCTTCCGAGACTGAGGCGAGTCCTATAGCAGAACAGGTTGGAAGAGGCAGTGGTGGGGCCAGACAGAGAGGCAGGGCCAGAGCTGGTGCATCAGCGCCAAATGTTGCCCGTAGTCAAGCTCCCGTGGCGAGGGCTAGATTTTCAGAAGTCTGGAGGTTCTTTAAAGAAACACCGGATGACCGACGGACTGTGGTGTGCAACCTTTGCCAAACCAGGATCAGCAGGGGTTCCACCACTACTAGCTTAACTACCACCAGTATGCGCAGGCATATGAATGCTAAACACCCCACTCAATGGCACCAAGCCCGTTCACTCGGCCGGGCACACCACTGCTCCTTCCCCTGTGTCATCTGCTAGTCAGCCCCCTGCCCAGGACCACGGCCCAAACACCTCCCGTGCGAAAACCCCATCTTCGCCTCCACGATCCTCCACAGCATCCACCAGCGTTCAGCTCTCCATACCCCAGACGCTGGAGCGCAAAAGGAAGTATAGCGCAACCCACCCACACACCCAAGCCCTCAACATCCACATCTATAAGTTGCTTAGCCTGGAGATGCTACCCTATAGGCTGGTAGAGACCGAGGCCTTTCGAAACCTCATGGCGGCGGCCGCCCCTCGGTATTCGGTCCCCAGCCGCCACTACTTTTCCCGATGTGCCGTCCCGGCCCTGCACAAGCACTTGTCAGAGAACATCATCCGTGCCCTGACCAACGCCGTTTCTGACAAGGTCCACCTGACCCCGGACACGTGGACCAGTGCTGCCGGGCAGGGCCACTATTAATCGCTGACGGCACATTGGGTTAACTTGGTGGAGGCTGGGACCGAGTCTGACCCTGGGGCTGCTCATATACTGCCGACGCCGAGGATTGCGGGGCCTACCTCGGTCCAGGTCTCAAAGGCCTCCTCCACCTCCCACCCCTCCTCTACCTCCTCCTCCTCCGAATTACCATCCGTGGGCATGGCGCCATCAGTCGGTAGCTCTAAGCACAGCAGCAGTGCCATCGCTAAGCGACAGCAGGCGGTGCTCAAACGGCTGAGCCTAGGCGATAAAAGGCACACCGCCCAAGAGCTATTACAGGGCATCACGGCGCAGACTGATCTGTGGCTGGCACCGCTGAACCTGAAGCCAGGCATGGTTGTGTGTGACAACGGCCGTAACCTGGTGGCGGCTCTGCAACTCGGCAGACTGACACATGTGCCATGCCTGGCCCATGTGTTAAATCTCATAGTTCAGCGGTTCCTCAAGACATACCCCAATCTGTCTGATTTGCTCAAGAAGGTGCGCCGCATCTGTGCGCATTTCAGGAAGTCCAGCACAGATGCTGCCACTCTCAGGGCAGCGCAGCGCCGCCTCCAACTGCCCGCTCACCGACTGTTGTGCGACGTGCCCACGAGGTGGAATTCAACACTGACCATGTTATCCAGAGTTTACCAGCAGCGCAGAGCGATTGTAGACTGCCAGATGTCAACTTCCACCAGAACTGGTAGTCAGGTCAGTCAGCTTCCTCAAGTCTACAATGAGGAGTGGACGTGGATGTCTGATATCTGTCAGGTGCTGAGTAACTTTGAGGAGTCAACACAGATGGTCAGTGGCGATTCTGCCATCATCAGCCTCACCATCCCGATTCTTGGCCTGTTGAAAAACTCTCTGGTCAGCATGAAGTCGAAAGCTTTGCGCTCGTCACAAGAGATGGGGGAAGAAGATTCCCTTGTTGATAGCCAAAGCACCCTTAGGTCTGTTTCTCAGCGCATATCGGAGGAGGTGGGGGAGGATGAGGAGGAAGAGGAGGACAATATTGGCGAGACAGAAGAGGGGACCATTGTTCAGTCCTTCACTGTTCAGCGTGTATGGGCAGAAGAAGAGGAGTTGGAGGAGTTGGAGGAGGAGGAAATGGGCAGTCAGGCCAGTGAGGGGAGTGAATTCTTGCGCGTTGGGACTCATGCTAGGCTGCCTATCCCGTGACCCTCGCGTTCAAAGAATTTATTCCAGCACCGATTACTGGGTATTCACTCTCCTGGACCCACGGTACAAGCAAAATCTTTCCACTCTCATCCCTGGAGAGGAAAGGAGTGTGAGAATGCATGAATACCAGCAGGCCCTGGTGCACAAGCTGAAACAGTATTTCCCATCTGACAGCGCTAGCGGCAGAGGGCGTACTTCTGCGGAAAAAGTAGAGAGGGAGAGTAGGCGAGCAGGCAGCTTGTCCAGCACTGGCAGGGGTACGCTTTACAAGGCCTTTGCCAGTTTTATGTCACCCCAACAAGACACTGTCACCTGTCCCCAGTCTCGGCAGAGTAGGGCTGATCTTTACAGAAAGATGGTGAGGGAGTACGTAGCTGACCATACCATTGTCCTAAATAATCACACAGCTCCCTACAACTACTGGGCTTCAAAGCTGTACAGGTGGCACGAACTGGCGCTGTACGCCTTGGAGGTTCTTGCCTGCCCTGCCGCTAGCGTGTTGTCCGAGCGGGTTGTCAGTGCAGCTGGTGGCATCATCACCGATAATCGTACACGCCTGTCGACTGACAGCGCTGACAGGCTGACGCTTATCAAGATGAATAAAGCCTGGATTTCTCCGGATTTTCATTCTCCACCAGGTGAAAGAAGCACAACCTGAATAATGTATACACTCCTCCTCCTCATTGTCCTCCTTCTCCTCCTCTTTGTACACTAAAGCAGAGGAAACTGGCTATTTTTTGCCAGGGCCAACTGGCTCTAGCTATAGTACTCAATCTATTTAATTTTTCTGGAGGACCACCTACCTGCTCCTCTGGTTTGAAAACTTTTTTGGACTGCCACATACAGGCACTTAATTTATTTAATTTTTCTGGAGGACCACGTACCTGCTCCTCTGGTTTGAAATTTTTTTTGGACTGCCACATACAGGCACTATCCAAATTCAATTGTCTCCATAGCAGCCTCCACATGTCGTCTTTTTAGCTGGCTCCACACGTTGTCTCCATTGCTACCTCCACACGTCATCGCCATAGCTGCCTCCAAAAGTCGTCCATATAGCTGCCTCCATACATGGTCTCCTTATCAAATGAACTGTGTCAGGCAGAATTTTGGGTTGTTTCCATGGTTTCCACATCATACTTGTTAACTTTGTCGCCACCCTGCTGTGTAATCCACAAAATATACTGGCAAACTTTTATCTTTTACCGATATTATTTCAGTGCTTCTTGCGCATCTGTTTACATTCCCCTCACCCGCCATAACCCAAACTTATAAGAACGCTACTATACTTGATCTTATACAAAAGGTTCTTAGAAGTGCTGTTTGGGGAGAAGCCGAGAGACAGGGGCTTGGATTGGCGAAAGCTCTCCTGGCAGCGGAGCGGCAGCTCCATCTCAAGATCCAACTAACATAGTTTTAACTGCAGCACCTTTAATCTACTACTAGTTTACTGCCTCTATACATGGTCACCTTATCAAACGAGCTGTGTCAGGCAGAATTTTGGGTTGTTTTCATGGCTTCCACATCAAACTTGTTAACTCTGTCGCCACCCTGCTGTGTAATCCAAAAAATATTTTGGCAAACTTTTATCATTTACCGAAATTATTTCAGCGCTCCTTGCGCATCTGTTTACATTTCCCTCACCCGCCATAACCCAAACTTATAAGAACGCTACTACACTTGATCTTATACAAAAGGTTCTTAGAAGTGCTGTTTGGGGAGTAGCCGAGAGACAGGGGCTTGGATAGGCGAAAGCTCGCCTGGCAGCGGAGCGCCAGCTCCATCCCAAGATCCAACTAACATAGATTTAACTGCAGCACCTTTAATCTACTACTAGTTCCCTGCCTCCACACATGGTCCCCTTATCAAACGAGTTGTGTCAGGCAGAAGTTTCAGGTGTTTCACCAGATACATAGTGGAACTTGGCCCATCTGTCGCCGCCATGCTGGAGACCTGAAGTTGCAATCATAGCGCGCAATATGGATGCCCCATACTGTCGCTCTTAATCATGGAAACATTTCCGTAAAAACAATTAAAAATAGAACCACTATGCTATTCCATTATTCCTAGGTGAAATATTCAAACGACCCGGCCTGCTTTGAAAATTATGATTTTTTCAAAGTTAACGCTTCTGGCCCCCAGGCCCATTTTGGGTGGGGAGGAGCCGAGAGACAGGGGCTTGGACAGGCGAAAGCTCGCCTGGCAGTGGACCGCCAGCTCCATCCCGAGATTAGGCAGCCTCAGAGGCATCCATGCATGCTGCCCCTGCTGTTCCCTGTCCATTTTGCCTCCACGATCCTCCACAGCGCCCACCAATGTCTCATTTCAACTCTCTATACCCCAGACGCTGGAGCACGAGAGGATATGCAGCACATCATCCCCTTATCAAACGAGCTGTGTCAGGCAGAATTTTCAGGTGTTTCACCAGATACATAGTGGAACTCGGCCCATCTGTCGCCGCCATGCTGGAGACCTGAAGTTGCAATCATAGCAGCGCAATATGAATGCCCCATACTGTCGCTCTTAATCATGGAAGTAGTCTCCATGGCTGCCTCCACATGTCGTCCCCTTATCAAAAGAGCTGTGTCAGGCTCATTTTTCGGGTTTTTCACCAGATACGTTATGGAACTTGGTCACTATGTCGCCACCATGCTGTGTTATCGATTAAATATACCGTCAAACTTTTGTTCACATAGGAAATTATTTCAGCACTTCTTGCTCACCTCCTTTGGTGAAGCCTGAGTCCATTTAGGGTATGTCGCCATGACACTTACTAGCCTGCCGCTGCTGCCGCTACCTCTGCATGCCGTCCCCTATAGTGTCAGGGTTAATTTTTGCATGTTTTAGATGCTATCTAGCCTCATTCGGTCACTCTGTCATGGCCATGCTGTTGCCCATAATTTTGGCATAATGGTTCGATTAAGCAGCCTCAGAGGCATCCATGCATGCTGCCCCTGCTGTTTTCTGTCCATTTCCGTGGTGTTTCCATCCTTTTCTGAGGTTCCCAGTTGTTTGGCCAAGCTTCCCTGTGCAGAGCCTTGGTCCCCTTGAAAAATGCTCGAGTCTCCTATTGACTTCAATGGGGCTCGTTATTCGAGACGAGCACTCGAGCATCGGGAAAAGTTCGTCTCGAATAACGAGTACCCGAGCATTTTAGTGCTTGCTCATCTCTTAACCCTTAATGACAGCCCTATCGGTTTTTTTACGGCGGTCATGAAATGTTTCTTCGACGCGTACCCTTTCAACGGCGCACGTCAGAAGAAGATTTCGGGACAACTCGGGTTCTCAGCGGTGCCGTGGTCGTACTGTGATATCACACGCCCCAGTACCCGCACTAACACCCAGGATCGGAAAAACTCAGATCCCGGGTGTTTAACCCCTTACACCCGCGGTCAAGCATGACCGCGTCGTGCAAGTGTGGGTCCCGCTTGGATCGGACCCCACGCTTTGCTTACCGGGGATCCGATCCCTCCTGCCGCGCCCCAGGTCCCCGCGACGAGTGACCCCGGTGGCTCCAGCTTCTCTCCCCTCCCCGCCGTGTTCTGCCTTCCTGGCAGACCCGGCTGTAAGTAACTGAGCAGGCACGGCCATGCCAGTGTATTTACGCTATAACACTGCAATCAAGTGTATTGCAGTGTAAAGGCTTATAAGCATCGGAGATCGCTATTCAAGCCAAAAGTAGAAAAGTCACACAAAGTGAAAAAAAAAATTCAATCTTTTGTATATATCTATAAATATAAATAAATAAAAGTTCCATAAATCTTCCCGTAACACATAAAATGCAAATAAAGTAATAAAACACAAAAACACGTACAGATTTGGTACAAATCTGTACAATCAATCTAAATCAATATTGAACCCGCTCGTGACTACTTAAAAAACTTGAAAAGCTCCATAATATAACCAATTTTTTTCAACATCAAAACACCATCAAAAAAGATGTTTTTTAAAAAGTGATCAAAAAAATTTACGTTACAATATGATAGACTGAAAAGAATCAACTGATTCGCAAAATAACCCTCAACCGATCTGACAACAGAAAAATACAGATGTTATGGCCCTTGAGAAAGTTGTCAACATTAAAACAATGCTATTTTCTCCATATTGGTTGCTCAGGAAATTGAGCACACCTAATAAAACTATATACTAGGTTTTCACCCGCATCGGTGAACCAGATAATAAAGATATTTAACGTTGCGTGCGTGGGAAACATGGAGAAAATCCAAATAATATTGATGATTTTGTTTGGTGTCCCCCCTTGAAATATTATAAATCTCAGAATAAGCTAAGACTCCCAAATAATTCTTTATACCTGTATCTCATCCCATAAAAATAAGCCCTCAGATCGTCGCATACCCAAAAAAATAAAATGTATAGGTGTCCAGGTGACAATTCAAATCTGCCTGTAATGGCGCCTCCATTCATCTATAACTCGGCCCGTGGCCCGTACAGCATTTAACCACCAATAATGGGTATCAGTTCACTCGGAGAATGGTGCATCACCTTGCAGGCTTTTCATCATTTATAATTTATTCTGAAATTTCAGTTTGGCCTCAATGCATGTATTTTCGTTTCCCAAAAAAATTCTAATAGTTTCTAATCGCAGTCCATTTTTTTAACTCGCATGTAAAACTTCAAGGGTTAACGACTTCATAAGAAGTTTTTTTACTATGTTTAGGAGGGTGATTTCTATATGGGTAATTTATGGGTATTTACTTTATTATTTAGGCCTCTCAAAGCATTGAAAGCTGAGTTTGTCCCTCAAAGTGAGTTTTGGCAATTTTCATGAAAATAAAGAAAATCGCACTCAATTTTTCTTTCCTTCACCTCATACTCCTAGAAAAATGACCAGAAGCATAAAATCATCCCAACATAAAGCAATCTTCTGTAAATGTGAATTATCAAACTTTTTGGGGTAGTTTACATCTTGTCTGGAAACCAGAACCTTTCAACTTGAAAATGAAGAATTTTTACAAACTTTTTGCCAATTTTAACTTTTTTCAGAACTGAAACACAAAACTTATATCACAAATTTTTTAAACTAATTCTGAAGTACAATGTGTCACGAGAAAAACATCTCAAAATCCCCAGGTATATTTTAAGCGTTCCAAGTGATATAACCATGATATCGGACACATGTCAATTTGAAAATCAGTCTGGTCCTTGAGCTAAAACTAGTGTCGTGTAATGGTTTATATACTACAGTTCACTGCCTCCATACATGGTCCCCTTATCAAACGAGCGTGTCAGGCAGAATTTTGGGTTGTTTTCATGGCTTCCACATCAAACTTGTTAACTTGTCGCCACCCTGCTGTGTAATCCACAAATATACTGGCAAACTTTTATCATTTACCATATTATTTCAGCGCTTCTTGCCATCTGTTTACATTCCCCTCACCCCCATAACCCAAACTTATAAGACAGCTGTGTAATCCACAAAATATACTGGCAAACTTTTATCATTTACCGATATTATTTCAGCGCTTCTTGCGCATCTGTTTACATTCCCCTCACCCGCCATAACCCACACTTATAAGAACGCTACTACACTTGATCTTATACAAAAGGTTCTTAGAAGTGCTGTTTGGGGAGTAGCCGAGAGACAGGGGCTTGGATAGGCGAAAGCTCGCCTGGCAGCGGAGCGCCACCTCCATCCCAAGATCCAACTAACATAGTTTTAACTGCAGCACCTTTAATCTATTACTAGTTCACTGCCTCCATACATCGTCTCCTTATCAAACGAGCTGTGTCAGGCAGAATTTTCAGGTGTTTCACCAGATACATAGTGGAACTCGGCCCATCTGTCGCCGCCATGCTGGAGATCTGAAGTTGCAATCATAGCAGCGCAATATGGATGCCCCATACTGTCGCTCTTAATCATGGAACCATTTCCGTAAAAAAAAATAAAAATAGAACCACTATGCTATTCCATTATTCCTAGGTGAAATATTCAAACGACCCGGCCTGCTTTGAAAATTATAATTTTTTCAAAGTAAACGCTTCTGGCCCCCAGGCCCATTTTGGGTGGGGAGAGGCCGAGAGACAGGGGCTTGGACAGGCTAAAGCTCGCCTGGCAGTGGACCGCCAGCTCCATCCCAAGATTAGGCACCATGCATGCTGCCCCTGCTGTTTCCTGTCCATTTTGCCTCCACTATCCTCCACAGCGTCCACCAATGTATCATTTCAACTCTCTATACCCCAGACGCTGGAGGGACCGCCAGCTCCATCCCAAGATTAGGCAGCCTCAGAGGCATCCATGCATGCTGCCCCTGCTGTTTCCTGTCCATTTTGCCTCCACGATCCTCCACAGCGTCCACCAATGTCTCATTTCAACTCTCTATACCCCAGACGCTGGAGCACGAGAGGATATGCAGCATATCATCCCCTTATCAAACGAGCTGTGTCAGGCAGAATTTTCAGGTGTTTCACCAGATACATAGTGGAACTCGGCCCATCTGTCGCCGCCATGCTGGAGACCTGAAGTTGCAATCATAGCAGCGCAATATGAATGCCCCATACTGTCGCTCTAAATCATGTAAGTCGTCTCCATGGCTGCCTCCACATGTCGTCCCCTTATCAAAAGAGCTGTGTCAGGCTCATTTTTCGGGTGTTTCACCAGATACGTTATGGAACTTGGTCACTATGTCGCCACCATGCTGTGTTATCGACTAAATATACCGTCAACCTTTTGTTCACATAGGAAATCATTTCACCTCCTTTGGTGAAACCTGAGTCCATTTAGGGTATGTCGCCATGAGACTCTCTAGCCTGTCACTGCTGCCGTGGCTTCTGCCTGCCGCACTATAGTGTCAGGGTCAATTATTGGATGTTTTAGATGATATCTAGCCTCATTCGGTCACTCTGTCATGGCCATGCTGTTGCCCATAATTTTTGCATAATGGTGCGATTAAGCAGCCTCAGAGGCATCCATGCATGCTGCCCCTGCTGTTTCCTGTCCATTTCCGTGGTGTTTCCATCCTTTTCTGAGGTTCCCAGGTGTTTGGCCAAGCTTCCCTGTGCAGAGCCTTGGTCCCCTTGAAAAATGCTCGAGTCTCCCATTGACTTAGTACAGAAAAGTAAGTGCGGTGCAGTACCTAATGTGAATGAGGACAAGAAAAAGTGTTAAAGATGCAAATAAAATATGTATATATCCCGACGTGAGAGGCAAAAACACATAAACAAGCAAAAAACACCCACCGGAGGTGATATAAGGACAGGGTCCTGACATGTGGCCCGCGAGAATATATACATGAGGGTCACACATCTAGGATCCAGTCAAAGAGGGGTCCATAATAGCAAACAGAAAATCAATAAGGAGGACCAAATAAGTGAAAACAAGAGAAAGAAGATGAAAGAAATAAGGCAATTACGGCATTAGATCAAGGAGAGAAACCCGTATAGAGTAGGTCTGCATTTAAACCCAGCGGAGCCAAGGAGTCGGATGTGAGTACATCTTTAAGGTTACGGGCTCGTTTGGCGATGAGCCAAGGTCTATTAGAGATGTGTGCATGAAGTCTGGTGTCGCTTAAGAGGATTAGGGTGTATATACGTGTCTGTGGCCAACATCCGGGGACAAATGGAACAGTCACCACAGGTGAAAGACCATTGGTTGTTATACGAGGTAGTTAAGCATGGCTTGGACTCACTATCTCGTATTTTAGATTGTAACAGAGTCTGTCGATCACTGTCTCGTGCCCTGATAAAGGCTTGTCCCCCTAGCAGGAATCTGAATTTACTTTGAATATGTTCTTTATCCTGGTGTAGGAAGTGAGTGCCCTAGTGCTCGAAGGAAATAGTATCTTACTCTTCAGAGATCATACGAAGTATTTCAGGAAAACAGATTAATAAACTTTTATAGTAGAGATAATGAATACAGGCAGTCCCTGGGTTACATACAAGAGTAGGGTCTGTAGGTTTGTTCTTAAGTGAATTTGTAGTAAGTCGACTGTATATTTTATCATTGTAACCCCAGCCAGAACTTTTTGGTCTCTGTGACATTGGATTTTAAAATGTTGGGTTGTTATAAGAACCAGGATTAACACTAAAGCTTCATTGCAGACACTGTGATAACTGTTATAGCTGATCATGTAGCCTAGGACTAAAGACAGGAATACCAAATATCCAGTGGTTCTGTTTTGAACTAGGGGGCGTATGTAAGTCGAGTGTTCTTAAGTAGGGGACGCGCTGTATAAGATCTGGAAGTGAAACACCATAGAGATCACCTATGAGCCAGTGACAGGTATGTTATACGAGGAGGGCCATAAGCAGACCATTCCCTCTATTGTGAGCAAGCAGTGCTATTTTATTCCATTTGTAACATGTACAGCCAGTAATCTAGGAAGGAGGTGTTGCTTCCATCTTGGTCCACTGTGTAGAAGCACTTGGAAACTTAGAAAATAGCTGATCGAGTGTTGCACTCCAAAGACCCCAAATAATTTCCTAAGATAGGCCACTAAGACCATTACCAAGAAAAAACTTAAAGTGAACCTGTCAGCAGAAATTGACCTATATAAACCACTACCAGTTGTGTTAAGCAGCAAAACCTAATTCACTTTGAAGTGAGATGTAAATTGTTGTATGAAGTAAAGGAGGAGATTTTAACATCTGAACTCAAGCTCTCTCTTCCTCAGAAAGCCCTCATCACTGTAATTCATGGCCTGCATCCAGAGACATCACTACCAGATCTGCTGAAGTCTGATGCAAGATGGTCCATCACAGTGGGAGGAGGTTGTTCAGGAGCTTACCACCTTACTAGTGTTAAAATCTCCAACCAGTTTACATCTCACTCAAAGTTGATTTTCGGATGATGCCACCAGCAAAGTCCATGACACACCAACTAACAGGCAGTGGTTTAATAGGCCAATTGCTGATGACGGGTCCCTTTGAATTCCTTTAGTTCAGTACCGCCTCATTTTGTTCCAAAGCTGGTGTATTGCAATCTGGAGGATCAATAAGACTCGCTATATACAGCAGTTCTTAGGCCCCTTCACACTAGCGAGTGTGATGCGATGAATCGCATCACACTCGCAACGCAAGCTGCCGGGAACGCACGGCCCGACGCTGCACCGCGGGAGTGAAATGACATGCTGAGTTCACTCCCGCGGTGGCAGCGTTCGGGCCGTGCGTTCCGGCAGCTTGCGTTGCGAGTGTGATGCGAGTTCATCGCATCACACTGCTAGTGTGGAAGGGGCCTTAAGGGGGTTGTCCACTTTCAGCAATATTTGATATGGTATATACTTTCTGTATCAATGCGTCACAGTTTTCGAGATCTCGCTTGCTGTCATTCTATGAAGCTCTTTGTTACTTTCAGTGGATAGAAATCTGTCCATGGGGATTTGATAGACAGCATATGCAGGAACCATTATTATCACAGAGAGTTATAGGAGTTGTGTGATAATAACGACTCATGCACCTGCATGTGTATCGCATCACCATGGACAGATTCTATCCACTGGAGTAAATAGAGAAGCACAAATCAGATAAAATATTTGCTGAAAGTGGACAACCCTTTTAACTAGAAATCTACTTCTTTCAGGAAGATTCACAAATAAATTACTGGACTGATGTTCTAAGTATCCATATACAATGGCTTCAGATTTAATGCTACACAAAATGTATATTCCTATTTTGCCGACAGAAGATGAACCTCACCTGACCCAAACACTATTTACCAACTGCCAATTACTTAATTCTTTATTGAAGTCTTTCAGCTAGGCCTCTTTTCCACTCCAGTATTCTGGTCAGCATTGTATATCAGCATTTTTTTTTTCAACTATTTTTTTCAATTCTTTTTTATGACCTGCTCCTGGGTTTTGGCTTACAAATACCAATGTTAAATACAGACTGGATCACTGCTCTGTTATACTAGATGTATGGAAAGAGAACCAGTAATTGCAATAATAGGATTTCTGCCATCCGAGTGAGTTAAGAATAAGACCCATAGCTATTGTGCTTTATAGCCTATGTATTTAAATAATAAATGTCATATTATGGTCAGCCAATTTGGAGGAGGCAACCATTGACTTCTAGTCAGGGGCGTAACTAAGAGAGGCTGGGCCCCATAGCAGATTTCTGCATGGGGCCCCCTTCCCCATAAAAAAATATATAAATATTTAGGCGGCATTCACATAAAACATATGCCCGCCTGGCTATAGCCTGAGGCACATGTTGGAGTGCTGGAAGGTGATCGCAGCCACCCCTCCACTCTCATAGAGAATAGAGCCGATGGTCGTTGTTACGGCCAAGATAGTACAGGCTCCATCTCTTTTGGGACAGGCTCAAAACAGTGAGTACTCGTGGTGCTCACTGTACCGAAGCACTATAGATGCCTGTGAGGGATGTATATCCAGCAGCAAAATTGCAGCCAGATATACGTCCCTCACACGTACTTGTAAATGTACCCTTATACATGGTTTTACAATCACAACATTTATACACTCCTATATACGTACATTTAATATCACACCATATAAATTTCTACAATCGTATATTCAACCTATATACTACAAGTATCAATATACACACACACATTTATGCACTCTGTTACACTATAATACAAATCATAAGTATATACAGGCAGTCCCGGTTACGTACAAGATAGGTTCTGTAGGTTTGTTCTTAAGTTGAATTTGTTGTAAGTCGGAATTGTATATATCTTGTAGTCCAGACAAATTTTCTTTTTGCCCAAGTGACAATTGGAGTTAAATTTTTTTGATGATGGACCAAGGATTATCATAAAGCTCATTACAGACACCTTACAGCTGATAATTGCAGTCTGGGACTATAGTAAAGCCTCCAGAGAGCTTCACCAGAGGTCACAGTGGGCAAAGGGGTTCCGTTCTGTAACTATGAGTCGTCTGTAAGTCGGGTGTCCTTAGTAGGGGGACCGCCTGTACACACATACTGAATATAAACATCACATATACTGCATACAATTATATACTATATATATATATATATATATATATATATATATATTATATATTAAAACACACTTCCAGTATACACTGACTATATATACACATACATGCAGCATAAAAACTCCATGTGCACACATGCTACATATACATACAGCATATACCAAACACATACGGGAAATACACACACAGATTCCGTATATAGATCATTTACATATACCATATACATAGCAAAAACACATAACATCATATATGTGCATATATTTAAATGCTTATATAAATATGTGCATGTATAAATACAGTAGGGCAGCTATACAACTGATATACTCAGGAAAAATACAAACAGCACACAAAAGTAGAGAGTAGCGGGTGCAGCTCAATAGGACCAGGCCCTAGGCCTAGGGCCTTCAAATATAATCACGAATACAGGCAGCACTCCAAGACGTCCAGCATTAGGTGAAAAATGTTCTTTTTATTCCAGTTTGAAAAAGGCTCCTAGCGAGCCAAAATGTGGCTTTACTTTGTTGTACTTTTTAAAGGAATAAAGAAGAACATTTTTTCACCTAATGCTGGACGTCTTGGAGTGCTGCCTATTTTCGTGATTAACAGATTTGCATATATTCAGAGTATAACAAAATACACAGATATATGCATATATACACACAGTATATACAAATATACACAGATATATGCATATATACAGAGTATATTACAAATATACACAGATATATGCATTTATACACAGTATATACAAATATACACAGAATATGCATATATACACAGTATATACAAATATACACAGATATAGGCATATATACACAGTATATACACAGTATATACAAATATACACAGATATTGCATATATACACAGTAATATCACCAGTAATACAATATACACAGATATATGCATATATACACAGTATATAACAGTATATAAATACAAGCTATATGTATATATACACATATATACAAAGATACACAGATATATGCATATCACAGTATATACACATATATAAACCAAAATTGAACATACACAATAGGGAAAAAGAAAAGAGGTAATAGTGTGAAACATCTATCACGGTGTACTAGTCAGCTTCCTATAATGATTATACTCATGAAGCTTGTTGGAACCATAAGTAGAACCTATCTTTCAACCCTCAAAACAGAGGGGTGAGAAAACCAACATAAACAGCAAATACATCATGAATGGTAAAAAATTTTAATTTTTATTGAATAAAAATATGACTAACGTACTGGTTAAAAATGAGCCCCACTACAAAAGGGGGGGGGGGGACACAAGCAAGAGTTGCATCACGGGCAACAGAACAATACATCCATATGTGACAATCATGTATGGGCATCCGTGGCCTTCTACACATATACAATAGTGACGTTGGGAAGCATGAAAGGTGATAAGTCACATAACCTATAATTAAGGCATACATACTACTGTATCAAGCTTACCCATATTGAACTCGTTGCCCGAGATAGCAGCAACCCCGACGCGCGTTTCGGCTGGGAGGCAGCCTTCGTCTGGGGGTGTGATCAACAGGGCAATGAGCCAGGTTAAAAAGAATCCAAGAGCCAATAGGGAATCAGAATGTTGATCATGTGATCGGGCGCTTAAACTGACGTCATTCAGTCGCAGAACGAGTGTAAAGGTCACGTGACCAAGCATCGCGAGATGTCGACGGTGAGCGGCGCGTGCGCATTGCGGTGAGTATGCGCATGATGTGCGCATGACGTATTTGTGGCGCATGATTGTGGCGCATAATGGGATGAAAAGGGCTCTTGGATTGATTTCCAGTATATACAAATATACACAGATATATGCATATATACAGAGTATATACACAGTATATACAAATACACACAGATATATGCATATATACACAGTATATACAAATATACACAGATATATGCATATATACAGAGTATATACACAGTATATACAAATATACACAGATATATGCATATATACGCAGTATATACACAGTATATACAAATATACACAGATATATGCATATATACACAATATATACACAGTATATACAAATATACACAGATATATGCATATATACACAGTATATACAAATATACACAGATATATGCATATATACACAGTATATACACAGTATATACATATATACACAGATATATGCATAAATACACAGTATATACACAGTATATACATATATACACAGTATATACATATATACGCAGATATACACAAAGATAAATACATAAGTATATACTTACCTTATCAGACGCTTTGGGGCTGTATGGGTGATGACCGGGCCGTGGCTTAAGGCTGGTGTTCAGGTGGGTGCTTGTTTGTCCGCGGGGGGTCGTCGTGGTTCGGGCAGGTGCCGGGTGCTTGTTCAGCCGCCGGGGGGCCGTGGTCGTTCGGGCAGGTGCCGGTGCTTGTTCAGCCCGCGGGGGGGTTGTCACACTGGGGGAGTCAGGCGGTTGCCTATTATGCTGCGCTGGGGGTGGGGGGAGTGCAGGAGTCGGCGGGTACTTGTTCTCCCATGCGGGCTGTAGAGTGAGGAGGAGGGGCATCAATCCGCTCTGTCAGTGGCCCCTGTCCCAGCATGCAGCGGGATAGGGGGGCGGTCACCTTGGGGTCGGGGGGGAGGGGCTAGGTAGTCACCTTCGGTCTCCCTGTGCAGGGGGCGGGCGGCTCACGGAGGGGGCGGGTTTAGGAGCGGACACAGAGGTAGGGGCCTGGGGGCATGATCCGGCAGGCACCGACACTGAAAGGAAACTGAATGGAGTCTGTGCATCCCCGGGCCCCTTAACCTCACGGGCCCCGTAGCAACTGCTACGGCTGCTACGGCGGTTGTTACGCCACTGCTTCTAGTAACAATTAGTTCAAATTACACAACCCACATTTTTTTCTTCTGCCTTTATTAAGAAAAAATGAAAATCATTCAATAGAATTTGGTTCTTTTTTATGGGTGCAAAACTGCAGATTGTAATAAAGGTTCCAAGGGAATACCATTGAGAATGACTTACTAACCTCTTCCTAGTTAGATTATACTGGTGTATCATGTATCTTCAGTAGCAGTGAAGTGTGAACAGATAGTGATAAAGACTATAAATACTGTTGGGCAGATCTCTTCATGTGCATTGAATGTGTATAGTTGGAATTAGGAATATGTCTAATTTTTCATTATTAATTACATTTTCTCCTTAAAAAAAGAAGTTATGGCAGGAATAAATAAAAGCCATCAGGTAATATGTCGGTGAAAAAGACATAGTTGCATACTATTTTAACAATGCTCATAGCAACAGATGCAGGAGATCATTCAATGTGAAAGGCTGGGCAATGGTGCCTAGATTTATCTGGCAGTTTAATCACAGAGAAGAATTGCAAAAGAAAAGAACAGAGACGGCTAGAGGCTGCAAAGTTATGTGTTTGACCTTTTTACAACTGATTCTCCCAACCACGGGAAGAAAGGGAAAGGGCAAGTGAATTTTAATGCATCAACATTGCAATTATCCAATGAGTATGTACTGATGACTCTTTTTGCAAGGATGCAGATGAAGTCAGAGAACATGATGGATGCTAAATGCCATTAAAGTAGGTTTGCTACTTGAACTGGCTTCTATTCACTTTAAAGGAGATATCAGAAGACAAATGTTAGGTCAAGCAGCTTCAATGATACGCTTTGCTAAGGTACAGAACACAGTTCATGCTTCAGTTAGAGAAGGTTGGAAATATTTATTTGATCTATTTAAATATAAAGGAGGATTCTGGTATAAATAGTCAATAACATAAAAGTAAAATAAACATGGAAAGATGATAAGATCTACTAATAAAATTAATACTGGCCTGTCAAGGTGCATAACATCAGTTACCTGGGAACCTCCCTGATTAGTTTTAGGAGAGGAGAGTGTTGTGGCATTTTCACATTCTACCAATAAAAGGTGCCATACATTGTATAGTGGCTGTACAACTGCAAACAGGAAGCATTTGTGATTATTTCAGGGATTATTTTCAGAGCCTCTACCCCCAAAATATCCATGTAAGACTTGTACCTCTTGCATGTTTTGTATCTGCTTCCAGATTCTTATGATGTGCCAAACTCCTTTCACCTATCCTACCTCCAACTACGTCATGCTGTTAATGCCCAGTTCCCGGGAGAACACTTGGTGATAACCCCTTTCCAAGCGTCCCTCTCCTTTTAGAGGACAACGCTAGAGCTCTTATCTCCCGCTTGTACCACGAGCTACTGTCAACCTGTACTGAACTCACACCTTTCCTAATTAAAATCCGCTGGGAGGATGAACTGGATTTGTTGATGGATGAGAAATGGAATATTGCCCTATTTACACCTAACCTACACCTCTCCCTGAACAATGCAAATATAGCAGCAAAACAACAGGTATGCCCAAAATTCAGCCTTGCGCGTGGGTTATAATCAGTCCATATCTGCACAGATTATAGTGCTGCAAAGGATCCAAAACCCTTTGGATGCAGGAGACAATGAAGTGAGGGAATCCAGCATGCTTAAACATTCCTTAATTCCTTATTAATCTATTCAAAGATAAGATTTGTTGATGGATGAGAAATGGAATATTGCCCTATTTACACCTAATCCATATTACATGTTACCCCTTGTCTGCTTCCTTGATTAGGACAGTCTTTGTGTTTGTAAACCTCTCAGAGCCATGCGTTCTGTTTGGACAGGTTCTCCCCACGGTTCTGTCACTTGTAGCTTCTTTATTTCAATGACAACTCGGTCAAAGAAAATTTGGATGGCCGGAAATAACTTAAAGTTGGGTGTATTTGGAGGGAACTTGCATGGGGAATGGTTCCTACCTGTAGGTGCTTCGTTTTCGTCCAGCAATTCCAGTAGTGTCCTTAAACCGTCTGGTCGTTGTCAGGCAATGAGTCGAGTTAAAGAAGGTTGATGGTACAGCAATTTAAAGGTTTAGCTGTCGACAAAACAAAATAAATCCTTGGTTATTCAACTTATTTTAAAAGTTCATCGGGGGAGAGATAGCCCTTTTTGTAGGACCCTAATCTCAACGTCGGAAAGTTGGTAAGAGAGAGAGATTTATGATTAGTAAATTACTTTAGAGTCGTTTTGGCAACGTGCGGGTATATCCCTCTTATAGGAGGGTGACCAATCTCGAGGCCTGGCTTCCCCTTTTCTGTTTGTAGATCTCGCACCCGTCTGAGAATTTTCACATTCACTAGTGTCTGATGATGGAGGGTTCACTTGAAGCGGGATTGTATGAACAGCATTTGAACGGGGGTCGTTGGTAGAAACGTCTTTTGTTTCCTTGTTGATTCCACTTTATATACCCGTCCTCTCTCGTAGTCCCTTTTGTCTCTAGCAAATTTTTCTTTTTTACTTTGATTATATCTCTTTCATATGAATACAATGGTCTCCTGAGTTTTGTTTGGAAGGGAAATTACCTGTGGTTCCTGGTCAAATTTACCTAGATTATTTTCACATTTTTAATTTGTCCCGAATTTGGCATAAGGGCCCCTGTCATGATCCAAGAGCAATTGATTAAAATGCAGGAGCATGGTGTAAGCCTTTCTCCACCTTTCTTTTTCCATGGTCTCTATCTCCCAAGAGGGGAAGATGTGTACCCTCAGCCCCCTGGGTGGACATCTTGAGTTGTGGTATTCTTCAAGGTCCATATTCCACCATACTCTAGTTAAGGCTTTGTGTGCCCCAACAATTCATACTTATAATTTAAAATCGTCATCCGGCCTGGCTTCAGATGTGTCTATGAAGACCGAGACACCTGACTGGTCCAAGCAGCCCTCGAGCTGTAAGGTCCATCTCAGTTACTGTTATAAGAAAAAAGTAAACACAAATAACTGACTTCTATGTACTATATGAAAAGCGGACCCCAAGAAGCATCTGTATGAGAGACAGAGTGATAAACTAAATTCAGTAAATGTCCTCATTCACATTAGGTACTGCACCGCACTTACTTTTCTGTACTGGGCAATATCGTGTGATCCATCCAACCTTCAGCTATCTCCTCTTATATATATATATATATATTTTTTTTTTTTTAACTTTTTTTAATTTTAATTTCTACTATATTTCAGACTCCCTAGGGTACATTAACCCTAGGTTGTCTGTAAGATCCTATCATATACTGCCATACTACAGTAGCACATTGTAATGCATCGGTTAACCCAAAGTATCCTTGGGTCTTCGTGAGACCCGAGGCTACCATGACGACAGATCGCTGCTCCCCGATGACGTCACGGGGAGCGTCGATCCTCAGAAAGATGGCGGCACCCATGCGCTGCCATCTTTTTGAAGCCGCCGCCAAAGCTCAGCACGAAAGCACCCACGATCGGTGCTGGCACCAATTGCGGGTGTTACCGTTAAGCCTTTGCTGCAATATACAGCAAAGTATTACCGGCTATAGAGAGGGCTCGGCCCTCTCCATGCACCTGGACCCGTTATGTGACGTAAAACTACGTCACATGTCGGTAAGGGGTCAACACTGTTGGCAGTGTGTAATATGCTTGGGAGGTAAGAAAATTATAATTTTACATTTGCTGTTTTTGATGCAGATGTTTGGGGAGTTTTTATTGACAAAACTGGGAGTATTTTCTTTTTATTTAATAATTCTTTTATTTTTTTCCAATAAAAAACATACAATAAATATCACATTTATCAAGAACATACATTTAATATAAAATAAAACTAATTATATCATTAATTGCTGATACCATAAAAAGAGAAACATTGACCCATTCTCCCCAATTTCCTAATCTGTTCGAGAAAAAAAGAAAAAAGACCCTCTATCTCTCTCTTACATTTCATCCGTTGCAACCTATTAACTTATCACTTAGGCCAAATTAAGAGAACATTTTTCATATATTCACTACTACCCAAAGCTACCACTGCATACCATTCAGCCATCATCAGCATATCCATCCTTTTTTCTCATTCCTCTACCATAGGGGTGTTCACTTGCTTCTATTTGAGCAGTGATTTCTTCATGCTATCTCTATCATTGCATATAAAACATTGACTGAGAGACCTCTCACCTCCCTCACCCAAGAGACAAGTTTTTTGAGCCAATGGGATAGGATAGCTACCTCACCCAAGAGACAAGTTTTTTGAGCCAATGGGATAGGATAGCTACCTGATAAATCTTCTGTAACCTTTGTACTATATCTCCATATCGTATGTATTTGAAACACCTGAAAATTCTGCCTGACACAGCTCGTTTGATAAGGGGACGATGTATGGAGGCAGTGAACTAGTAGTAGATTAAAGGTGCTGCAGTTAAAACTATGTTAGTTGGATCTTGAGATGGAGCTGGCGCTCCGCTGCCAGGCGAGCTTTTGCCAACTGTCAGGCTTAGAGGTTGTGGATCCTCTGAACCACTGCGGACGATGGCACAAGCCACTACATTGGACCGGAGTCTAAGTTACACCCGGTTTTCACCAGAGCCCGCCGCAAAGCTGGTTGGACTTGCTTGCAGGAATTTTAAGCCGGACGTATTTGGAGGACAGCCAAACCTTGTCACCAGGAGAGAAGAAGGGGGGAGGCCTGCGTCTTTTATCGGCTTGAAATTTTGTTTGAGTCGAAGCCTGTAATAAGGAAAGGCGGGTCTGCTCCCAGATGGTTTTTAAGTCCTGTACCAACTCCTCAACAGCAGGAACATCAGAAGCCACGGGTAGAGGTAGAGGCGGGCGAGGATGGAGTCCATAGTTGATAAAAAATGGAGCGGAGCCCGCTGATGCAGAGTGTCATTCACGAACTCCTGAAAGACGGCTGGTGCATTACAGAGTCCGAACGGCATCACCATATATTCAAAGTGTCCATCACGGGTATTAAAAGCGGTCTTCCATTCATCCCCTTGGCGGATACGAATGAGGTTGTAAGCCCCACGAAGATCCAATTTGGAGAAGATCTTGGCTCCACGAAGGCGGTCAAACAACTCAGTGACCAATGGCAACGGATAACGGTTCTTAACCGTGATTTTGTTAAGACCGCATGGTCGGGGTGACCTGTCCTTTTTGGTCACAAAGAAAAAACCTGCACCAGCCGGAGAGGAAGACTTGCGTATAAATCCCCTCTGCAGATTTTCTTGGATATAGTCCGACATGGCTGTGGTTTCTGGTACAGAAAGCGGATACACACGACCCCGTGGGGGAGAAGTGCCCGGCAACAGATCCACAGGACAATCGTAGCTTCTGCCCATACACGCTGAACAGTGAAGGACTGAACAATGGCCCCTCTTCTGTCTCGCCAACATTCTCCTCCTCTTCCTTCTCCACCTATGCGCTGAGAAACAGACCTGAGGGTGCTTTGGCTATCAACAAGGGAATCTTCTTCCCCCGTCTCTTGTGACGAGCGCAAAGCTTCCGACTTCATGCTGATCAGAGAGTTTTTCAACAGGCCAAGCAGCGGGATGGTGAGGCTGATGATGGCGGCATCGCCACTGACCATCTGTGTTGACTCCTCAAAGTTACTCAGCACCTGACAGATATCAGACATCCACGTCCACTCCTCATTGTAGACTTGAGGAAGCTGACTGACCTCCATTTTCTCGAGCGGGCGAAGTATTCGTCCGAGCAACGAGCAGTTTCGAGTACGCTGATGCTCGAACGAGCATCAAGCTCGGACGAGTATGTTCGCTCATCTCTAGATAGGATTAATTATTTAAAACCATTTTAAGCATTTTAAGCGTTTCCTTTTATTCATTGATAGACAAGTCCATTATCCTATCTTGCCACTTATTGTTACTTTTTTGTATTCCTTCCATTGATTTTTGATCCTCGAGAAATCTATATAGTTTAGATGTAAAACCCTGTTATATACCTTCTTACTTATATAGCTTTAAAATGGATGTGTACTCTCTGTCCACACTAATTCCCTACTTATTTTGTCATAGGCATAACTCAGTTATGTATAGTAATGCCTAAGTGTAAATCCACATGTGTTTATTCATAGTTTTGTTGACTTCAGTGTGAATCTACAATTTTTATAATCATGAAAATACAGAAAACTCTTTGAATGAGAAGGTGTGTCCAAACTTTTCGTTTGTACGGTACATGGTGTATGGGTATGCTGCTCTGAGTAAATGTCAGTGTAGCATATTGTCAGGGCTGGGAGTCTGTGGACCCTCTAGACCACAGCGGGAGATGGTACTAGCCGACCTGGGACTAGAGTCTAAGTGGCACCCAGCCTTCACCAGAGCCAGCTGCAAAGCGGGATGGGCTTGCTGCGGTGGGATGCCACCAGGTCGTTCCACAGGTGCGACTAGTCCGCTATGGCTGCCAAGGTAGTAATTCAGGAGACAGTCTGTACCTGGGGTACCAGCAGGAGAATAGCACAAGAAGGCACACTAGGACTTGCAAGAGCTGGCTCACAGGTACACAGGAACGGACTGGCACACAGGAATGCAGGGATCACAGAAACGGACTGGCACACAGGAACGCAAGAATCATGGGAATCACAGCAACGCAGGAATCACAGAAACGCAGGAATCACAGGAGAGCTTTCTCAGGACACAGAAAGGGGCAGGAATTTATATCAGGCCAGCGCCAATTATCCCGAGCTGCGGGAGCAGCAGAGATCGCTGCTGGAGACAGGGGAGGTAAAAAGCGCCAGGCTCTGGGGCACACGGAGAGACACAGGCGCGCCCCCGATCCGAGCTGGGGATCGTGGGAGCACCCGTGACAAATATATGTGTATTTTCAAGTGTAATAATTAAAAGTTTGCATTATGGTCCACTGGTGTCTTATTATGCCACTGTTGAAAATATTGGGGGCATTGGGTATATCTTTATTTAAGTTTACTTTATATATTCTAAGTTACAACATTTACGTACATTCTTACAATATCATATCTGTATCCATGATAAAATCTGAGAAATAAATGTCCTATTTAGGCTTTCAGACCTGTATGTTTAATGTAGATATCTTAATGCATCATGAAAATTAAAAAGAGACAGAAATTCTCTGGTTTTTGACCTAAAAAAGTCAGCTCATACATGGAAACAATAAACTGAAAGTGTAACCGTAATTCTGAGCAAAAAAAACTAAAAAACATAATTCTGCTCCAGGTGTCCCTGGGAATCATGCCTCAAAGTATTTTGCCCCTCGGTTCTCATTTAGTACCTTTATAGCCGATAGTAACCATGGTTTCCAGCACTCAAAAGAACTACAATCAGCAAGACCAATTGCTGACGAATGAAACCATATCTATCTATCTATCTAAAACTTCAGCACAGCACATGAGATGGCACCTTGAAGACTGGGAGAGTCTCTCTCTCTCCCTCCATTTCCTGCTGTGGAGTGTGAGGTGATGGGGGAGGTGGAGGTGCAGCTTGTGTCTGTGTAGATTATTTGTTTATATACAAGAGAAAGCTGAGGGAGAGATAAGTGTGTAGTGATGTGGTGTTGTTACTACATTAGTTAGGGCTGCTGGGAGCACATGACTGAGTACTGGAGTACCAGCATGAGGTAAGCCATGAGGTACACAACTGAGAGCAGAGAGAGGGTGTGTGTCTCTCCCTCCATAGTCAGCTACTCAGTGAAGATGGAAGGTGCCTAGCATCAGCTATCTGAGAGATCACTGATATCCTATTTGGAATTGTCAATTTAAAATGGGCGATACGCGTGAGGCGTTCATTCCTCCCCAGATTCGATCGTCTACCATTGGTAATGTAGTTATTTGTACCTTTATGCACTGCACTTTATTTGTTCTGGACCTGTTATATGCGCTATGTTTTTATATGCTAGCTATTAATATATATTTTTTATGGTCCGGACTAGTTTGTGATATATATACTGTGCACTTTAATGTCTAACTACTTACCTTGATGTCTATTTACCTATATTGTACTGGGGATTTTTGTGTGGTTTGTACCCTTTGTGGGGTTTTTTAAGTGTGTTTTTATGTTTTATTCAATAAAATCCTAAGTGTCAATTTTGCACATCTCTTTCCTCATGTCTTGTATCAGTATCCTTTAGATGTGTGACACAATATTTTTTCTACACCAATTCCCCAATCTCTTTGAAGAAGTACTAAAGCCACAATAGACAACACAAGGGAGGAGAAATGTGGTATGAGCTGCCGATAGTAGTTAGCAAAGCTCAGGAATCTCTATATAGCTTGCAGTCCTTCTGGGCAAGGCCAGTGGAGAACCACAGATAATTTGGTCGGATCCATCTATAGACCCTTGTCAGAAATGATACCCAAGGAATGTGAGACTCTTCTGGTGGCACTTCTCAAGTTTGGCATATAGGCGATTGGCCCTTAGATGCCCGAGAACTTGTTGTACATAGTCCTGATGGGATTCCAGGTCAGTATAGAAAACCAAGATATCATCTCAGTAGACCACAACACAGGTATATAACAAGTCTCTGAAAATGTCCAAAGGGCATGACCAGATACTCAAAGTGCCCATCTTGAGTGTTGAAGGCAGTCTTCGATTAAACCCCTTCACGGATGCGGATGAAGTTATATGCCCCTGAAACTCCAATTAACGTAGACCTTAGCTCCACAGAGGCAGTCAAAGAGTTCCGTGATCAAGGGTGGTGGGTAGCGTTTCTTTATTAAGTCCATGATAATCTATGCAGGGGCAGAGAGAAGCAACTTTCGTGACCACAAAACAAGAATCCAGCAGGAGACAAAGACTTTCAGATTAATCCTTTCTGGAGATTCTCCTTGATATAGGCTGACATAGCTGTGGTCTCTGGTACAGACAACGGGTATACCCAACCTCGTGGCAGAGATGTGCCCGGCAGCAGCTCAATAGGAAAGTTGTAGGGACGGTGTGGTAAAGTCTCCAATTGTTTCTCTGAGAAGACATCATGGACAAAGTCCATAAAAGCAGTGGGAAGACCCACCAGAGGCTTGGAGGATACCGAAGCAGACATGGTGGACACCGGCCGAAGAGCCAAGCGACAGCAAGACTGGCACTCTGGACCCCAGCAAAAAATCTCCCCAGTCTGCCAGTCGAGCACTGGAGCGTGTTGCTAAAACCATGGGAGACCCAACTGAACGGCAGACATAGATCGTGGAAGCACATAAAATGACAGTCTCTCCTTGTGCATAGCCCCAAGTAGACTGGATCGCTGAGGACCTGCCCACTGATGGATAGGATAGCCAGTGGCCTCTCTAGGTGGACCACAAGAAGGTGATATGGGGGACCTGGGCAGCATCCATTAAATTTTCTGAAGAACCAGAATCCAGGAAGGCAATGGCTTAAAACTGAGTATTTGTCCTGAAGCTGAGTAGAGCAGGCAAATTCAGTCATGGAGAAGCTTTGCTATCACCTAGAGAAGCTACTCCTAATAACCCTAGGTGCATGCGTTTTCAAAAACGCTGAGGACGGACTGGACAAGACTGTCAAGAAAGTGATCCAGGCTGGCACAATAGAGTCAAAGGTTCTGCTGTGTTTGTCGGGAGCACTCTTCAGGTGTTAGACAAGCTTTATCCAACTGCATGGGTTTAGCTGGGATGCTAAAGTGCGGAATTGAACTGCCTAGTCACCAACAGACGAGTCCCATTGGCGTAGATTCAGCAGGGTGGTCTCTGAAGACAATGGTGGGGCTGGTTCCTCAAAGATTGATGGGAATTCTGTGAGGAATGTGGGGATATTAGCTGTGATCGGATTGTTCCTGTCCCAGAGGGCTTTCCCGGAGAGCACTGTGTGATGAACCCTCTTCACAGTTTGGCATCTCAGTCATATTTGGAGGGCATAGATAGTTTCAGTCTGGGTTCTGCCAAAGATGATGAAGCCTCTATAGTGGGAGGTGCCACAGGAACTGGTTTCTGCTGCTGCATTGCCAACAATTGCTGCAAGACGGAGGTCAGATGATCAATTTGCTTACCCAACACGATGATCTGCTGGGATTTCTGGGCCACAATGGTGGAGAGATTGGCGATTTCAGGTAGCTGAACCTCACCGCGGACCATGGCCGGATCTTACGTTTGCGAGTCAGGGGCAGTGTACCCACTGAGCTACTGTAAACAATGATGTAAGCTGACACCTGGGAGCAAAATCTAAGTTGCTCCTGGTTTTCACCAGAGCCCACCGCAAAGTGGGTTGGATTAGCTGCAGCCTGGTACCACCAGGTTGGAACACAGGCATGACTTTATCCGAGGTGGTGGGGCAAGACGCAGTCATGGACAGGCAGAAGGTCAGGACAGACAGCACTGGATCAGAGTCGGTAGCAGGAGGTCAAGACAGGCAGCAAAGGATTGGAGTCAGGAATAGGAATCAAGGTCACACAAAATCACAATAATTGCAGGGAACACAGAAGACAAGCTTTCTTCAAGGTACAAGGCACACAGATCTGGCAGGGGTCACAGGAAGAGGCTGACCATTTATAGGTTGTCAGGTGGCTAGCGCCAATTAGCATTGGGCTGGCCCTGCACTGAAGCAAGGAGATCGTTTGTGGAGTGTTCGGCTAGGTAAGGAAAGCTGCTGGAGTGAGGTGGCACATGGGTCGCAGGAGCACAAAAGGTCTGTATATATGGGTTTAGTTCTCAGATGTTCAGCCAAAGGCTATATAGCCAATATAGATAAAAGAGGAGATAACCCCTGCCTGGTTCCTCTCTCCCTGGTTATTTAGAGCCATGTCTGCCGACGGCATGCCGTTGGTAGTTAATAGTTATCCATCGCAGGAAGGCTGGGCCAAAGCCAAACCTGTACAATGTCCTGAGGAAGAAATTCCCCTGTATTTAGTCGAAAGCCTTGGCCGCATCTAGTAAGTCCAAGGCCCAACCCTCCTCTTTTACTATACCTATGTCTTCCTTATTACCCCTTCCTCTATGATGACCCCCTTTCCACAATCCGAATTTTGCAAAAAACTTTTTAATGGTTCTAAGAGGATAGCTTCTTGATATTTTTAAATGTTCGGGTGGTCGGCACCTCGCAAAAATGGTGGGGCATATAACTTTTCTTTAGGTAGGCATGGGGGGATTTATCCTTCTAGATATATATGTCAATATACCTTTGAATCCTTTGAATTGCTATCTTTGGAAACCTTAAGGGAATACATCTCATATAATAGAATATTATAGGTAAAACATGTCTTTTAACTGCTGCGATTTATGTTTAGCCAAGTTAAGCAACAATTTGTTAAACAACTTATTATATTAATTATTTTGCCATTTAGTTCTATTATATTATTAGCCATGTTAGAAAACAGAATGGATACAGAAATGAAGGCCCACTGATTCTGCAGATTGCACTGGTTATGATGTGTGTGGTAACTAAACGGAATCCTTGTGTAGCGTGGCCCACTCTCATTACGTACATAGGTTGTTTAGTCCAAGACTACATAAGCAACAATGGGTACCCCTTACTTGAAGGGGAGATGGACACAAACAAAGTTAGAAGTCCCACACCTTTGACCTCATGCTACTGCTGCTGGTGACTGCTGCTGTTGGTGACTGCTGCTGCTGGTGCCACCTTTAGAGTGCCTTTTTTGTCAAAGACCTGATTTTTCAGGAAAACTGTAATGTATATGGATGTGGCATTAAATACTTTGAATTCAAATTCATTTCAAACTTCATCGTTGTGCCCAAATGTCCTCCTCTGCAGTGGATTTTGTGGTCTTCTGCTCCTGCTGATGCCACCTCCACACTATATCATTGTGCCACCCGTGGCTTTCCATGTTGCTGTCCCCATGTTGCTGCCACTTCTGGGCTCCAGCTGCTGCTTCTTCGTGCCCCCACCGCACACTCATTCCACTCTTATCATTTGCCACTTTGTGGCCTCCTGATGCGCTGCTGATGCTGCTGCCACCTCCACACTCTGTCATTGTTCCACTCTGTTGCTTTCCATGTTGCTTCCACAATGTTGCTGCCACTGTGGGCTGCCTGTGATGCCAACCTTCACAGTATTATTGTGCTCTCTGTGGCTTTCCATGTTGCTGCCACCATTTGCTGCCACCGTGGGCTCCTGCTGCTGCTTCTGCTGCCGCCTCAACCTGCACAATCTGTCATGGACCACTCTGTGGCTTTCCATGTTCTGCCACCATGTTGCTGCCACCTTGGGGCTCCTGTTGATGCCACCTCCCACTATACCATTGTGCCACTCTGTGGCTTTCTATGTTGCTGCCACCATGTTGCTGCCACCTGTACCTCCTTGCTGATGCTGGTGCTGCCCACTCCACACTCTTATCATTGTGCCACATTGTGGCCTACCATGTTCCGCCACCCTAAAATTTGTCATGGTGCCACTCTGCAGCCTACTCAGTGTGCTGCCAACTTACTGATGTCTCCCTGGAACACCTTGTGATTTCCAAAATCCTGTTTTCACACCCTCCTCCTCCTATGACCTTGCCACTGTTAGGTTTTCCCCTTCATTTCACCTGCCAGACGAATGAAAACTTCAGGATTGATAGCCAAAAGCAGGAGTGGATAAGAAACACAAACGACATGCAGTATCCCATTTGCTGCTCATCTCTGATCATATTCTGGATCAACTCTTGTTTGTTTTGGCTTACACATACTTATGGATTTGTGTCCGATTGAAAGAAGACACTGACGGCTGAAAAGAAGGGCAAAACGATCAGTGACGTCAATACAAAATACTGACTGCCGGCACCTTCTCCACTCTTAGGGGGGGGTTCTACATGTATCCGCATTTAACGAATAGGTTCTCTAGTAATCTATGGAATCATCTGATGTCAGTGTAAAAAGAGTGCACTCTTGATGTTATAGTGGGATCTTGACCCTCAGCTCGGTCCTTTAGAGCAGACACAGATGTACCTTGTCAGGCTCGTTCCCGCTTCACTTATTTGGTGAAGTGGCCTATGAAGTGCACATGGAAGTGAAGAGTGAAGCGATTCTAAAATGGTGGCTTTCATGTGCTGTCATACTAAAACACGCATTGTTGAAGAAGCTAAACCATGCTCCCTATGCTATATAAGCATGGCACAACGTTCTACAACACCCAGTCCTCTCTGCAGCCAGGAAATATCTTTTTCGAAAAATTGGAGAATTGGGACAAACCGATTTTAACAATTTGCCCATCTCTACCGAGAAGGCTTTCGACAGGGTGCAATGGGACTTCCTAGAAAGGACAATGGAGAAATTTGGACTCCCTCCCGACTTTGTTAAAATGATAATGTGTCTATATGTCAACCTTCAGCTTTTATAGCATTCTGGAGTTTTGCTCTAAGAATTCATGATCATTAACGGCGTAGATCAGGGGTGCCCACTTTCCCCTCTTTATTTAACATCTTTATTGAACCCCTTGCACAAGCCATTACAGTAATAAAGGCATAAAGGGGCTGACTATCAAGGGTAAGGATTATATGCTGAAGATCCTGTTGCATCATTGGATACCTTTAAAAAGATTGTAAACTTGTACTCGCTTGTTTCATATTGTAAATTAACAAAATAAGTAAATGTTATTAATAAATTGGCACCGGTGATAGAGCAAGATATTACAGAGAAATTTACATATTTATGGACCCAGAGGTTTTTGTCACCTTGGCAAGTGGCTGGTACCGTTGAAGCAACCATGGCTAATAATAAACAACACGGGTACCCCTTACTTGAAGGGAGATGGACACAAACAAAGTTAGAATGTTGATATAAAATTTGAAACTTTATTATACAAAAAATAAAAAATGCAAATGGCGCTGGTGTGTATCTACAATGTATATATAAAAATACAGTGGTTTGCACAGATAAAAGCGGATATACCGAGGCAGGAGAGAGATGTACTCAAGACAAATAAATGTGGAGCTGGACACAGAGGTGTAATGGGTAGATTATCTCCATAGAATGGTATCTATGAGAGATGCGCAACAACTCCTGTAGGAGTAGTATCGGAGTTTGTGCTGTCTGTGGATATGGCCAGCTCTTACCAGTGAAGGGTAGTGCAGAGCTCCGCTGCCAGGTTGCAACCGCGTCCCCGGTTGCGTCCCCGATGTTGCGCATCTCGCATAAGCCCATTCTATGGAGATACTATACACCCATTACACCTCGGTCTCCAGCTCCACATTTATTTGCTGAGTACAATCTCTCTCCTCCTAGGTATATCCGCTTCTCATCGGTGCCAAACCACTGTATTTATATATTACATTGTATGTAACACACAGCGCCACTTTGGCATTTTTATGTTTGTATAAAGTTTCAATTTTATATCAACACTTCTAACTTTGTTTGTGGTGTTGATATAAAATTTGAAACTTTATTAATACAAAAACATAAAAAATGCCAAAAGATGGCGCTGGTGTGTATACAGTGTATAGTATCTCCATAGAATGGGTATCTATGAGAGATGCGCAACATCGGGGACGCAACCCGGGGACGCGGTTGCAACCTGGCAGCGGAGCTCTGCACATAACTTGTTGGGTCCATCTCCCTCAAGTAAGGGGTACCCGTTGTGTTATGTAGTCTGTGGACTAAACAACCTATGTACGTAATGAGAGTGGGCCACGCACACAAGGATCGTTTGTTACCACACATCATAACAGTGCAATCTGAGAATCAGTGGGCCTTCATTTCTGATCCATTCTGTTTTCTAACATGGCTATAATATAATAGAACTAAATGGCAAATAATTAATAATAGTTGTTTTTAAAAATTGTTGTTAATTGGCTAAACATAAATCGCAGCAGTTAAAGACCTGTTACCTATAATATTCATTATATGAGATGTATTCCCTTAAGGTTTCCAAAGTAGCAATTCAAAGGATTCAAAGGTATATTGACATATATATCTAGAAGGATAAACCCCCCATGCCTACCTAAAGAAAAGTTATTGCCCCACCATTTTGCGAGGGTGCCGACACCCGAACATTTAAAATATCAAGAAGCTATCTCTTAGAACCATTAAAAGTTTTGCAAAATTCGGATTGTGAAAGGGGGTCATCATAGAGGAAGGGGTAATAAGGAAGACATAGTATAGTAAAGAGGAGGGTGGGCCTTGGACTTACTAGATGCGGCCAAGGCGCTTCGCTAAATAAAGGGAATTCTCCTCAGGACATTGTACAGGTTGGCTTGGCCGCCAGCCTTCCTGCGATGGATAACTATTAACTACAACGGCATGCGTCGGCAGACATGGCTCTAAATAACCAGGGAGAGGAGAACCAGGAAGGGGTTTCTCCTCTTTATCATATTGGCTATATAGCCTTTGGCTGAACATCTGAGAACTAAACCCATATACAGACCTTTTGTGCCTCCGCGACCCATGTGCCACTCACTCCAGCAGCTTTCCTACTAGCCGAACACTCCACAAACGATCTCCTTGTTCAGTGCAGGGCCAGCCAATGCTAATTGGCGCTAGCCACCTGAAAATATAAATGTCGCCTCTTCTGTGACCCCGCCAGATCTGGTGCCTGTACCTTGAAGAAGCTTGTCTTTTTGTGTCTGAATATTGTGTTTGTGTGACCTTGATTCTATTCGACTCCCATCCTTTGCTGCCTGTCTTGACCTCCTGTACCGACTCTGATCAGGCTGTGTCCTGACCTTCTGCCTGTCCATGACTGCGTCTTGCCCCACCACCTGGATATAAAGTCTGCCTGTGTCCAACCTGGTGGTACCCGGCTGCAGCTAATCCACCCACTTTGCGGTGGGTCTTGGTGAACACCAGGCACATTAGATTTTGCTCCACAAAGTTAGAAGTGTTGATATAAAATTTGAAACTTTATTAATACAAACACATAAAAAATGCCAAAAGATGGCGCTGGTGTGTATACATACAATGTAATATATAAAATACAGTGGTTTGGCACAGATGAAAAGCGGATATACCTAGGCAGAGGAGAGAGATTGTACTCAAGCAAATAAATGTGGATCTGGACAGAGAGGTGTAATGGGTGTATAGTATCTCCATAGAATGGGTATCTATGAGAGATGCGCAACATCGGAGACGCAACCCGGGGACGCGGTTGCAACCTGGCAGCGGAGCTCTGCACGACGCAACCCGGGGACGCGGTTGCAACCTGGCAGCGGAGCTCTGCACTACCCTTCACTGGTAAGAGCTGGCACATATCCACAGACAGCCACAAACTCCGATACTTACCTCCTACAGGAGTTGTTGCGCATCTCTCATAGATACCCATTCTATGGAGATACTATACACTGTTGCGCATCTCTCATAGATACCCATTCTATGGAGATACTATACACCCATTACACCTCTGTGTCCAGCTCCACATTTATTTGCTTGAGTACAATCTCTCTCCTCTGCCTCGGTATATCCGCTTTTCATCTGTGCCAAACCACTGTATTTTATATATTTCTCTCTCCTCTGCCTCGGTATATCCGCTTTTCATCTGTGCCAAACCACTGTATTTTATATATTACATTGTATGTATACACACCAGCGCCATCTTTTGGCATTTTTTATGTTTTTGTATTAATAAAGTTTCAAATTTTATATCAACACTTCTAACTTTGTTTGTGTCCATCTCCCCTTCAAGTAACGGGTACCCGTTGTAGCCCATGATTGTAGTGCAGAGTTATGTATCTTGCATTACCTATCTTCTCAATAAGCTTATCTACTCTGGGCATTGGATAAGCATAACATTTTGTTATTTGTTATTTTCTGGAATCATTACAAAACTGCCAAGTACCATTGTGCTTTGGTGTCAGGACAATTGGATTAGACCATTTACTTTCAGATTCATCAGTCACACCTAACTCAAGCATATGTTTGACCTCAGCTGACACCATCTCCCTTATGTGCCTCTTTACATCCAGGTTCTATTTCTACATGGTGCTCCATTAGGTGTGTATGCCTTGGCAGCTTAGAGAACATCTATTTCTCTGCAGGAACTCTTTTGCTTCCTTTGTTTGTGTCCATCTCCCCTTCAAGTAAGGGGTACCCGTTGTTGTTTATTATTAGCCATGGTTGCTTCAACGGTACCAGCCACTTGCCAAGGTGACAAAAACCTTCTGGGTCCATAAATATGTAAATTTCTCTGTAATATCTTGCTCTATCACCGGTGTCCAATTTATTAATAACAATTTACTCTTACTTTTGTTAATTTTACAATATGAAACAAGCGAGTACAAGTTTACAATCTTTTTAAAGGTATCCAATGATGCAACAGGATCTTCATCAGCATATAATCCTTACCCTTGATAGTCAGCCCCTTTATGCCTTTATTTACTGTAATGGCTTGTGCAAGGGGTTCAATAAAGATGTTAAATAAAAGAGTGGAAAGTGGGCACCCCTGATCTACGCCGTTAATGATCATGAATTTCTTAGAGCAAAACTCCAGACTGCTTATAAAAGCTGAAGGTTGACAATATAGACACATTATCATTTTAACAAAGTCGGGAGGGAGTCCAAATTTCTCCATTGTCCTTTCTAGGAAGTCCCATTGCACCCTGTCGAAAGCCTTCTCGGTAGAGATGGGCAAATTTGTTAAAATTCGTTTTGTCCCAATTCTCCAAATTTTTCGAACAGATATTTCCTGGCTGCAGAGAGACTGTAGGGTGTTGTAGAACGTTGTGCCATGCTTATATATGCATAGGGAGCATGGTTTAGTCTTCAAACAATGCTGTGTTTTAGTATGACATGCACATGAAAGCCACCACTTTTAGAATCGCTTCACTCTTCACTTCCATGTGCACTTACATAGGCCAACTTCACCAAATAAGTGAAGCGGGAACGCAGCCTGCCAAGGTAACATCTGTGTCTGCTCTAAAGGACCGAGCTGAGGGTCAAGATCCCACTATAACATCAAAGAGTGCACTCTTTTTACACTGACATCAGATGATTCCATAGATTACTAGAGAACCTATTCTGTTAAATGCGGATACATGTAGAACCCCCCCCTAAAGAGTGGAGAAGGTGCCGGCAGTAATTTTGTATTGACGTCACTGATCGTTTTGCCCTTCTTTTCACGCGTCAGTGTCTTCTTTCAATCGGACAATAATCCATAAGTATTGCTAAAGCCAAAAACAAACAAGAGTTGATCCAGAATATGATCCAGAGATGAGCAGCAAATGGGATACTTGCATGTCGTGTGTGTTCTGTATCCACTCCTGCTTTTGGCTATCAATCCTGAAGCTTTTCATTCGTCTGGCAGGTGAAATGAAGGGGAAAACCTAACAGTGGCAAGGTCATAGAGAGGAGGAGGGTGAAAACAGGATTTTGGAAATCACAAGGTGTTCCAGGGAGACATCAGTAAGTTGGCAGCAACATGAGTAGGCTGCAGAGTGGCACCATGACAAATTTTAGAGGTGGCGGAAACATGGTAGGCCACAATGTGGCACAATGATAAGAGTGTGGAGGTGGCAGCACCAGCATCAGCAACAGGAGGTCACAGGTGGCAGCAACATGGTGGCAGCAACATAGAAAGCCACAGAGTGGCACAATGGTATAGTGTGGAGGTGGCATCAACAGGAGCCCATAGGTGGCAGCAACATGGTGGCAGCAACATGGAAAGCCACAGAGTGGTCCAATGACAGATTGTGCAGGTTGAGGCGGCAGCAGAAGCAGCAGCAGGAGCCCACAGGTGGCAGCAACATGGTGGCAGCAACATGGAAAGCCACAGAGAGGCACAATAATATACTGTGAAGGTGGCATCAACAGGAGCCCACAGGTGGCAGCAACATGGTGGAAGCAACATGGAAAGCAACAGAGTGGAACAATGACAGAGTGTGGAGGTGGCAGCAGCATCAGCAGCAGCATCAGGAGGCCACAAAGTGGCAAAATGATAAGAGTGTGGAGGTGGCGGCAGAAGAAGCAGCAGCTGGAGCCCAGAAGTGGCAGCAACATGGGGACAGCAACATGGAAAGCCACAGGGTGGCACAATGATATAGTGTGGAGGTGGCATCAGCAGGAGCAGAAGCCCACAAAATCCACTGCAGAGGAGGACATATTGTGGCACAACGATGAAGTTTGAAATGAATTTGAATTCAAAGTATTTAATGCCACATCCATTATACATTACAGTTTTCCTGAAAAAATCAGGTCTTTGACAAAAAAGGCACTCTAAAGGTGGCACCAGCAGCAGCAGTCACCAACAGCAGCAGTCACCAGCAGCAGTAGCATGAGGTCAAAGGTGTGGAGGTGGCGGCAACATGGTAGGCCACAGAGTGGCACAATGATATAGTGTGAAGGTGGCATCAAAAGGAGCTCACAGGTGGCAACAACATGTTGGCAACAACATGGAAAGCCACAGAGTGGCACAATGATATAGTCTGGAGGCGGCATTAGTAGCAGCAGGAGCCCGCAGGGGGGCACAATGATAGAGTGTGGAGGTGGCGGCAGCAGAAACCCATATAGCCAAAAGAAGAGGAGGCCACATTGTGGCACAATGACGAAGTTTGAAATGAATTAGAAGTTGAAATTTCCCATTTTAATTTGTAGATTAACCCTTAACGACTTGGCCTTTTTTAGTTTTTTCACTTCCATTTTTCACTCCCCACCTCAAAAAATCTATAACTTTTTTATTTTTCCACATAAAGAGCTCTGTTATGGCTTATTTTCTGCGGAACAAATTGCACTTCTTAGTGACGGTATTTAATATTCCATGGCGCGTACTGGGAAGCTGGAAAAAATTCCAAATGCAGTGAAAATGGTGAAAACCCCCATTTGCGACATTTTCTTGTGGGCTTGGATTTTACAGCTTTCACTCTGCGTCCCAAATGACATATCTACTTTATTCTTTGGGTCGGTACGATCACATGGATACCATATTTGTATAGATAATATAATGTTTTCATACATTTAAAAAAATTAAAACCTTCTGATGGCAATAACTTTTTCATACTTTGGTGTACGGAGCTGTGAGTGTGTCATTTTTTGCAAATTTTGATGGCGTTTTCATTGCTATCATTTTTAGGATTGTGCGACCTTTTGATCACTTTTTATTAATTTTTTTATATACTTCCAAAATTGCAAAACGTGAGGTCAGAGGTGTGGAGGTGGCAGCAACGTGTTAGGCAACAGAATGCACAATGATATAGTGTGGAGGTGGCATCAGTAGAAGCAGGAGCCTGCAGAGTGGCACAATGATATAGCGTGAAGGTGGCATCAGTAGCAGCAGCAGGATTCCGCAGACTGGCACAATGATATAGTGTGAAGGTGGCATCAGTATCAGCAGCAGCAGGAGCCCGCAGAGTGGCACAATGATAAAATGTGAAAGTGGCATTAGTAGCAGCAGCAGGAGCCCGCTGAGTGGTACAATGATATATTGTGAAGGTGGCATCAGTAGCAGCAGGAGCATGCAGAGTGGCACAATGATATAGTGTGAAGGTGGCACCAGTAGCGGCAGGAGCAGAATCCCACAGGGTGGCATAATGATATAGTGTGAAGGTGGCATCAGTAGCATAAGCAGCAGGAGCCCGCAGGGTGGCACAATGATATATTGTGAAGGTGGCATCAGTAGCAGCAGCAGCAGGAGCTCACAGAGTGGTGCAATAATATAGTGTGAAGATGGCATCAGTAGCAGCAGGAGCTTGCAGGGTGGCACAATGATATAGTGTGAAGTTGGCATCAGGAGCAGCATCAGCAGCAGGAGCCCGCTGAGTGGCACAATGATATAGTGTGGAGGCGGCATCAGTAGCATCAGCAGGAGCCCGCTGGATGGCACAATGATATAGTATGAAGGTGGCATCAGTATCAGCAGGAGCCCGCAGGGTGGCACAATGTTATAGTGTGAAGGTGGCATCTGCAGCAGCAAAAGCCTGCAGAGTGGTACCATGATATAGTGTGGAGGTGGCGGACAATTCCAGTCCCTGGTAAAGATGGTAGGAGGCAGATGGAGCAACTGGTAGCAGATGTGTGGCATCAAGCGAGTGGCAGCATCAGAATAGTGGCTGAGGCAGGTAGTTAGAACCCAGAATCATTTCTCAACGTTTGGAGGAGGCGTCATGTCAGAGCTAATCTGATGCATTAGGCATTGGCGAGTTGAAATAATGGCTGATCCAAGCCTGATTCATCTTGACAAAGGTCAGTCTCTCCACATTACAAGTGGACAAGCGGGTTCTCCTAGGGGTAACGATGGCCCCTGCCGCACTGAACAATCGCTCTGATACCACACTACTGGCTGGGCAGGCCAGCTTCTCTACTGCAAACTCCGCAAGTTTGGCTGCCCAGTAGTCCATGGGATCCTCTAAGTGAGGTGGTAAAGTGTTATCTAAGTAGGCCTCCACCTGCTGGTGCAGGATTTGCTCCATGTCCTGCTGCTGCTGGTGGCGGCTACCCTCCTCACTTGGCGGGTGAAGAAAGTTACTCAATAAGGAATCGAGACTCAGCTGCTGCCGATTGGAGCTGCTACTGCTCCTACCCACCCAGCTCCCCACAGCAGCCATGGCAGAAGTACGCGAGCGATGACTTTCAGGAATTCCCCTGTCAAACCTGACAGAGGATGGACAATGTAGCACATAGGCAGAGGCCAACTGTGTGCACAGTATTTCTCTATAGTATACCAGTTGTTTCTCGTTCTCCGCAGGTGGAAAAAAGTCACCCATTTTTGACTGGTAGTGAGGGTCCAAGAGGGTGGAGAGCCAAATGTCAGCCCTATGGCAGATGTTGACTATTCGGCTGTCACTAGTTAGACAAAGCGGGACATGCTGCGGGCCATCTGCGCCAGGGACTCCTAGGGACTACCGGCCTCCATCTCCACAGTATACTGCCACGGTGTTCTGGGTCATCTACCTCGTCTTCTACCTCCTCCAGATGCTCCTGCTCCTCCTCTCTTTCACTTCCACTCTGCTAAGTGGAAAAACCACAGATTTCAACAGCCTCTACTAGTGCTCCAATGTCCTCCTCCTCATACTCCTCCAGTTCAGCCCTCATCGGACTCATGTGGCCAGGCCATGAGATGTAGTCTCCACTTCTCCAGTGCCCTGACCAGACAGATTTTGCAGAATTAGTTCCAGGACATGAAGCAGTGGAATGGCGTTATTCATCCCGCAGTCCTGCGACTGACAAATAACGTGGCCTCTTCAAAGGGCCTGAGCAAATGGCAGGTGTCACTCATGAGCTGCCAGTGGCTGGCATCAAAGTTACACTAGGGAGTACTATGGTCCGCTTGCATCATCAAAAAAATCATTAATGGCTTTTCTCTGCTCATACAGGCGGTCTAACATATGGAGGCTGGAATTCCAACGGGTGGAAACATCGCATATCAGACTATGTTGTGGTAGGCCGTTCTGACGCTGCAACTCGAGGAGGGTGTGCTTGGCTTTGTAAGAATGGCTGATGTGCGTGCACAGTGTCCTGGCCATTTTTAGAATGTCTTGCAGATGGGTGTAAGACTTCAGGAACTTTTTGACTACCAGATTGAACACGTGCGGCATGTTCCTCCCATTGTCTGTCACCATGATTCCGATTTTTAGTTGTCACGAAGAAAGCCACACATTGATTTCTTGTAGCATGACTGAGCAGTTCCTCCCCTGTGTGGCTTTGATTGCCCAGGCAAACCAGGTGTAGAACTGCTTGACACCACTGTGCTCTGTACATGTGTTATGATGGGGCAGCACTTGTGGAGGCTGAGGTGATGGTGACGAAGGAGGAGGCGGACACTGGTGCAGGAGAAAGAGTTTGACAACGTGGAGGAGAAAGCGCCAACTTTGTGGAAGTGTGGTGTGGTTGGAAGGGAAGCACATTCACCCAGTGGGCTGTAAAGAACATGTACTGCCCTGACCACAGTTACAGCTCCACATGTCTGCGCTGTCGTGCACCTTGGAAGAAACTGATAAGCTCAAGGATTGGCCCAATTTCTGTTTTACATATTGGTGAAGGGCTAGCACAGCCTTTTTGGAAAAAAAACTACAGCTTGGAACTCTCCACCTCGGTTCGGCACAAGCCACTAGTTCTCTGAAAGGTGCAGAGTCCATTACTTGGAAAGGGAGAGACTGCAGTACCAACAATTTCTGCACCAAGGTTAGCTCCCTGGCCACCCTTCACTTTCTTCCCACAGATACGACATGTACCCACGCTCGGCTCCTCTGGTGTCTTTACCGCCAACACTCTGCACTGAGCGAATACTACCGTTGCTGCCTCGCTGAGCCCCTGTGCCACTGCTTACTTGGACCTGCGATTTGGGATTTGTACCCCGAGGACGTTTGGCTCCAGTTCTCACACTGCTGCCACCTTGCTGAATCACGGCCACAGTATTAATTTGCTGCCTGCTCCGCTTCCTGACACGCAAGCTGACACTCTCTTCGCCTGACGATGAAGAATCCCCTGCTACACTTAGCTCCTAAGTAAGATCAGCTACATCATCATAAATTTGCGTTTCCCGGTCACTGCTACTATTCTCCTCGGTGTCAGTATGCACAGCCTTCCTACTGCAGGAAGCAGCGGAAGTCTGCCCCATCTCTTCACTGCCAAGCAGCTGCTGTCTGTCCTTAAACAGTTCGTCCTCGCTGAATAGTGGCGCTGAGCCCAGACCACCTAGTAGCTCTCTGGCTGAGGGAAAGGAACAGGATTGCGGCTTCTTGAGGCCTGGTGAGGGTCACTGACCTGCTCCTGGGCCATGCCAACTAATTGTTGTATCTGAGGAACCCACAAACTCTTGGTTGGGGTTGTCAGGTGTTATATTTGAGGAATTGGATGACCTTGTCAACCATTCAACAACCTTTGGGTTGTTACACACTGCCGCTAGATGACAACGGCAGTTCTGGCCTTGCAGAGTCACCTCTGCTGCGACGTCCCCTTACTGTGCTGCCACCTCTGCCTGCTCCACCTGCCACCTTTTTGTCTGACATAATGGTTTCTAAACTACGTGGATTTCACACGTAAATCTGTCTGTAAACTATAGCCCCAAAAATGTATGGCAATTTGAGTTATACAGATACCCCACAATTGACAGTGTAATTTCAGCAAAAATCGCTGTATAAACTATGTCGATTTGACATATAAATTTGTCGATAAACTATAGCCCCAAAAAGGAATGGCAATGTGCGTTATACAGATACCCTACAACTGACACTGTAATTTCTGTGAAAATCACTGTAAAAACTATGTGGATTTCACACGTAAATCTGGCTGTAAACTGTAGCCCCAAAAAGGTATGGCAATGTGCGTTATACAGATACCCCACAACTAACGGTGTAATGTCTGCGAAAATCACTTTATAAACTATGTGGATTAGACACATAAATCTGGCTGTAAACTATAGCCCAAAAAGGTATGGCAATGTGCGTTATACAGATACCCCACAACTGACACCCAGTGAGAGGTCCACAAATCACTACAGCAGCTGCATAAACAAATCACTACTGCAGATGCATGAAAGTCAAAGAGATTATTTCCTATTCGATTTTGTCACTAAATAGAACTGCTATTTGGGGTATACAGATCCCCCTAAAAGAACAACTAGGGATTGCAGCAAGAATCGCTACTGCACAGTACAGTAGCAGCAGCTAGACGCTACAGGCAGCACATGCAGTGTGAAGGTCCGAGATTGAAAATGGCTGGGTTTTATGGGGCTGTGTGACATCACATAAGCCTGCCGGTAGCTGATAGGCCTACAGGTCTGCAGGTGTCATCGGGGATGTTTTTTTCTCCTTCCCAGAGTTCTTTGCCCCATGTAACACGTTGTTCTCGTGCCCATTTAGCTGAAAAACGAGGGAAAAAAAACAACTTTGTTCCCGCAATTCAGCATAAACTTCGGCTTCGTGACAAATCAAATTTTTCCTGAAATTCTAACCGAAGTTAGAATCTTTAGAATCGATTTGCCCATCTCTACTTCTCGGGATCAATTGACAGGAGTGCACATGGGAATTTACCAGACTTGGCTACCTGGACAAAGTCAATGACTCTGCTGGTGACGTCTCTGGTTTGGCTCCTTGGCTCACTTGGTCCTTTAAGTTTATAGTCGGGATAACTTTAGCTAGTCTTGCAGATAGAATGGCAGAATATATTTTAATGTCGCTATTGAGAAGCAATATCTATGGTCTATGGTTTTGTGCTCTTGTAATATCTTTCCCTGTTTTGGGAATAGTTATGTTCTTAGCTATTAGCATTTCTTCTGGAATATAATTTTTCTGTTTTATTTCGTTGAACACACTAAGTATGGGGCCAATATATTAGCAAACTGGATATAATATTCATTTATTAGCCCATCAGGGCCTGGTGCTTTACCTTTCATTAGTTTACCGTATTTATTATCATCATGACCTTGTTTACAGTGAAATCAGCTTCTCATACTTTGGCTTGTTCTGGCCCTAATCATGTTAAGACTAATGGATCTAAAAATGTATTTATTTGATGAAAATCAGGTTTAGTAACTTCCCCATGTTCTTCGAGATTGTATAATCCAGAATAAAAAGCCCGGAAAGTGGCTATGATTTTTTGTCGATCATAATGTGCCAGATGGATCAATGATTTTTTTCTATTTTACTGGTTGTTATTCCTTTTTTAAGATTATTTGATAATAATTTAGTTGTGTTACTATTAAGTTCAAATTTCTTATATTCTTCTCTCCGTAATAACTGTTTTGACCAGTTTCTCTATCTTGTCTTGCTTTGTGACACTTTTCTAAGACTTTAATGCGTTTTATTAAATCTTCATGTGTTTTGTTTTCTTTCTTCCTCATATAACTATTTAGCATTTTTAAGTGGCCCCTTCCATAGGTCCTGCCAGCCATCCTTCCGAGGTCCTGCCAGCCGTCCTTCCGAGGTCCTGCCAGCTGTCTTCCCGAGGTGCTGTCATTCCGAGGTCCTGTCATCCTGAGGTCCTGCCAACCCGTGGTCCTAACTTCCCGTGGCCCTGCCTGCCCCGTGTCCCTACATTGGCTGCCACCGCGGGCCTAGTCGCACCCGTGGAGCAACCTGGTGGCTCCCCGGCGCAGCAGGTCCATCCTGCTGTGCGGCGGGCTCTGGCGAAGACCAGGAGTCCACTTAGACTCCGCTCCCGGGTTGCGGCTGGCATCTTTATCTCCCGCAGTGGTCAAGGGAGTCCACAGACAATAGTCCCAAGGGACTATTTCCCATAGAATGTGACAGTAATTGGGAGAATATTTTTAATCAAAACTCCTGCCTTTTTTTTTCTTTATCTGAAGCAAAATAGATTTGTGTGTAGAGTTTATCACTGAATCTATAATGATCTTTCTCTAAGAGGTGTGTTTTTTGCAAAAAATTATGTCAGGGGCTATTAGCTTGATGTCTTTCCATACCATAAATCTCTTATAGGGTTTAACCCTACAAATCTCTACAAATACCATTTTATCTTCTTTTTTTCTCTTTTTTTACCATTGCATGACCACATCTTATATATCTTAAAAATCACACAACATATATTATAAAAATGAAACTGTATAGACAGCTTTAGCAGATATGTAGCAAAAACAAAACACCAATTTAAGGAAATGATAAATCCAAATTCTTTGAAAAATTCCTGTTGCGCATTAAATATAAGGTTCAACTCGAATAATATTGGCCAGTTGTTATCTGGGCCGACCAGGGAGTGGCCTCTCTGGAGGAAAAAATCTGAAGAAAAAATATTCGGATTAACATCGCGTGCTGGTGGTTTCCACCAGGCAGTCAAGGCTAGGTGATCAGCATACAAAAAGGAAATTATTGCATAGGTAAATCAACTAAATATCTATTGGAGCCGAAAAGATGATTACCAGTGTGCTCATAGGAAGTGACAGGCTAATCGAAGTCGCTCGCACTTCTGTGACCCATTCTGATTCTTAGGTTCTTAGCTGATCTTTAGTACCAGTGATTTTACACCGAACTGGTTCCCTCTGTCAAATTCATTTTAGCGATCATATGTCATATCGAATTTGAGACCATAATCCATGAGAAGTTTGCTATAGTGAAAATTAAATGGGACAAAACAAAAATGTAATCATGAATATGGTCGCAAATACAAATAAGCAGATGAACAAATAAATGTTAATTATATTCACTTATAGATCAAAAGATGTTAGTCATGTTGTTAATACGGAGATGAGAGAAAAAAAATGGTAACTTTGCATAGCGCTTACCCAGAGTTCCTGAAGTCATCAATTATACCACTTCTTGCTTGTGTGGGTAACTGTATAGTTGATTTCTCTCCGTCTGGATATTAGATTTGAGGTCACTTATACCACGTTCAGCTCTCTTTAGCCCTCTGCAGTACAATTAGTCACTTTTACGAATGCTACACAAAATGTTTATCGTACTGCCGTTCCCTGAGTCACCAGCTGTTTCATCAGTCTGGCAACCCATCACCGGCAGATACTAGCGGCCTGTGACTGCTCCTTCCTCGTTGCTACGGACCCTGCATCAACTACCAGGTATAGTAATCAAACTCCTCGAGGCATCAGCTGATCGAGCTATGCTGATGACAACACGCTTCCTCTCACTGTCCGCTCGCTGTCAGGTATCAGTCGCCATGCATCCTCAGGGGCATCTGCTGGTCGGACGGTCCCGATGGCGACACACCTCCCCTCCTTGTCCGTCTTCTGTCGGACAGCCGTTTGCTGTTGCCTCTGGAGGCTTGATTCAGTCGCATTGTGTCGGCCTTCCTTTTTTCCCCTTACCGCCTTAGCTCGTCCTGGCTCCCATCTCCACACCTAGACAACGACCGCCAGCCTCGACCTGCGTGCCTACATTGTTCAGTGCTTCTAAAAGATGTTAAAACAAAAGAATTACAAAATAGAATGACACAAAACATGACAAAACAGTTATAAAATAAAAAAAGGAGGAAAATAACAGAAACTTACAAATTAAAGAAATTCCTGATTCCCTGGAGGTGGGACAAGTATGGAACATGCAGCTTGTCAAGGAGCCACCATAAAGTTATGACGCTATTTCCTGTAACACATCTATTTTTGTATGTTCTCTGTTTAGCTCGGGTTTCAGAACCTTCCATTGATTAATTAGTCCACAGGGTCATTCAGGATTGGACAAGTGTTAATGAGGGGGAGAGTCCAGGAATATTTAAACAGTTCTTTGTTTCCAAGTCCTGATGCAGGAGGTGGGTTGATCAAATGTCCTTTGGGGTCTACAGAGACCAGTCTTCAGGTCAGAGTTTATCAGGCTGTAAAAACTCCAGGATGTCATAAAAAACTGCCTGTACACTTCCATGACAATTGTCATATTTTCAAGAATTCTATACTCTTAATATAAGTCATTCCCTGACATTAATACAGAGACAATATAATCCTGTAAAACGGATTTGTAGGTACTATACCAAGATAGGTGGCATGCCACGGCTCTACAAGCCAATCCATGATGGATGGATGTATAAAGAGCTGCAACATCATACAATAACCAGTTATACTTAGAAGACCAAGTGAAATGACACATGGCTTACAATACAGTCTTGCTGTCTCTAATATAACCTGGAAGGTGTGTAATAAAAGGTTGGAGGAGGCGATCTAGACAGGAACCAAGCTTCTCAAAGAGGGTGTTCTTTCCAGACACAATGGGGCAGATTTATCAAGCAGTCTGAAAGTCAGAATATTTCCAGTTGCCCAAGGCAACCAATCACAGCTCAGCTTTCATTTCACCAGTGCTCATGAATATTTTAAAGGGGAGCTGTGATTGGTTGCCATGGGCAACTGGAAATATTCTGACTTTCAGACTGCTTGATAAATCTGCCCCAATGGGTCAAAAGCTAAGGGGAAAACCACCCTTGTGAGTCTTAGAGAGAGCATAAAAATGTGAACATATAGGATTGGATGGTAATAGATATTACATAGTACGTTGATAAAAGATACCCAACTATCTGTCCTCTTTCAATAGTTCTGACATTTTCAAAGTGATAAGACTCTGGGATCAGTATCGAGCTAACAGTATGTACCCATATGGTTTAACATCTCTAAAACTGACAGACGGTAAAGTTCCCTATCTAAAACAAAAACGGAACCCCCTTTATCTGATGATCGTATGACAATGTGCATAATATTCTTAAGTTCCATTATAGCACATTGTTTGCCCTTTGTTAAGTTGCCATTAGAGTTTTCTTTAGCCTCCTGAAATAGATCCATCTCAGATGTCCGAGAATTAATTGGATAAAATCCAATCCAAAACATTCCACGTTAACACAGTTAAAGGAATATCACACAAGACACTTGCTAAACTGTACCTCAACTAACTGAAAAGTGAACATTAGTGTAAAGTGTAAATTAAAACTTTTTAATAAGCCTCTGCTTGTAGCCTTAAAGAATCTGAGTCTCTGAAGGGAATCACGTTACCAGAGGTCATTATTAGCATAGTCCATGTAGTAAGCGATTGCATGTTCTGTGTGAATTTATAATTGTAATATCGTGTGAGTAGTGAGTGCATGTGAGTGCATGTGCAGTAGTGAGTTATCATCAGGGTGCATTGTCTGTGTGGTTGAGGTGCCTACGGCCTTCTTTGTGTAAGTAACTCGTGGGTGGTGGCAGTGCGGATTGGCTGGGGCTGAGATTCTGTGGAGTAAATTTAGCGCAAGGACGCCATTTTGTGGAAGTGGGCGGAGCTTAAGGGCTAAATTCTGGGACTCCATAGAGTAGGTATCCCCGTGTGTGAACTCCGGTGAGTCGGATTTGACGCAGTCAGGATATAATGAAACATTGGCGTTTGAAACTTTATAGTCCCCTGCCTCCTAAATGCCTGCAAGATGGTCTTGCCAGGGCGCCTGGTGGTGGCTGCTTGACTGGAATCCTATGCACTCTTTCCACTGTGTAGTTGGATGAAAAGGCTGCGGCTGGCAAAGTCTCCCACAGCCATATTTCAATAAAGAGTACCAGATCCGGTCCCTCGGCACACTCCAGGAGACCTAGTATGTGCTGCCACATCCTATTTTCCGTCCAACTTTTGCTCCCATAGTTTAGCTGCCTTCTCTAGGGCGCGTAGTTGTGCCAGCATTGGATTGAATAACTTCTCCATTTTGGGTATATGTGCCTCATTTTCAGAAACACACTCCCTTAAGTACTGGAAGTCATGCCGCAGCAGACCCACATTCACACGTATTTCATCTATCTTAGCTGTTAATGAGGTAGTGGAGGTCTAGATAGCGGCTAAGAACTGAGCAGATACCTCTTTCAGTGAAAATCCTGAGTTCTCTGTGGTGGCAGCTAAGGCAGACTCTGAGGGTGAGGCTGCTGCACGGCATGAAGGAGAAAGGCAGACGCCATCTTGGTTGCCGTGCCAAGTAAACTCCTGCAGCTTTGCCGATGCCCTGGAGGATTTATTTTTGCTAATCTCGGGTCTGTGGTTGCAGGTGCTCCTTCTGAGCTTAGGGCCGAAATGGTGGCGGTTGTGGTTCAAAGTAGGTTGAGTTAAGGGTCTAATTCCAAGTTAATTTTATTAAGTTCAATATTAATGTTAATGGTTTCTATAACAATTGTGCAACAAAAAGTGAGGTATTCTACTATCATGATTTATATCAAGATCTGGGATTTATATGAATTTTCCTGTATGAGGATATGTCTCATACAATAGGAAAGAAAAAGCAATAGGACAGAGAAAGGCTTGCATCTGCTTAATTGTCAGATTGCAAATGTCTAATTCCCATTTGTTTTTCACTTTAGCATAAGCACATGATAAAGTCCCTGGTGCTGCTGAATACATTAAGAGACCTAGGCCTCCTGATGTATTTGGTGGGGTAACAATACCTTAACAGTTGTTTTTTGGAAAGCAATTGGTGGCACTGGCTAAATGAAGCCATTGCTTGAGATAGACCATCCATTAATAAAAGGTGAAATGGAGTTGGCACCAACTTCTCAAGGTCTCTCAAGGTTTATTTTAAAATTAACCCTAGAATGCATACCTGCGGCCTCGCAGGCCCGCTCTGTTAGTTTTTTTTTCTTTTTACTGCAAGATTACTTTAGTTAGAATTCTGAAACTCTAGGTATTCCTCAGTTATATAGTTGTTAGTCATTTCCAGTTGTTCATATATTTTTATGTTACAGGTATTTTGGTATAATAACTCTTTTTTGTGAATACCCCATATTTACATACCTGGGGCCTTTTAGGCCCATACCAGGTTTACATGTGATCCTAAGTCTTTTTGTATTTTCTGTTGCTTGGGAAAACTGTGACTTAGGCTGCATTCACACTGCCGTTGCCCGCTGTACCATGTACCCCACCCCTCTCATAGGGATACATGGCGCATGGCGCCGTATTACGGGACATGTCCTATCTTTTTCCCGGGTACGGAGCGGTACAGTGCCGCACGTGTGCTGCACTGTACCGCTCCGGTAGGGCGCCATGAGCCCATTGCCATCTATGGGGCACGTATATCGGCCGTATATACGTCGGCCGTATATACGTCCCCCATATGGTCGTGTGAATGTAGCCTTAGTCTTTATGACTGAGTGTGGATTGTGCCTGACTACATGGTCATGTGATCTTGGGAAGGAGGCTACCTCATGATGTCATGCGTCTCTGACATCATCATAGTTCCTGAACAGGAAGGAGGAAGGAATCAGCTTTCTTGTTTCTTGAAAAAGAAACGCTGAGCTCCAAAAATCCAAAGATTTCCACTTCACCTAAAAGAAAGTGGTGACCTGCTGAAGGTGAGAGGAGGGGGCTGCACAGACACTAACAAAGAGTCTACAACCCTTATTGTAATCATTTTTTTTTCATTATAGTTTACTGACTTCTAAGGATACAATGGCACAGTCTACATCCAGACTGAATGACCAAGAAATCAAAGCAATCATTTTTGATAGACAGTCCTGTGTAAAATACTACAATTTTATCTTCCAGATGTTGAATTACAGATAACATGTGAAAGATTTTGCGGTCATTAGTAAATTCGAAAAGGAAACTTTGAAAAGGGATATTCCTTGCAGCAGTTTACTGCAACTTTTATATAAAAAAAATTTTTTAGACAAAAAAACATTATTATAAAGAGTTATATCGAATGAGTATATTGGGCGTTTTAAGCCCGTTCAGTTAATTTGGGGTTTTTTTGCACAAAATGTTTTGAATTATTCACAACTTAGGATGCATTCTCACTAGTGCTGGTGTCTGCCAGGAGATAATCCGTAATGGATATGATCTCTTGGTAACTCCAGTTAAGGCTGCCGGAATGCCCGGATTCTACCAGCCTTAGCTGGGGACACCAGGAGGTCAGATCCATTACAGATCCCCTCCTGGCAGACACCAGCGCTAGTAGGAATGCATCCTTACTTTGCATTTTTCAAATAAACTTTAAAAAGTATTTTTATTTGAGTTATTCCATGTTATTTGCACACGGGCCTAAAAGGCCCCAGGTATGTAATAGTGTAGATTTCTATGGTCCTGCATTCTAGGGTTAAAGAGAATACTGATGTCTAAAAACAGCTGTGAAATGTTTATGTTCAAGAGATTGGGTAGAAGTTGTTCTCATTTGTATTATTAAGTCATTGGCAAATGCTGCAGTCTTATGAGTGAAGCCATCTATTATTATACTGTGGATGTTTGTGTTCGGTCTAATGTGTTATGGAGATGTATTACACTGTATTATGTGACACACTGAGCATGCTGCGGACCCCCCCGGTAAGCGCCGCGGGGGGGTCCGATTCCAGCTAAATGCCCCTGACACGCCGCGGTCAGCGCGACCGCGGCGTGTTAGGGGTTAACACCCGCGATCGGAGAAATCTCCGATCGCGGGTGTTAGAGGCAGGTGTCGGCTATAATATATAACCGACACCCGCAGCTTCTGGCGCCGGCTCCGTTCAGGAGCCTGCGCCAGAAGCTTGACGTACTATTACTGCATTTTGCGGGAACGCACCTCCCGCCATGCAGTAATAGTACGTCAAATGTCGGGAAGGGGTTAAGCAATGTAATGGGGCAAGCGCTGCTGAAAAGGCTAATGCTTTCCCCTCATTAGGGTTGAAGGTAATTTGGGCTTCCAGGAATTGAGAAGAAAAATTACCATCTTGTATTGCATACTGACTTGAAATTTGGCAGTAGGGATTCTAAGTATGGGGGTCCATCTGATCCTGTATATTTTGCCAGTCTTTGTTGGTGGGTTCAAATGTCAGTTGTTTAGGGTATTCTACAAAGTTCTCCACGGTTACCATCATTTTCTTATAAAAGAAGGCTAAATTAATTTTATTTATTTGTTATCATAAGATTTATTCCTTGCACCAAAGATGTAATTTAATTACATAAAGCATCTATATGCTTTATGTAATTAAATTACATCTTTGGCTAGAATATCTCCTACAAGAATAAATAGAAGGTAAGTTAAAATTCCACATTTCTTATCTTTGTTACCCCTGAAATCCACCAGACAAAAGGAGTTCACCTTGTATCTGGGATCATAAGCTTAGCTCACCGATATCTATGATTTGGTGTTTTTCCGGCTGAACAATTTGTTTTTCCCTGTATGAGAACTTTTCTTTTGATTTGACAAGGTTGTAAATATTAATATGCCAGTGGAAAAAAAAGTAACATTTTATTTAAGAGACGCCTAGTGAAGGCAGTTTTTCAGAGGTAATGGATGACGGACAGATTTTAGAAAGTAATTAGATGACAGTTTAAGGTTCTAGAATTATGAAACTAGAGGGGCTTTTGCAAATTAATTTGGAGGGTTATTGCAGGCTCAGCTGTAGCATTTGGAAAAGCTTTATCTTATATTTTCATTTACTTGGCACATTCAGAACAATTAATGTGCAAAGAGTGAATCACTGTGTTTTGGCAACTTTAGTACCTGAGAAATACAAAAATATAGACATCCACTGTTTTCTTACATATAACAATGGTAAAAAAAATCTCTACATTAAATTAGATTTCTGAAAAATATTTGAAAATAAGCTTTTTTTGTAAACTATCTCAGATGCAATTAGTTGTCTCATACATTAGAGTAGAATGGTATCTCGCAAAAAAAATACACATTAAACATCTCCATACAAGTATGAAAAAGTGGCAGAACAATTATTTTTTTTTCGTATACATTGTTTTCATTTTTGAAAATGTATTAAAACACAATAACACCTAAGTTTGGTATCACTGTGATCGTACCGAACCAAAGAATAAAGTAGACGTATCATTTGGAATGTCGTAAAAACTGAAAGTGATGAAAATGTTTTTTTTCACCAATTTCACCACATTTGGTTATAGATTTTTGAAGGTAGGAAGCAGAAAAAAATGAACAATAAAGGCTGCGTCCTTAAGGGGTTAAATCCATGTATTTATAGATAGCTGACACATTTTATATGGCTAAATATATCACATATATTTAGCATAGTTTCCTAAATCCCCAGTCACCCTCACTTAGAACTTCTTATAACATGGAGGCAGGGCATGAGTGACAGTTCTATGCTATGACACATTTAAAACTAATTTAATTACCATTTTATAACTATGAAAGATTGTACTCTGCATTAATAGAATGTTTAGCACATGCTAATTATTAAAATAATATAGGTATCAAAACTTTTGAGAAGACAGATGGCATGTAATAACTAGGACTGCAAACCTATGAATGTTACTGCTGAGCTGATCACTGATTCACATCCCACTGTGCTCTTTGTCTCTTAAAGGTGCATGAATTTTACTCACATTGAAATCATCAGTTAACTATGTCTGTACAGTACATATAGAAAGTGATGGAACAAAGAACAATTCAGTTAATTCAAATTTAGGAGGGAAGGGGAATTATTTTCTCATCGCTGGTTTTGTGAAGAGGGTTTGGGAATTTTCACAAAAAGAAAAAAGTCAATATCCATATGGCTAAAATACAGAATACATATAACAACAGAAACCACCTCCCTTCTAAATGCTGAGAGTGACACTGTGTACAACAGCAGCAACAGAATAGAATTGCAGCAATAGGAGATTGGAATGACACTTTTTATTGAAAAACTCCTTCAAGACAAACCCTAGATAATTGACAACCAACAACAACAATCCATCCGTAATTATGTCTCAAAATTAAGTCAGAACCAGAATCTGCCACAAATGACATCTGAATCTCCCCATCCCCGCCAATTTGGAAAGCCTGCAGAGACTATAGCTGAAGCTCAGACTGGACCTGACCTGGCGGAGATTGTGTTAGTATCTATTAAGAGGTAGCCTTTTAAAGATCTGGGCAGCAGAGTGACGGAGATGGGAATTTTAAGACTGGCATCTTAATCACCAGTTTTAATAAATCCCCCCAAAAATAACTACCTACCTATCTGGCCTGAATTATCCATCTGCTATGAGAAAATTTTTTTGCTAAAACAAAATTGAATACATTGACCCCTTCCTACTGTGAAATAACCATAAGGGAAGAGTAAAGAAATAGTAAATAGGGAAGACTTAAAAATTGGATTAATAATAAATTCAATTATGGACTATTACTCTGAGTTTTACAACCTCAGGTAAGATGATAGCATAGAAGCTCCTAGTTTTTTGATGTAATTATTAACACTGTCAAGACGTAGCCTGTTTGTATGTTAAGGCTCAGTCCTTTTTAAAAAAAAAAATTAAGCAGTGTCTCTTCCTGTGGTAATAACTTTTCAACACTTTAACATGATTTTGAGATTGTTTTCTCATGTAGTTTATGTTAGTAGTATAATATCTGTGATCAGTTACTTTTTGGGGGTAAAAATGAAATAATTTAGGAAAATGTTTAAAAACAATAACAATTTTCAAAGTTTCAAATGTTCTACTTTTTAGACAAAAAGTCTTACCACAATTTTTTAAAGTGGAAACCTTTTGCCATTTGTCGTCTTTATATTGTCACACACGGGGTGTGGGAGAGTCTTTTGGGGCTATAGCCTGTGGACTACCTGGAACACCGCAGGGGATGATGGTACTAGCCACAACCCGGGATCAGAGTCTAAGTGGCCCCTGGTCTTCGCCAGAGCCCGCCGCAAAGCGGGATGGTCTTGCTGTGACGGGGTGTCACAAGGTTGTTCCACAGGTGTGACTAGGCCCGGGGTGGCAGCCAGAGTAGGGAAGCAGGAAACCGGACACAGGGAAAGCAGGACCTTCGGATGGCGGGACCTCAGGATGACCACCAGGATACAGGACCGCCACAGGAATACCGGACCGCCACCAAATACAGGACCACCAAGGGAATGCCACAGGAACATGGGAATGCCACAGGAAAATGGGAAACACGGACGCGTCTGGAAATGCACAGAAAACACGGAGGCGTCTGGAAACGCACAGGAGGAACACAGGAGGCTTTCACTTCAGTGGAATGACTTGAAAATCGGGCAGAGAGCGAAGAGAAGTGCCAGATTATAAGCACATGCCTGATTAGCCAGCACCAATTAGGAGGACGCTAGGCCTCTAAATCCCAAATAGACGGTGGACGCGCGTCCCAGTCAGACAGGAGAATCGTGGCTTACTTGGGACCAACACAGAGCCCGGAGCCTGGAAAGGGGAGTTTTGGCCGGAGACATAGGCGCCACATCGCGGTACACTGGTGTTCCCGCGATCCACAACATGGATCGCGTGGGCACTAGAGATGAGCGAGCACTAAAATGCTCGGGTACTCGTTATTCGAGACGAACTTTTCCCGATGCTCGAGTGCTCGTCTCGAATAACGAGCCCCATTGAAGTCAATGGGAGACTCGAGCATTTTTCATGGGGACCAAGGCTCTGCACAGGGAAGCTTGGCCAAACACCTGGGAACCTCAGAAAAGGATGGAAACACCACGGAAATGGACAGGAAACAGCAGGGGCAGCATGCATGGATCAATGCTGCGGCTGGCTAATCGCCACCATTATGCCAAAATTATGGGCAACAGCATGTCCATGACAGAGTGACAGAATGAAGCTAGATAGCATCTAAAACATGCAATAATTGACCCTGACACTATAGGGGACGGCATGCAGAGGCAGCGGCAGCAGGCTAGAGAGTGGCATGGCGACATACCCTAAATGGACTCAGGCTCCAGGGTCACCTGATCTGGCCAGCCAACCACTGCTATCGACGTGTAAGGGTACCACGTCATGCTGGGTGGAGTGCAGAGTCTCCTGGCTTGTGATTGGCTCTGTTTCTGGCCGCCAAAAAGCAAAACGGCGGGAGCTGCCATTTTCTCGAGCGGGCAAAGTATTCGTCCGAGCAACGAGCAGTTTCGAGTACGCTAATGCTCGAACGAGCATCAAGCTCGGACGAGTATGTTCGCTCATCTCTAGTGGGCACCCATGACAGTACCCCCCCCCCTTCAGGGCCCCTATTCTCTTCTTCTTTAGCCCCCTCTTCTTCTTTCTCCGACTCCTACAATTCTTCTTGGTGAGGAGGAGAGCAGGAACAGTGAAAACCGAACAAACACCAATGAGGTGCTTGGACCTGGCAGGGAATAAGCTGAGGATATTCTGGAGTCGTCTGGAGCATTCTTTGGCCAGAAGACTCTGGTAACTTGCACTGACTACTCTGCAAGTAGTACAGCCAGAGGCTGAAGTGGCTCTTGGGAGGCCGGAGCAGCACTCAGAAGCTGCGGAGGCTGGGTTGGCCCCTGGGAGGCCAGAGCAGCACTGGGAAGCTGCAGAGACTCTGGAGCGGCCTCTGTGCAGGTCGGTGACTCTGGATCGTCCTCCGTGCAGGCCTGAGACTCTGCAGCGGCCTCTGGGCAGGCCAAAGACTCTGGAGCAGCCTCTGGGCAGGCCGTGGACTCTGGAGCGGCCTCTGGCAAGGTCGAATACTCTGGGAACACCGGGGTCAAGTAGGGAAGGCATGGAAACTGGGCTTGAGTTTGTTCGAACCTGGACCAGATTTTTGCCAGAAAAATGGTATAGGTAGCAATGTCTGGATCACCACTATCCCACAAGGGGTTATCCCAGGCCTGGGCCTCTCCGGAGAGCAAAGAGAAAACAAACGCTGGGTTAGATCGTTCAGTGGTGAACTGGAGGACATCAGTTTAATGTGCAGCGAGCACTGGGAAACAAAGCTCCTGCAAAAATTGGGGTTGCCATAAAATTTGTTAGGCATAAAAAATTCAGGTCCTGACTCTACTGCCGGAAAACATGGTGGGGCAACTGGAGCAACAGGAGAAGAAGTCGCAGGAGCCTGCTGCTGGGAGGCAATCATCCGTCGAAGGGTGGCAATGAGTTTGTCTAGAAGTTCTTTTTGGACATCAATCTCTTGAGACTGCTGGGCGAAAGTGCTGGAGTGGGTCCTTGACACAGTCCAAGACTTTAGCAGGATACATGTCCTTGGCATGTCCATGGCCAGATCTTACTGTCACACACGGGGGTGTGGGAGAATCTCTTGGGGCTGGAGTCTGTCGACTCCCTGGACCACCACGGGGGATAATGCTACCAGCCGCAACCTGGGATCGGAGTCTAAATGGCGCCTGGTCTTCGCCAGTGCCCGCCGCAATGGGGCATTGTCTGTGTGTGGTCCTTTTCTTGGTATAGTATAGCAGCGTTTGTTTTATATGTCTTGGGTTATATTCATAGACTCCCAGTCTCAGATACTGTATTGTTTTCCTGTCTATTTCAGACTATATTACAACACTCTGTATTCAGTGTGTCTTTGTGCCATAGGCTGGTTACAACTTTAATCTGCTATACACACAGTTTTAATCCATTGTAGTTCTTCCTATCTTGCTTTATAATGTGTAATTTTAATATATGTATCAATTGAAATAAAGTGTCACTTATGTATAACTGCCCATAGGCCATCTTCGTGCCTAATGCTCGTGTGGAGCGACTCTACATCTAGTGTGGCCAGTATCTTGTCTTCCTCTAGTTGCATTCCCTCAATTTTTTGGAGTAGGTCTGATGTGTCCCTAACGTAGGAGGGTAAACATTCAACGATACCCTTGAGGTGATGATCAATGAACTTGCCGATGCCCTCTGTAAGTCCGCCCCTTCTGCAAATAATCGGACGTCCGGGCTGATAAGCCGCATTTTTATGGATTTTTGGTAACAAATATAATGTGGGGGCTCTTGGTGTTTGGACTTTGAGGGCATCGTCAAGTTCCTTTGAGATCTCCCCATTTTTATGGAGTTTTCAAGATCGATTTTACCTCGGCCAGATACTTAATTGTAGTGTTAAAAGTCAATTTCTTATAACAGGTACTGTTCTTTATTTGTCGATAGGCTTCTAGTTTGTACATTTTCTTGGGCCAAAGGACCACGTTTCAGCCTTTGTCGGCCTGTTTGATTATTATGTCGTCCATAGATTTCAGAGATCTGAGTCCCTTACGCATACCTGATGTCAAATTGTCATGACTTACACTGCAGGGTATCTGTTCAAATTACTCAGAAACTAGTTTTACAAATAGGTCTACAGCAGGGCAGGTTAACAAAGCAGGAAATTTCTTAGATCTCGGACGTATACAATCGGGTATCTTATAATTGGTAATTGTAATTGGTTTGTATGTCAGTAGACTCTTCCCTTAACTCTTCCAACGGCGAATCAGAGACCGTGCAAATATGTGTAAATCCTTTATGGCTACAAAAGCATCAACACGGGCAGAAGGGAAGTAGGTTAAACCTTTATCCAACACTGTTTGTTCATCAGATGTTAAACTATACTGGGACAAATTTATTACCTTAAGCTGTGGTTTTATTTGTTCCACCTCTTCCTCAATTTCCATTAGGGTTTGTTGATTGTTTTAAATAAGAATATATATATTTTTCCAATGATATTTTGTTCCACCATATCTGTATCCTACGGTGCAACATTGTTTTCAATCTCTTTTGTAGTTCATTCACTTTCCTCTGATCCTCTATTTCCAGCACAGCTGGCTCATTTCCAAAAGCCTGTTCCGCCTGAGACAGCCAGGATCTTTCCCCAGCTTTGAAGTCCAGTGGTTCAAAAATCTGAAGATAACACAGCAGACTATATTACTAACATTAATTGAACATCTTTTGGTTAGGAATACACATCATGACTCAAAGGTCCTCTATGTAGGGACTGCTTAATCTGCTTCTGGCAAGAAAATTCAAATCTAACCTATTGAAAAAAAGCCAGACTTGCACAGATATGTCTTTTTTATACAAAGAATATCAGGATGGCAGGACCTCTGGATGGCAAGACCTCAGGATGGCATGACCTCAGGATTACTACCGGGATACAGGACCACCACAGGAATACAGGACTGCCACAGGAATACAGGACTGCCACGGAAATGCCACAGGAACACGGGAATGCCACAGGAACACGGGAGACACGGAGGCATCTGGAAATACACAGGAAACATGGAGGAGTCTGGAAACGCACAGGAGGAACACAGGAGGCTTTCGCTTCCGGGATTAAAAGGGAACGCCGGATTTGCCAACGCCAATTAGGATGACGCTGTCCCTTTGAATCCTAAAGGGCCGGGACTCGTATGTCCCAGTCAGACAGGAGGATTGCGACCTACTCGGGAATGACGCAGAGCCAGGAGCCTGGAGAGGTGAGTACGGGCCAGGGGAGATAGGTGCCACATCATGGAGTGCGGGTGTACCCTCGATCCGCAACATGGATTGCGGGGGCATCTGTGACATATATTTCCATAATTTGTTTTACATTTCCTTTTTTTTTTTTTTTTTTACAGATTTTAGCAGGATTATAGTTTTCGTAACAAGTTCTTACATTTTTAAGGGATTTAAAAAACGCAAATTTTTTGGTGACCAATTAAGTTTAGAAGTGCCCTACAAAGGCTTATGCACTATAAACCCCAACAATTAACACCATTTTAGGAACCTAACATCTGAGAATATTCAAAATAAAGTAAAAACATGTTGGAAACTACACCCCTCAAATATTTTATCTAGGGTTGTGGTGAGCATTGCAACTAGAGATGGGCGAATTGATTCTAACGAAGTGGAATTCGATATTAATTTCACTAAAAAGCCAAAGCCGAAGTTTATGCTGCTTTGCAGGAACAAAGTTTTTTTTCCACTCTTTTTTCAGCTAAATCGGTGCGAGCACGGCGTGTTACATAGGGCAGAGAACTCTGGGAAGGAAAAAGGAACACCCCCGATGACATCTGCAGACCTGTAAGCCAATCAGCGTTCGGAAGGCTTATGTGATGTCACACAGGCTCACAGCCCTATAAAAACTGTCGGCCATTTGCAATCCCGGCATTTTACACTGGATAGGCTGTCTGTAGTGTCTAGCTGCTGCTACTGTACTGTGCAGTAGCGATTTGTGTTCCAATCCCAGGGTGTTCTTTAAGGGGGATCTATATACCCCAAATAGAAGTTCTAGTTAGTGCCAAAAACAAATAGGAAGAAATCTGTTTCACATTCATGCATCTGCAGTAGTGATTTGTGGACCTCTTACTGGGTAGTGATTTTCGCTCTAATTACAGAGTGTCAGTTGTGGAGTATCTGTATAACGCAAATTCCCATGCCTTTTTGTGGCTAGAGTTTAGAGCCAGATTTACATGTCAAATCGATGTAGTTTATAAACCACTATGTCAGACAGAAAGGTGGCAGTTGGAGCAGGCAGAGGTGGCAGCACAGTAAGGGGACCTCGCAGCAGGGGTGACTCTGTGAGGCCAGAACTGCCATTGTCATCTAGCGGCAGTGTGTTGATCAACAACCCAAAGGTTGTTTAATGGTTGACTAGGTCATCCAATTCCTCAAATATAACATCTGACAACCCCAGCCAAGAGTCCGTGGGTTCCTCAGATACAACAATTAGTTGGCATGGCCAAAGAGCAGGGCAACGGCCCTCACCTGTCCTCAACCTGCCTATGTCCTGTTCCTTTCCCGCAGCCAGAGCTACTAGGTGGTCTGGGCTCAGCACCACTATTCAGCGAGGACGTAGTGTTTGAGGACAGTTAGCAGCTGCTTGGCAGTGAAGAGGTGGGGCACTTCACTTCCGCTGCATACTGACACCGGTGAGGAGAGTAGCAGTGACCAGGAAACGCAAATTGACGATGATGTAGCCGATCGCACTGCAGAGCTGGGTGTAGCAGGGGATTCATCATCGTCAGCTTGCGTGTCAGCTTGCGTGTCAGGCAACGGAGAAGGCAGCAGTGCGAGGGGGCACAGTGGCACAGGGGATCAGCGAGGCAGCGGCCGTAGTAGTCGCTCAGTGCAGAGTGTTGGCGGTAAAATTACTATCTCGGCGGTGTGGCAGTTTTTTGTCAAGATACCAGAGGAGCCGAGCGTAAGTATATGTTGTATCTGCAGGCAGAATGTGAAGCGTGGCCAGGGAGCTAACATTGGTACCACAGCCCTGCGCCAACACATGCAGCATCACCATCCATTGGCCTGGGAGAAACAGGTGTCAGATGTGTTCCATCCTGCAGGCGCAACAACAGCACCTAGTAGCACACATGCTGTTTCAGCAAGTCAAGGCTCCAGCACCTCTGCCGAAGGGAGCTGTTTGTCTTTAACATTATCTCCTGGTCCAGATGCTCCTGCTCCTCACTATGCATGGTGCCAGCAGTCGTTGAGCGAGGAGATTACAAACGAAGAGGGAGAAGAAGACAGAGAAGAGCGGGGGGCGCTCAATGTGTAGAGGTCCTCAGAATATTTGGTTTAGTGCTTGTGTGAATTGTGCACTCACCTTCTTGTGTTGTGCTGATGGCACAACACATGTGATCGCTTAAGGAGTGGAACAGGATGCTGCCTTCGGGGTGTCGCTTCGGTGGTGGTACCGATGAAGATACTAGTAGTGGAAGGTCTCTATTGCTGGAGACCCGCTTAGCTGCCCCTTAGATCTTTAGAAAAGACCCGCGTCTTGATTTTACCAATATATCTTTTATTGTTATTTTTATGGTTTTATTGAAACAATAAACCGATCATGGGAACTAAGTGCGCCGGGTCTTTTCTAAAGATCTAAGGGGCAGCTAAGCGGGTCTCCAGCAATAGAGACCTTCCACTACTAGAGGAGATTACAAAGAGACAACTTTATGCTTCCAACCATCCTAAGGTTGAGAAGCTGACCGTGCTCTTTTCCAAGTTGTTGGTACCTAAGTCCCTTCCTTTCCAAGTCATGGACTCTGTACCTTTTAGAGAACTAATGGCTTGTGGCGAACCAAGGTGGAGTGTTTCAAGCCGCATTTTTTTTTTCCAAACCGGTATTGCCAGCCCTTCACCAATATGTACAACAGAAGATGGGCCAGTCCTTGAGCTTATCAGTTTCTTCCAAGATGCACGGCAGCATGGACATGTGGAGCTGTAACTATGGTTAGGGCCAGTACATGTCCTTTACAGACCACTGGGTGAATGTGCTTCTCGCCCAACCACACCAACAACTTCTACAAGAGATGACTCTTTCTCATCCACGTTGTCAAACTGCTGCTCCTATGTCAGTGTCCGCCTCCTCCTCCTCCTTTTCCACCTCAGCCTCCACAAGTGCTGCTCCATCATACTACATGTGCAGGGCACAGCGGTGTCACGCAGTTCTACACCTGGTTTTCATGGGCGAACAAAGTCATGCAGGGGAGGAACTGCTCCGCATCATGCATCAAGAAATCAATGTGTGGCTTTCTCTGCGACAACGAAAAATCGGAACAAAGGTGATAGACAAAGGGAGGAACATGGTGCCTGCACTGCCTTGAGGAGGGATGGTCCATGCGCCCCGGAATGGCGCACGTGTTCAATCTGGTTGTCAACAAGTTCCTGAAGTTTTCCACCCATTTGCAAGACATTCTAAAAATGGCCAGGATACTGTGCATGCACTTCAGCCATTCTTACAAAGCCAAGCACACCCTCCTCGAGTTGCAGCATCAGAACGGCCTACCCCAACATAGTCTGACATGCGATGTTTCCATCCGTTGGAATTCCAGCCTCCATATGTTAGATCGCCTGTATGAAAAGACAAAAGCCAATAATGATTTTTTGATGATGCAAGCGGAACAGAGTACTCCCCTGTGTAACTTTGATGTCAGCCACTGGCAGCTCATGCGTGACACCTGCCGTTTGTTCATGCCCTTTGAAGAGGCCACGTTATTTGTCAATCGCCAGGACTGCGGGATGAATAACGTCATTCCACTGCTTCATGTCCTGGAACTCATTCTGCAACATCTGTCTGGTCAGGGCACTGGAGAAGTGGAGACTACATCTCATGGCCACATAAGTACAGTGGGGGCTAAACTGGAGGAGGAGGAGGACATTGGAGCACAAGCAGAGTCCGGTGAAATTTGTTGTTTTTCTACTCGGGTGACAGGAGAGGAGGAGCAGTAGCATCCGGAGGAGGTAGAAGACAAGGCAGATGACCCAGAAGCATTGTGGCAGTATGCAGTAGAGATGGAGGCCGGGAGTCCATCGCAGTCACTTGTGCAGATGGCCCGCAGCATGCTGCTTTGCCTAACTACTGACAGCCGAATAGTCAACATCCGCCTTAGGGCTGACTTTTGGCTCTCCACCCTCTTGGACCCTCGCTACCGGTCAAAAATGGGCGACTTTTTTCCAGCTGCTGAGAGGGTGGAACAACTGGCATACTATAGAGAAATACTGTGCACACATTTGACCGCGGCCTATGTGCACCATTGTCCATCCTGTGTCAGGTCTAACCGGAGGATTCCTGGCAGTCATTGCTCACATAGTACTACTGCCACGGCTGCTGTGGGGAGCTGGGGGGATAGAATCAGTAGCAGTTCCATCCGCAGCAGCTTAAGTCTGGATTCAATAATGAGTAATTTCCTTCAACCGCCTAGTGAGGAGGGTAGCCGCCACCATCAGCAGCAGCAGGACATGGAGCAGACCCTGCACCAGCAGGTGTTGGCCTACTTAGACAGGACTTTAGCAGCTCAGGTAGAGGATCCCATGGACTACTGGGCCGCCAAACTTGATGTGTGGCCGCAACTTGCGGAGTTGCAGTAGAGAAGCTGTCCTGCCCGGCCAGTAGTGTGGCATCAGAACGGCTGTTCAGTGTGGCGGGGACCATCGTTACCCCGAGGAGAACCTGCTTTTCCACCCATAATGTGGAGAATCTGTCCTTTGTCAAGATGAATCAGGCTTTGATCGGCCAGGATTTAAACTCACCAATGCCTAATGCATCAGATTAGATCAGCCATGATGCCTCCTCCAAACGTTGAGAATTTAGTCTGGGTTCTAAATACCTTCCTCAGCCACTATTCTGATCCTGCCACCCGCCTGATGCCAAACATCTGCTGCCATTTGCTCCATCTGCCTCCTACCATCTTTACCAGGGACTGGAATTGGCTGCCACCTCCACTTTATATCATTGTGCCAGTCTGCAGGCTCCTGCTGCTTCTGATGACACCTCCACACTATATCATTGTGTCACTCTTTGGGCTCCTGCTGCTGCTGATGCCACCATCACACTGTATCATTGTACCACTCTGCAGGCTCCTGCTGCTGCTGATGCCACCTCCATACAATATCATTGTACCACTCTGCGGGCTCCTGCTGCTGCTGACGCCAACTCCACACTATATAATTGTGCCACTCTGTGGGCTCCTGCTGCTGCTGACGCCACCTCAACACAATTTCATTGTGCCACTCTGTGGGCTCCTGATGCTGATGCCACCATTACACTGTATCATTGTACCACTCTGCGGGGCTCCTGCTGATGCCACCTCCACACTATATCATCGTGCCACTCTGCAGGCTCCTGCTGCTAATACCACCTTCACACTTTATTATTGTGCCACTCTGCGGGATCCTGCTGCTGCTGATGCCACCTTCACACTATATCATTGTACCAGTCTGTGGGTTCCTGTTGCTGCTGATGCCACCTTTACACTTTATAATTGTGCCACTCTACGGGCTCCTGCTGCTGCTGACGCCACCTTCACACTATATCATTGTGCCACTCTGCGGGCTCCTGCTGCTGCTGACGCCACCTCCACACTATATCATTGTGCCACTCTGCGGGCTCCTGCTGATGCCACCCTCACACTATATCATTGTGCCACTCTGTGGCCTACCATGTTGCCACTACCTTTACACTATCATTTTGCCACTCTGTGGCTTTCCCTGTTGCTATCACCATGTTGCTGCCACCTGTGGGCTCCTGCTGCTGATGGCACCTTCACAATATATGATTGGGCCACTCTGTGGCTTTCCATGTTGCCACCACCTCTGACCTCATGCTGCAGCTCCTGGTGCCACCTTTGCAGTTCTTTATTTAGCAAAGACCTGATATTTTCAGGAAAACTGTAATGTATTATGCATGTGGCATCTCGAATCTCAAATCATCTTAAATTGAAATTTAAATTGAACAACTGCTTTCTGCGGGTTTTGTGGGCTCCTGATGCTGTTGACGCCTCCTCAACACTATATTATTGTGCCTCTCTGCGGCTTTTCCTGTTGCTGCCACCATGTTGCTGCCACATGTGGGCTCCTGCTGACGCCACCTCCACACTATATTATTGTGCCTCTCTACGGCTTTCCCTGTTGCTGCCACCATTTTGCTGGCACCTGTGGGCTCCTGCTGCTGCTTCTGCTGCCGCTACCTCCACACTCTTATCATTGTGCCACTTTGTGGCCTACCATGTTTACGCCACCTCCATTATTTGCGGCCTACTCATGCTGCTGCCAACTGACCGCTGTCTCCCTGGAACACCCTTTGATTTTCAGAATGCTGTTTTCACCCTCCATCGCTCTATGGAATTGCCACTTTGTTTAGTTTCCCCCTTTGTTTCATCTGTCAGAAGGAATGAAAAGCCTCAGAATTGATTGCCAAAAGCAGGAGTGGATACAGAACACAGAGGACATGTAAAAATATCCCACTTACTGGTCATCTCTGTTTTGTATCATCTCCTGTTTGATATTTGCTTTAGGAATTCTGATGATGGATTACTGACCGATTGAAAGTTGGCACTGATGGACAAAATGAAGGGCTAAATGATCAGTGACTTCAATGCAGAATTACTGCCTACACCCTCTGCACTCTTTTGGTGGGTTTCTGCATATATCCGCATTTAATAGAACAGGTTCTGTCGTAATCTATGGAATTATCTGATGTCAATTTAAAAAGAGTGCACTCTTTGATGTTATAGAGGGATCTTGGCCTTCAACTCAGTCCTTTTGAGATGGCACAGATGTTACCTTGTCAGGCTCTGTTCCCAATTCACTTATTTGGTGAAGTGGGCCTCTGTAAGTGCACATGGAATTGAAGAATGAAGCGATTCTAAGACCAGCGGCTGTCATGTGCGTGTCATATTAAAACTCAGCATTGTTTGAAGACCAAACCACGGTCTTTATGCATATTTAAGCATGGCACAACGTTCTACAACACCCTACAGTCTCTCTGCAGCCAGGAAATAACAGTTTTTTAACGTGATTCATCATTATTCGATTTGGGTGGAATAGAATTTTTTAACAAATTCGGCCATCTCTAATTGCAACCCCAACATGCTGGTCAAAATGTAATGCAAAGTGAATGTTGCAGAGTAAAAATTGCATTGCAATATATCAAATGTGCCATTGTAGTGAAAAAAGTATATTTGCCCAACTCATGCTATTGGGGACAAACACATCAAAAATTATTCTTCAGGTTACTCCAGTTAGAGCAATACTCTATATATGGCAATAAACTGCAGGATATGCACAAGGCAGGGCTCAAGAGGAAAGAGGCGAAATCTAGGTTTTGAAGCTCCATTTTTAATAGATTGATATTGGGGTGCCCTTGAGATAGCAGTACAATAGAAAACCCAAAAAAGTGACCCCATTTTGGAAAGGGCATTCCTCAAAGAATGCATCTTGGGCTGTATGAGCATTTTTCTTTAGATGCTGGCTGAAATGTAATACAAAGTGAATGGTGTAGAGTAAAAATTGCATTGTTTTCTCAAATGTGCCATTGAAGTGACAAATGAAATCAGCCCTGGAGGAATTGGTTCTGTGGAGGTGGCCTCTGCTCCTATGGCCAAAGATGCTGAGGCTGTCCTGCCGTCCGTCGTTACTGCTGGTCCAGCAAGTGTGAATGGTGCTGTGGCTGAAGGGTCGTTATCAGGGTGAAAAAATGCAGGTGATGGTGGTTCTGCGAGTGGAAGTGTTGCTGTGAATGAGGGGGCTGTTGTGAATGGGGGGGGGGGCGCTGTGAGTGGAGATGGTGGTATGGAGAGAGGTATTGCTGGGACTTATGGTGCTGCTATGGTTGGAGGTGTTGCTGTAACTGGGGAGGTTGCTGTGAGTAGAGATACTGGTGTGGCTGTAGGTGTTGCTGGGACTTGTGGTGCTGCTAGGGTGGAAGGTGTTGCTGTAACTGGGGAGGTTGATGTGAGTAGAGATACTGGTGTGGCTGGAGGTGTTGCTGGGACTTGTGGGGCTTCTATGGTGGGAGGTGTTGCTGTAACTGGGGAGGTTGCTGTGAGTAGAGATACTGGTGTGGCTGGAGGTGTTGCTGGGACTTGTGGTGCTGTTATGGTGGGAGGTGATGGTGTTGTGGGATGTTTTGCAGGTAATAAGGAGGCTGTTATGAGTGAGGGTATGTTTGGATCTGGTCCTGTTGTGCCCCCAGTGGTGGCGACTCCTGGCAGAAGTTATGCCAGTGTCACTGCATCCTCCTCGTCTTCGGGCCCTGGGGGCAATATTTTGCAGCAGCGTCTTCTGGAGGCTCTGAGAAAAGAGGAAAGATCAATCACTGTAGAGGGTGGAGAGGTTGATCTGTCCGTCTGGATAGAGAGGCACGGCCTTGGAGCCTTCCGAGAAAATAGAGGGGGGGACTGCATGGATTCTCCCGACAGCCAGGCCAGGTGGCGCCCGTAGGAATGTGGTCCGTCTTAGGTGGCGGGGCAGTGATGTGTGTCCTCCTAGAAGGTGGTTGAGCTCCTCCTGGAGATGGGCTTCAAGGCGATAGACATCATTGCTTGATTCATCCTTATGGCACATCTGAGTTCGATGTCAGTTATGTTCGCCCAGAGGGACTTGAGCTCTTCTGGGGGAATTATGAGCTGAAAAAGAGTATGCCCGGTTGGCGAAACTTTGCTGTTCAGGCAGTGTCCCGCCAAAATCAGGTCAAGAAAGTGACCGTTTTAACCCGTAATGAATCACTTTCTTGCTATGACATCATGACTTGGCTTGGGCGAAATGGTGAAGTATTATAGACGCCAAGGAAAAATCGGGACGAGTTTGGTATCTGGTCAGGGGCCAGGACCTTTATGATGAAGTTAAAGGTTTCAGGTAATTCGGTTGCCACATCCCTTCATCAGCCTTCCTAGGGAGAGATCGCATCCAGATCTTCTACCAGGGTCAGCCGAAGCTGTGCCACAGGTGCGGTGGCCCCACACATTTCAGTGCAAACCGCGCCGTGCAGAAGTGCGCATTGTGTGGGGATGTCAGCCATCTCGCCGCATCCTGTAAGCAGATTAGGTGTCACCTGTGTGGTGACTTAGGTCACCCATTCAGCCGTTGTCCTTGTTCTTTTGCTAATGCGGTTCTGGCTCTGGTATAAGGCCATGAGGCCGAATCTGCTGGAGAGGGGACTAGCAGAGGCGGAGGAACTGAGGGGCCAGGGAAGAAAGACAAGAAAGTGACGCCATTATGACAGAGGCATCAGGAGAGGCGCCAAAGGGACAGGGAGGTTGGGGAGTTGCGGGTCACTGCCCCTGGCCCTGTCCTTCAGCCCAATCTTGTTGCTGAGGCCCTGAGGAATGATGAGTTGGATGAGGAGGTCAGGAGGATCCAGAGGGAGGAAGTGGCCACGCTCTCAGAATCCTCCCATTATGAGAGTATGGATGAGGATAATAGGGCGTGGCTACAGGAAAAGCGCAAGCTGGGCAAAAGGAAAAAGAAAAAGAAGGGAGATTTACAATCTTCTCTCACCCTGACTCAGAAGCCTAAGGAAGGTAATACTGATTCCCCTCTGGTTGGTCTTTCCAACCGGTTCCAAGCCCTTAACAACGTCTCTGCCTCAGAGGTTGAGAGTGAGGTTCAGGAGAGGGCGGGAGGGCTTTCAGGAGATGCTGAGTCTTCCACTGAGAATGTTTCGTCCTCAGAATGGGAGACTGACCTGGAGTCCGGAGACGAGGATGAAAAAGCTAAAATGGACACAACAGTGTCAAAAAAGAGAGGGAAAGGGTCCTCTTCTGAAACTGAGGAGAAGGGTGGTCGGAAAAAGAAAGCCGTTTAACTCAATCACTCATGATGGCGGCACCCACTTCGTTGACGCTGGCGTCCATTAATGTCGCCAGCATTAAGTCTGATGCGGCTAGATTTGCGGCCTTTGATTTTCTCGGCCGTGTTGAAGCCGACATTTTATTTTTGCAGGAGACCAGGCTGCCAGATTTGCCAGCCATGTTTAAAGCTAAGAAGGAATGGAGACACGGGCCTTCCTATTGGTCTCTTGCGGCCGAGCCGTATAGCGGAGCAGCGGTCCTTTTTACCGCACCGGTAGAATGCCGACGAGTTATTGAGTTAGAAATGGGGAGGTGCCTGATCCTGGATGTCTTCATGAAGGGACAAGAACTTTGCCTAATTAACATCTATGATCCCCAGTCCAAGTGGGACAGGAAGTGTCTCTTTATGAGGATCAAGCCCTACCTTTTTACAAGTCGGCAGGTGGTCTTTGTAGGGGACTTCAATGCTGTCACAAGGCCCCAAGATAGGGGAGGTTCTAGAGACAAGCTGACTTATGATAGCATCGCTCTAATAGCATAGCTAGTGAGGCTCGCCTGGTGGATGTCCACATCCGGCACACCCCAGGCCACGCGGGGTTCACTTATTATAGTAGTAGCTGCAGGTCTAGAATAGACAGGTTTTATTTAAAGGAGGAAGCCATTTCTTCACCAGTTTCTGTTGTTGAGGTGGAGTTCTCCAACCACTGTTTAATTTAGTTTTCTCTGAATGTTACAGAGACCCCCCGGATACATATTAAAAATACAAGGTATATCGCAGTTACGACATTGTGTCACAAGAATACCTGCTTGCAGAAATGCTACACATTAGGTGTCAACAGGTAAAGTATTGTACAAGAATACTCTTACCGTGGTTCAGACGTATGCCCTGTCTGAGGGTGGAGAATCAGGGGTACCAGGGTGGATGGCTTATCTGACCCTAGATAACCCCTTTAAGACTCCCGCCCTTACAAGGGCAGTCCACAGCTGTCCCTGTTGGACTTAAGCATGCCCCCCTAGCAAAACGCCATTATCGCTGACGCGTTTTGTGGATACTCTTCAGAGGGAATTTAAATGCATTATATGCTTCTGTCTGCTGTACTTCTAGCAAACCAAGCACACAACGCCATGCACAAAAAAGGGGGTAATGGGATTGCTGTTAGCAAGTAGACCCACAAAAAAGAAGGAAAAAAGGCTGCAAGTCTCCGATCCTGGTGGTGGAACAGGAGACCGTCATGTTGCAGGCTGGCTCTGTGATCGCGCCGGCCTGAGAGCATTACCGGCCATTTAAACCTAAAGCCCCGCCCAGCTGCCTTGTGATTGGGCGTGCTGCGACTCATATTGGCGCACGTTCCTGGGCCGCGACACACTAGGTGAGGCGGACCGCAGGGAGAACGCCCGACAGATGCTGTCATTTGACCGCCCCTAATTCTGTCCGGAGTGCGATATAAATTTGGCGCGCGTGCGCCAAAAAGTGCGGGGAGGTTTAAGTGAATAATACGTTGCCTTAGCAACGTTCAGCCGCCCGTCTCCAAGAGGGCGGGTAAACCCCTTGTGACATGGCGATTACCTATAGCAGAAGAAGAAAGACAAACAGACTGGAAACACCAGAAACATAGAAGCTTAAGAAAAATACGCAAGTGTCAATTCTTACATTAGCCCCCACCTAAAAAGCAGGGAACAGAAAGAACCTGCTGCCGATCTCTGTTTATTGTATAGGGTCGGTACACAGGTATATGTGAACTGGTTAGGTTAGGTGGTATAGTGGGATTTTTTATTATTTATTGTTATTTAATAGGGAGGTGGCAAATATACTTATAGAAAGGGTTTATTGTTATTTAATAGGGAGGTGGCAAATATACTTATAGAAAGGGTAAGAAGGTCAGTTTTTCATTCAAGCCCCCCGGGTGGACAGTATCGAGTGTGAAATTGTGAGTGTAAATTGTAGTAGATCACAGACCAATGTGCTGTGTGCCCGGAATTGGGTACCCCTAGTGGAGAGGAAGTACTCCACTGCCTCCAGCCCCTTGTCATGGGGGATGGAGGAGTAGTGCGCCTCGACATCTATACTGCAGAGCAGGGTATTGGGTTCCGTTATTACCCCTATACTGCAGAGCAGGGTATTGGGTTCCGTTATTACCCCCTCAATGTGGCGTAAAAGGTCCGCAGTGTCTCTTAGGTAAGAGGGTAAAGAAGAGACAAAAGGACGGAGCACGGTGTCGATGTAGACTCCAATGTTTTGACATAACGAGTTCACGCCTGACACTATTGGTCTACCTTTTACGGGACTTGTCCCTTTATGGACCTTGGGGAGGCAATAAAAGGTCGGCATTACTGGTTTGCTCACTGACATGAACTCAAGTTCATCATCACTGATGAGTCTCTGAGATCTAGCTTTCTCTAGCATACCCCTAAGTTCCGTTTGGTAGCTACTGGTAGGGTTTGATTTCAAGACTTCATAGCCCGATGTGTCATTAAGTAGGGACCTGCACATTCGTGCATAATCAGAAGTGTCCATTATCACGATGTTACCGCCTTTGTCCGAAGGCTTAATCGTGACGGATCTCTCCTTTTCAAGTGTGCATAAGGCCATCATTTCCTCCTTAGTGCAGTTAAAGATCTTATTATTAGGTTGGATCTTCTTTAGGTCCGAGCATACCAACTCCACAAATACGTCAATACACGAGATGTCACCTTGAGGGGGCATTTTGGTGCTTCTGTTCTTAAGTGTGGTGAAAGGGCCATGACCCTCCTCTATCGGGTCCGAATGTGCCAGACTCGCCAGTAACCTGACATCGTCTACCATATCCAGGGGGATGCCTAACTCTCTGCTCGATTTTTTGGTTTTATTTATAAAGAATTTTTGCCACTGGAGTTTGCGGGTGAATAAGTTAACATCCTTTTCGCCCGCAAACTCCAGTGGCAAAAATTCTGACCTTTTATTGCCTCCCCAAGGTCCATAAAGCGACAAGTCCCGTAAAAGGTAGACCAATAGTGTCAGGCGTGAACTCGTTATGTCAAAACATTGGAGTCTGCATCGACACTGTGCTCCGTCCTTTTGTCTCTTCTTTACCCTCTTACCTAAGAGACACTGCGGACCTTTTACGCCACATTGAGGGGGTAATAACGGAACCCAATACCCTGCTGCAGTTCAGTGATTCGAAGGGCACTACTCTCCATCACCCATGACAAGGGCTGGAGGCAGTGGAGTACTTCCTCTCCACTAGGGGTACCCAATTCCGGGCACACAGCACATTGGTCTGTGATCTACTACAATTTACACTCACAAGAAATGTGTTTCTGTTTGATGGCCTAATCTTCCACCAGCTCAGGGGTACGGCAATGGGGAACCTCTGTGCTCCCTCATACGCAAACTTACTCCTGGGCTGGTGGGAGGCCACCTGTGTGTTTGGGGACAACCCACCCGTAGGTGTAGAGCAGATCGATATGTTTTTACGGTATATCGATGACATATACGTCCTCTGGAGAGGAGAGGCATCCGAATTCAAACAGTTTGTTGACACTTTGAATCACAACCATATAGGGCTCTGCTTTACATGTGAGAGTCACCCTATCAGCCTTCCCTTTCTGGATGTCCTCATCACAAGATCACAAGATGGGGCACTTCATTCTTCTATCTACTGTAAACCAACAGCGACAAATTCGCTGGTTAGATGGGATAGCCACCATCCCTTCTCACTCCGGAGGGGAATACCTAAAGGACAATACCTGCAGGCACGCAGAAACTGTAGCTCCCAGAGAGAATTTCCGAGACAGGCCAACGACCTCAGGGCGAGGTTTCGGGATCGCGGCTACCCAGATGAGTTCCTGAGGGAGGCCTAACATAATAGTCTGGGTGCTAATCACACTGATCTCCTACGGGGTCACCCGGAGATAAAACGGAGAAAACTGAGAAAATACGCATGATAGCCTCGTTTGATAACGGTTCAAAGGAAGCCCGGGCAATTTTGGCTAAACACTGGCCCATACTAATGGTAGACCAGGACATTAAGAACCTGGTGGGGCCATTTCCTCAGATCACTTTCCGGAAAACCCGTTCCATTAGGGACAGATTAGTGAAGAGCCATTATGTGGCCCCAAAACCAGAAGGGACGTGGCTTGACAGACGGCCCATAGGGAGCTTACGATGTGGTGGATGCATAGCATGCCCCTTTATGCAGACAGGAAAACTTTTTTACAGCAATGCCACTGGGAGGTCCTTCAGCTTGAGGGACTTCATTAACTGTAAGAGCACCGGAGTCATTTACAAAGTAACCTGTGACTGCGGTCTAGAATACGTTGGCAAAACCTTTAGGGAGCTGCGCAGAAGAGTGGGTGAACATCTGGGCGATATTCTGCACAAGAGGGACAAGCCATTGTCTAACCACGTGGTAAGGTACCACAATGGTGACGCCTCAGTGCTGCACTTCATGGGTATCGAACGGATCCCCCCCCCCCCCGTTCCGGGAAGGTATTGGGGATAAGACCATCTTGCAGAGAGAGGCGAGGTGGATTTTCACACTCAATACTGTCCACCCGGGGGGCTTGAATGAAAAACGTAAACCTCCCCACACTTTTCGGCGCACGCGCGCCAAATTTATGTCACACTCCGAACAGAATTATGGGCGGTCAAATGACAGCATTTGTCGGGCGTTCTCCCTGCGGTCCGCCTCACCTAGTGTGTCGCGGCCCAGGAACGTGCGCCAATATGAGTCGCAGCTCGGTAGCGCGCCCAATCACAAGGCAGCTCGGCGGGGCTTTAGGTTTAAATGGCCGGAAATGCTCTCAGGCCGGCTCGATCACAGAGCCAGCCTGCAACATGACGGTCTCCTGTTCCACCACCAGGATCGGAGACTTGCAGCCTTTTTTCCTTCTTTTTTGTGGGTCTACTTGCTAACAGCAATCCCATTACCCCCTTTTTTGTGCATGGCGTTGTGTGCTTGGTTTTCTACAAGTACAGCAGACAGAAGCATATAATGCATTTAAATTCCCTCTGAAGAGTATCCACGAAACGCGTCAGGGATAATGGCGTTTTGCTAGGGGGGCATGCTTAAGTCCAACAGGGACAGCTGTGGACTGCCCTTGTAAGGGCGGGAGTCTTAAAGGGGTTATCTAGGGTCAGATAAGCCATCCTCCCTGGTACCCCTGATTCTCCACCCTCAGACAGGGCATACGTCTGAACCACGGTAAGAGTATTCTTGTACAATACTTTACCTGTTGACACCTAATGTGTAGCATTTCTGAAAGCAGGTATTCTTGTGACACAACGTTGTAACTGCGATATACCTTGTATTTTTAATATGTCAGATTAAAAGTTATATTTTATTATGTATTACACTCACTTTTCTACAATGCTTTGGTGACTTTGTAGCACTAAGTCAGAGTGGTGGGAGATGGTCAAGAAAAGGGTGGCGAGATTCTTCCGCCAGCTCTCGAGCCTCAGTAGCCTGGACAGGTACCACCTGTATCAGGGCCTGAGGAGGAAACTCGAGCATCTCGTCTCGACTGGAGGTAGTCGTGAGGACATCTCCAGAGTGAAATCCTTGCGGAAGAGGTGTCAGTACGATAGACACGCATCTTTGGTTTTTGAGAGGGATTATGGGAAATACCACTCGCCCGACCCTTACAGAAACTGCAAGATGTCAGTGAATGGTAAAGTTGTCACAGGACTGGTTGACAATACGGGATCCATGAAAAGGTCCAGATCAGGGATTCTGGAGGTCGTCAGATCCTTCTACTCACAGCTTTTGGGCAGAAAGGATCTGGATCGGGATGTGATGTCGGCTTTCCTGGCTGAAACTGTCCCTGAACCAGGAGTAGACGCCTCTCTTGATGTCTTGACAGAGATGATCAGGGAAGAGGAAATCAGCCGGGCGATTGAAGGGCTTGCCCTCAAGAAATCGCCAGGTCCAGATGGCTTAACATCCGAGTTTTAAGGACGCCTTGGTTCCCCTCTTGACTGAGGTATTCAATGAGTGTCTTTCCTCGGGCGCTCTGCCGAAGTCAATGAGGAGGTCAGCCCTGATCATCCTGTCAAAGGGTAAGGACCGATCAAGTATTGAGAACTGGCGTCCCATAGCGCTTCTCAATGCGGACAGAAAGGTTTTGGCAAAGGTGCTGTTTAATCGGCTGGTGCAGTTTGCGCTTAGGCTCCTTTCAGGGGCCCAGCACTGCTCTGTTCCAGGCCGCAGTACATTTAGTGCTGTGCTTTGTGTCCGGGAGGCAGTGGAGCAGGGCAGGGCTGGTAACTGGAAGGGGTACTTGCTGTCCTTGGATCAGGCAAAAGCGTTTGATTGGGTTAACCACAAGTACCTCTGGTCTGTCCTTCTGAGGTATGGCCTGCCGGGGGACTTTGTTGATTGGCTGAAAGTTTTGTATGCAGGGGCAGAGAGTTTCCCGCTTGTGAACGGTTGGATTGGCCGCTCACAAGAGGGTTGTCCTCTGAGCCCACTACTGTACGTGTTCGCGATCGACCCATTCCTTAGGAGGGTTGATCGTGGCCCGTTGGTGGGAGTTGGGATGGACCGGGCAGCACCGGAAGCCGCTCTAAGGGTGGTAGCATACGCCGATGATGTCACCGTTTTTGTGTCCTCGCGAGAGGAGGCACAATGGGTGATGTCAGAGGTTGACCGCTACTCAGAGGCTTCTGGGTCCAAGATCAACCGGGATAAGTGTGAGAGTCTCTGGCTGGGAGAGGGGGATCCAGGATTTGATCTCCCGGACAATCTTCCAGGGCCCCAAGACTCTGCTAAAGTTCTCGGCATCGAATTTGGCCAGGGGGATTACCCCATGCAAAACTGGGACGGCAGGCTTAAGATCGCCACCCAGAAGGTGGACCGGTGGAAGGGTTGGTCTTTGACCCTAAGAGAAAGGGTGAATCTGGTCAAAACTTACCTGCTCCCGCTGCTGATTTATCTGGGCAGTGTGTGCATGTTGCCGAAACCCCTCTGGACTCGGGTGTACAGTCTGTTCTTCCAGCTGTTATGGGGGAATAGGCTGCACCTAATCAAGAGGGAGGTTACTTACCGCACAAGCAGACAAGGAGGGTTGTGTAGGGCAACCCTGTGGTATTCCTAGTGAATACCTTTCTAAGATCATCAATATTGCAAACCTCTGAAAAGAGAGGCCTGCGTGGCGTATATTCCGTGGGGATGGTTTCGGCTTTTCTTCAGGAATGGGAGACAGGAGAGGATCTTCGCACACCGCCAGGGGCATCTCGATTACGCTTACCCAGGTTCTGAAGGTGATTGCCGGTGGGGTCTGGGATGTGGAGATCAGGACCAATGTGTGTGGAAACGTCTTGACAGGGAGGGTTCTGTTGAACCATTTTCCAGAGCCTCTGGCCCTCAGGGATGCCCATGTCGGGATCTGAGGGTGGGTTTAAGTCTTTTGAACTCTATCAGGATCCCCTTGAAGTTCTGGGTGTGAATTGGAGCTGCTTCCATGGAAAGCTGTGTGTGGAGGACAATCTGAAGGGTAGGAGCTCTGAGGAAAGGGTTGTCCCCGGGAGGAGTGCGGTGGCCTGCTAGGAGCATAGACCACTTCTGCCTTCATTGTCCCTTTAACACAGAGGTGTTCAACCGGTGGGCGCTTCCATTCATTGGCCTAGGTTGGCCGGTCTCTCCTATGCGGAGTGGGGTATGGAGCATTCAGAGGCTGGGTGGCCAGGACCGCTGCACATTATTTCTAGTAGTCAGGGGTCGTACCACACGTGGAATGCACAATGTTTAGTATCGACGCAGCGTAAAATCCTCCACGTGGATGAGGTGTTAGGAACATTCTGGGTGACCTGGGAAGGGTGCTCTCAGGAGTATGGAGGGATTGGGCAAGGGGAGGGATCTCTCCTTTGGAGGGTGGTTCTCCTTTAGTGTACTCTTAGTCTGTCATGCTCCCTCTCTGCTGTTGGACTGAAGCTGCACAGTAGTATTTTTGTTTGTGTTCTGGGCATGTAGTGATTGTAGGCTCTTGCAGGCGCCGAACCTGGGCTTTATGTGGTTGGTTTATATGTTTTGTTATATTTTATCATGTTGTAAATAGTGTTTTATTGTATCTATATATTGTGTTTATATAGTGTGGTCGAGAATAGATGGGCAGATATCAAGCTGTCTGAAAGTCAGAATATTTCTAGTTGCCCATGGCAACCAAATCACAGTCCCTTTAAAATATTCATGAGCAATGGTTGAATGAAGCTGAGCTGGATTGGGTGCCAGTGGGCCAACTAGAACGATTCTGACTTTCAGACAACTTGATAATCTGACCCCTTGTGTTAGGTTGGGAGGGGGTGAGTGTGGTGGTGAGATTTTGGAAACTGATATTGGACACTGGATTGGACCACTGGTCTGGGACTTTTTAATGCAAACTTTGGACATTAGACCGTGTTGAGGGAGGGAGTGGGCATGGGATTCAGTAAGTGTAGGGTGAATTTGTTAATTAAAAAAAAAAAATTAAAATGTAAAAAAAAAATGTTTTTGGGTTTGTAGGATGTGTTATTTTGTGGGTGGTCTGTATTAGAGGGGTTAGAGGGTGGTGTTTTATGTTCATATATGTTATGATATCTTATGTTGGCTAGGTGTGAATGAGGCTGGACCAGCAGGTAAGTTGTTGTAAATATTTGTATATTGTACATAAGTTTGTTTTGTTTTTGTTATGTTTATATTTATATTTTTATAAATGACTACAGAATGTCTGTGCGCCAGAAGAAGTATTATGGCCCCAATACTTCTCTATCTATGCTGCAGTGACAGGGATCCACCTGTGGGGTTTTGGGGTAATATGCTGTGCAGCACAGAGCGTTTGTCTACACTACTTTTAATTCAATAGCCCATCAAAAAAAACTTTAAAAAGTTCTTCACAGCGCTGAGCCCTGCCATGTCAAATTAATTTCAGGTTGCCCAAAGTCTGGGACCAAAGGGTATAATTAGCTGGGCTACCTTGTGGGGTCAGTGAAAACCCCGACACTTCTGCCCTAGCAGTCCCAGGCATTTTCCTGCAGAAGTTCAGGCACTTCTCCACATAACCCTATGGTGACTTCTCAGGGGTTCTTGAAGGTCACTGGAAAATGAGGAAGATGAGAGGCAGAAGGGGGCACATCCCCACTAGCTGACCTGTCTAGAGGCCTGGATGTTGTTTGACCTCCAACACGGTGTACCTTCTAAAACAGTGTACACAGAAAAATAAGATAATGTGCACAGAAAAATTAGATAATGTGCACCAGAAAAATTAGATAATGTGCACCCAAACTACACTTGGTGTGGCTCCAGCCAGTTCCTGAGGACCCGCCACTAAAACACCAAATTCTTCCTCCAGCAACTTCCAATACTGCATCCCAGCTCCTTCTATTCCTCAGATTTGCTACTTATAAATGCACTACTAACTTGGAATAATCCGGGAGGGAACAGACCCAGCCTCCATCAGCGACTTACACTGTCCCTACTCTGTCCCTACTCTGGCTGATTTTAGTACTCTGCAACCAAAAAAGGGTTGTCGCCTCATAATAAAACTCTATCCTTGGAGCAATCCATTTAACTCCTGCTCCCGGCATATGCTGAGTCAGGTGGTAAGGACTCTGCACAAGCCCCTGCTAACGAGTTTTTACAGAAAGCACTTCTAGGGGACTAAGACCAATAATCACCCTGACATCAACAGGCTGTGCTGAGGCTACGGACAGAGTTGTTTCTATTGGAGAAGAACGCCCCACGTTTGTGAAAACAGTGGCTGTGAAATTACCGAACACAACGACTTAGACGTAGTAGAACTAAAATTATAAGTACAGAAGTGGCACTCGGAAGACAAAACTAGACGGAACCAAAAAAAGAAATTCCGGATCCAGATAGGTGCGATTTTAAAATCGCCTTTATTCGGATTTGTCAGGCATCCATCAGATAAATATACAGGTGGCATGGTATAATCGTCATTCGTTTCTAGCACATACAAGTGGCTCTTAATCATGATAGAGTGTGGTGGACCTGTTGTTTTAAATACCCATCGGCAACACGCTCCCCCTTCAATTCCACCAATCACATGTGATAACACATAAAACATGTCACTCTTTGCAAAACTTAGGTACAATATTCCATTGGCAGGCATAATAGGTGCAAGAATTATACATAATAATCATGTTTGGTTATAAATTAAAACTTAATAATAACAGAGGCAATGGTTTCTTTGTGTTCCTGTGCGTGCCTTTCAGGTTACCACGGGACTCCATGCTGATCTGGTTACTGCGGTCATGCTGACTTGTCACCTGGTACAGCAAACCGGTTGAACACCGGAATACCTCAATAGCAAGACATTCCGTGGCGGCCTTGAATTAATAAAGGTAAGTATAATACACGGTGCAATCGTAGGACACAACCCAGCCTGGCATATCTCACGGGGTCGTTGGGAACAACTTTGTGTATCATAATATTATCCACGAGGTACCATAGGTTGTTCGGGCTCGATCGATGGATACCGATTAAGCCCAGTACTAAATACAAAAGAGTAAGACACAATAGTTAAATATGTATTATTAAAAAAAAACGGAACAACTCCACTTCAGAGGAACAACCTCCACTTCAGAGTATCCACCTTTTGAAGGCTGTTAACCAGAGGGCTTGGTGGAATTCCCTTACGATTATTTTCAACTTACTCCCTGTGCTTCCACTTCATCCACCTTTCACAACCAAGGGAATACTAGGACCACTACCATTTCCTTCCATATCAAGGGAAAATTTGTGGCTGCAGCCCACGGCAAGCAACCCAGTACATGAGTGTGTGCAAGCATGTAACTGTCTTTGCAGCACTCTCCAGCATCCCAACATCTCTTCTGGTGGGGATTCCAGTTAAAGCTGTATAGTGTCGAGGAAACAGCTCTAATTTCAACAGCCACACTCCAAACAAGTCCATTATCTGTGTAGACTACTATACTCCAGTATCAAGAGGCTGAGGCACACACAAGGAGGCACTCTCCCCTTCCATCCAGATAGTGGTCCACTGTCTCTACGCAAACGCAAACATCACTACACAGCTCTTTGACTCCACTTTTACTGGACTTGGTGAGTCATGTTGTTCTATACGGTGTCTTTTTTCACTTGGTGTTCGGTTCAATCAGGTAGCTACTATAGGCATTTCAATACTTTCAGATTCAGAACTTTCTCTCAGGGCATGATGGGTGAACCCATCAGCCCAACTCCCTTATAATCCTTTTTCTAAACCCATCTTAAAAAACATATTTCAGTTATACTATGGCCCTCTCATACAGTCCACATACAAAGGACCCATTGCCTCTAGATGGGAAAAGGACTACAATTCAATTCTCCCTCATCCCTAGGATTCAATATCAGAATCCTTCCGCTTGTAACTAAAAATGTATCCAAGAGCGCTCTAGAATTCATTTGTCGGAAGAGGCAAAGAGTGTACCAAAGCCCACAACAAACTACAAAACAGGTGACCAAGTAACTCTCCATTACCAGTTCACGGTCTCTGCCATTCGGCAATTACATCAGCCCCTCGCTCTCATCAAGACCACCATTAGTGCTGGTGGATACACTGAGTCTTCGGGGGATACAGATTGTGCCCTATTTTGGATGACTGGCTAATTATAGCAGAGAATTATCTCTCTTGAAATTTCATCTTCACAGATGAACCATCGATCTTCTACAACAAGTGGGTTTTCCTACTCATTGGGAACAATCCCTTCTTTCTTTCCAACAACCAAATGTCAGTCCTGGGTTTAATGCTTACCGTGCATATGACATTAACCTTCCTCAGGTAAAGAAACGTTGAAAATCAAGCAGTCCGTGGACGACCTTATCAAGACAAGAATGTGCAACAGTCAGAACAGCCATGAGGGTTCTGGGTCTGATGACTTCAACTAATAGAAGCAGTTTCTAGGCAAAAGCTAACATTTTAGACACTACAGATCAGTAACATTCTAGCTATTTGGAACAAATCTCACAGTTTCGACAAACCGATTGTTGTTAACTCCCAGACCAGAGTCAGCTAGTTGGTGGTGAGGAAGAAATTTGGCGGCCGGCAAATCTTTAGGTTTGTTCAAGACAGGAACTCTTCCTTGAATCAAGAGAGATTGAAAAGCCACTTATTTAACACCTGAATTCTTCCAGACACATCTAATACACAGCATGTCAGTACATCTGTCATTGTTTATTACTGCTAAACAGACAAGGGGAGTACAAAGCAGGACCCCTCATAAAACTGTGGTCAAAGAATGATCTCCTTGTTCTTGGTGTCTATACCAAGTGTCTCTATGAAGACACATAAAATTAAATTGCCGTCAAAGTTCAATCACAAGCTAGACTCGTTTCAGAGGTCTCCCTCCTTTTCTCAATAGATGATTGCTTTATGACTGCTTTGTTCCTTTAACTATTTTCAGAAAGAAGAAACTGGATATTGAGCAAACTGACAAAACCTGTATGGATTTCTTCTTGTTGTTTTTGACTTTCAATGTATCCTTGCCTTTCTTTGTTTATAATGGTATATTCATCTTTGTGTTTTCTAAAAACTAGTTACACAAGATATAAAAGTAAAATATATAAAATATAAAACATCAAATATACAAATAAGAAATATCTCCAAGTCAGAGTAGGGCAAACTGAGCACATATCTAATACAAAATTGAACATGCAGTCTGGAAATAGTCATAAATTTAATATTGAAGTCAGATGTAGTTTGGAAGCGTTTCAATAAAAAATGCATAGTTTCAAACAAATGCTAGATATATAGTGTCAACAATGAGACATAGTTCAAAGAATGTCAGAGTGGGCAGAGTGGGGGCTGCTGCTATGCTGCATACAGCCTGACGCACACCACAGTCAGTCCCAAACCAGCCCTTCACAAAGAACTTCCATTGAAGCATAAATCAGAAAACCAAATTCATAAAAAACAAAAACCTCCATCTCTGCATTTTAAACCTGTTGTTGGATAATTGACTGAAATGTCAAGATTTTTTTAGACTCTGCTTTGGACACTTTTTGTAACTTAGTTCCCCGCCCCCCCACCAATCTTGGATACTGTAGGCCCAAAGCACAAACATTTTTTGGGGGTCTCTATACAACGATTACGACACACAATCTCGTTACTCAATGATAGGTCTGAATTTTGCCCCAACACAAAAATGGAGAGTTTCAAACCTATATAGGAATTGAAAAATATATATGCAAACCTATCTTTAAAAACAATACCTATCTAAATGCACAAAGTCTCAGCCACAACAAAGAATATTACATCCGATTTAAAACCTAGATCTAAGTGGTATCCTAGAAAGGAGGTCAGTAAAGAATGGAAGCATTTAAATTAGAAGTAGAACAAGGACTTAGGAAATAAACGGGAAGTAGAAACCAAAATAAACCTCACAAAAGGGGAAATGAATGCGATCAAGATCTTAGAAGAAAATTCCCAATCCGATACGTCAGATGACAAGGCGGGGGCATGTGGTCATGGACACCAACAAGCTCCAAAAAGGATCCACAGAGAAATATATCAATGCTACTAACAAATTAACCAGCTCAGCATTAAAAAAGACATTTTACATAAAATCGAAATATAATTTATCTAGGAATCACAGAATCCCAGTATTTCTACCTACCATCTAACCGAAAGTGTCATAGGAACATAGAATCAAGGACCTAGAAATAGGATCACTTGCCAATTTGTGAAATGGGTAAAAAATCACACCAAGTTGACATGAAGTGATACCCACCGATTATTTCAACAAACAACAATAGCAAGCGTGTATCGTACTTCTTATCACAGATCAGAATGAGAGAGGAACAGCCTCTTCATTTTAAAGGATAGATTTTATTTAAAATCATAACTATTTTATGTTTGTAGGTTCATTTTATCCGTCAGATAAGTACTGCCATGGCACCAGTTCGGACCGAGTTACTCCAACTTGTTCTGTTGGGGTATTGGTGAGTTAACCATACCATCCAGCTTAAACTCAGTAACGGATACTAGTGCTCTGGAGGCGGGTACATTTGATGATGTCATACTAATGCTAGCACTGGAAGGGCTCATTAGACCAGTTCATAACCTCCTTAAAACATTAACAACTTCAATCGCTAAATTCACCCCACACATTGACTACCGAGAAGTGATTTGAATTTTTAGATCTCTTTTTTGTTCGATGAAAAGCATAGACTATCGTTTCACCTATTAAAATCACTAACAGCTAAAACACTACATTCTTACAAGAAAGTTGTTACTTACCAAGATGGCTTCTAAATGTACCATATGGACAGTTTTGTCGTTCAGGCGGAACCTGCACATATGAGACCTTCCTGGAAGGATGGAGGCAGCACAGTTAAAACAAGATTCAAGTCACAATCTATGAAAAGTGTTAAATCCTAGATAGAAACACCTTTTTGAGGACAACAAACAAACCGCCACAACAAAAACAGAAAAACAAATTATATTACCTTTTAGTGCCAACTATCGGAATATTTAAAAAACACTGGTACCTTATAAGCAAAGGACAAACCCCCTTGTTATACCAAAAGCCACAATTTTAAATAAACAGTAGGTGCCCGCTATCAAAATGAAAACACAAACAGACAATAATAATTTATCATGCGCTTAATATTTAGGGTTCTACCTCTGTGGTACCTATCTAGGCTGTAAAAACCACAACATTCGAAAGGAGACACTACGGGTCAAATCCACACAATAACTTTGAGTGGACAAACAAGAACTTTTCACTTAGGTATAAGTGACTATATATTTTCTTTTTTGGGAGTTGCCAGCGCCACCTACAATCTATAGGGCGACCTTAGACCTCTAAAAGAGAGAGTGAAGGAACATATTACGGAATATCACAAACATTTTTACACAACAATCTCTATTTCTCTGCATTACCGGTAAGTCTCACAATAGGACCCAAAACTTCTGAAATGTTGTGCTTGGCATACAGTACGCCCAGAAAAAATTATCCCAAAATTTTTTAAATGCAGAGATGGAGGTTTTTGGTTTTTTATGACTTTGGTTTTTTATGATGTATGCTTCATGAGTTGCTTTATGAAGCTGCAGGGGTTTGGGCTGACTGGTGGGTGTGCGTCAGGCTATACTTCAATATGCAGACGCCCACTCTGCCAACTCTCTCCATCAATGTTCAATTTTGTCTGATGTGTGTCTAGTTTTGACCAGTAACTTAAATTTATGTTGTTTTATATTTGTTATTTTTACTTTATATATTGTGTAACTAATATTTAGAAAACACCAAAAGATGATATCACCATACTAAACAAGAAATCAAGGATAACCTGGAAGTCAAATCACACCAAAGAAAGAAATCCAATAGTTTTCAGTTTGCTCAATATCCAGTTTTTCTTCTTTCCGAATTGACTTTGACATGCAATTTAATTTTTTTTATTTATTGTGTCTACATAGAGGACACTTATGTAGACCCTAAAGAACAAGGTGTTTTATTTGAAACCTTGCCAAGGCTAAGCACTCTCCTGTCCCACACATGTTAAAGAGATTACCTATTAACGCAAGGAGATTGCTGCACCTGGCCAGACAGACAGCTTTGTTAAAAGGGAGAACGCTTCGATAGAGGGTTTCATTAAAAGGAACCAACGCTTATACGGCAGCTCCGAACCGTAAGTGCCACATCGGTTCCACACATGGTAGTAAGTCTGATCGGACGCTGAAGGAGACAACGTGCTTGACAAGCAAAGAGAACTGAATGGGTGTGAAGTGTATAGAATCTTATATTCTCACACAACATCCAAGCAAAAACGCTCTCAAATCACATATCACATCATCTTGATTTAACTAAACCTTTGGCAAGCCACAAAGAGATTAAAGATATATTTGTGTCATGCTGTATCAACTAAGACGTTAGAGTGGTGATAAATGATGCTACATCTTACTAACTACTGTGTTTAAATTGGGACCTTACATACAGGAAAGTGAAAGAAAAGAAGATTTATATTTGTATATCTTCATTTTTTTTAACAAAGAGACCCTTCTTGTACTCCCTTACAACCTTTTTCTGATACATATGCTGACCGAGTAACAATAATCAATACCTTAACAATAATGCAAATTTCAATAGTGTGAACATAACCACATATGTTTTGGGGACTTATATAACCTCTTTAAACACCAGCGGATATAGTGATATTCAATTTATGGTGTACAGATGTATGTGTATACTATTTGATATATGTTGTTTATGTACCTATGTGGTTTTTATAACCTGTATGGGTCTTTATGTTGACTTCTGTTAGTCACCAGTGCTTTAATTAAAACATATTTTTATTGAGAAATAAATACTGCAACATAATTTGGGGTTTGTTTGTGGTGCCGTAAACTGGTGCCTCGGACACTGTTTAGGAAACCTTTGTAAACTCCCTGGGTTCCACATCTTTGGAACAGATGGGGTTTTTTCATCTAATCATTTAGTATGCAGTATTCTTCAAATCTTTAAGGACATCAAACTTCCTATTAGAACCGGTGGTCCGAGTGCATCCCGCCCTTGGTCCTACATATCTCACAGAACCTACCTTTGAGCCTTAAGGAGCTCTCTAAAATCATTATCGTGACCTTCTTTTTTAGTTGCTGTTTCCAACCGCTGAAGAAATATTCAGTAGATTCACAGCCTAATCCTGCAAAGAGACATCTTACCAATGAAGACCAGACGTGCATATACTAGCGATCCAGTTCCATTGTTTATCCTAAAGTGGCCTCGGTTTTCTAATTTCATCAGCAGGAATATTTCTTCCAGCTTTCAGTAAGGATGGTCATCAGCAAGTATCACATCTCATTCTGCGATCTAAGCATTCCATCATGGACTGAGATGAGCGAAAGATGCTCGGCCTTCGGATTAGCGTACCGAAACTGCTCGTTGCTCGGACAGAATACTTCGCCGCTCGAGAAAATGGCATCTCCCGGTTTGCTTTTGCCGGCCAGAAACACAGAGCCATCACAAGCCAGGAGCTCTGAACTCCCCCCAGCATGACGTGGTTACCCTTACACATCGATAGAGTGGTTGGCTGTCCAGATCAGGTGACTGGAATAGACTAGCCCCTGCGCGCGCTGCAAGGGATCATTCTGTGTCTCGGATGCCGCCTAGGGAAGAGCTCGCTGTCAGGGAAGCGTTAGGGTGTTCTATTAGAATCTGTAGGCAGAGTATGATTCTACAAGGAAAAACCCAACAGCCCTTTCTAGGGCTACAATAAGTTATACATTTTTTTTATTGGTTGTGACTGGGCTTGCTGGCACTAGTAGTGCAGCTAGTACATGTGTGGGAATTTGCAGGGGGACTTGCGTACCGTTGTGTTTAGCTCTTAGTGACACGCATATCCACCTCAAACACCAAGTGGGACAATTTATTAGGGGTTTGAGTAGAATTAGGCAGAGTCTGCTGATTTTTTTTTTTTTACTTATTCATTTATCTCAAACTCATCTTGCCAAAGTGGGCTCTTCATGGTAGGCTACAAAATAGCCATAGGAGAAACCCAGAGCTTACTTAGGCCTACAATAGCGTTCTATTTCCTTTTTTTGTTTGTTGTGGCTGGGCTTGCTGGCATAGTAGTAGTTCAGCTAGTACCATATTGTGAGGAATTGCTGGGAGACTGCGACCGTTGTGTTAGCTCTTAGTGACACGCATATCCACCTCTAAACACAGAAGTGGACAATTTATTAGGGGTTGTGAGAATTGGCAGGTCTGCTGATTTATTTTTTTTTTAGACCTTTATTTCATTTTATAGCTCAAACTCATCTTGCAAAGCAGTGTGCTTTCATGTAGGCTACAAAATAGCCATAGGAGAACCCAAAGGCTTACTTAGGCCTACAATAGCGTTATATTTTTTCCTTTTTTGTTTGCTTGTGGCTGGGCTTGATGGCATAGTAGTGGCAGCTAGTACCATACTGTGAGAATTTGCAGGGAGACCTGCGACCGTTGTGTTTAGCTCTTAGTGACACGCATATCACCTCAAACACGAAGTGGGGAAAATTATTAGGGGTTTGAGTAGTTTAGGCAGAGTTGCTGATTTTTTTTTTTACTTATTTCATTTTATAGCTCAAAATCATTTGCAAAGAGTCTGTTCAGTGTAGGCTACAAAATAGCCATAGGAGAAACCCCAAACGGCTACATTAGGCCTACAATAGCGTTATATTCCTTTTTTTGTTTGCTTGGGCTGGCTTGCGGCATAGTAGTTCCAGCTAGTACATATTTGAGGAAATTGCTGGGAGACCTGCGACGTTGTGTTTAGCTCTTAGTGACACGAACCACTCAAACACCGAAGGGGGACAATTATTAGGGGGATTAGAATTAGGCAGAGTCTGCTGATTTTTTTTTTTTTTTTTTTACCTTTATTCATTTTATAGCTCAAACTCATCAGCAAAGCACAAAATCCAGTGTTTGTGCTGTCAGTGTAGGTTGGAAACTAGCCATAGCAATAGGATAGCATCGTTTTGTTAAAAAAAAAAAAATAAAAAAAAATAACACAAAAAAAAAAAATCTAAGTTTACACTTTAATTGGAAAATTTTAACCGAGGGTAGGGGTAGAGGACGAGGGCGTGGACAGGGCGTCCAACTACTGGGGGTCGAGGCCGTGGTCCTGGGCGGGGTGATGACACCCTGATGGGGGAGCAGGGGAACGCCGCAGAGTACACTGCTAGGTTCATCATGTCTAAGTTACTGGGGACTCGTGGTAGAGCATGTTGAGGCCAGAACAGTGGAAGAGGTGATGTCGTGGATTGCGGACAATGCTTCTCGCAGTATTCCATTGTACACCACCCCAGTCCCACCAAAATTTGGCATTTGAACCGGCATACTCTGAGGAACTGTTTCTGGACCCTTCCACAGTCACAAACCACGTGTCCGCTGCTGCTGAGAATTTTCCGATGCCAGGTTTTCCACCAGTCGCAGTAGTCTGTGGTGTATGATGACATTACTACGTAGTGAGAAGTGTTTGTAAAGAGGGTGTCGGACGATGAGGAGGACACGGTTGGTCAGACAGTGGTGAAGTTGTTGTCAGGGCAGGAAGTTGAGGGGGAGCAGACGAGGGATCGGAGGATGATGAGGTGACAGACCCAAGCGGTTGATAGGCTGGAACACAGGCTTCTGAGACGAAGGCAGTCCTATAGCAGAAAAGGTTAGGAAGAGGGCAGTGGTGGGGCCAGACGGAGAGGCAGGGCCGAGCTGGTGCATCAGCGCCAAATGTTGCCCGTAGTCAAGCTCCGTGGCGAGGGCAGATTTCAGAAGTATGGAGGTTCTTTAAAGAACACGTACAGATGACGACGGACTGTGGTGTGCAACCTTTGCCAAACAGGATCAGCAGGGGTGCCACACTACTAGCTTAACTACCACCAGTATGGCAGGCATTGAATGCTAAACACCCCAACTCAATGGCACCAAGCCCATTCACCTCCGCCGGGCACACCATGCTCCTTCCCCTGGTCATCTGCTAGTCAGCCCTGCCCAGGACCACGGCCCCAAACACCTCCCGTGCGAAAACCCATCTTCGCTCCACGATCCTCCACAGCATCCACCAGCGTTCAGTCTCCATACCCCAGACGCTGGAGCGCAAAAGGAGTTATAGGGAACCACCCACCCACACCCAAGCCCCTCAACGTCTCCACATCTATAAGTGCTTAGCCTGGAGATGCTGCCCCTAGGCTGGTAGAGACCGAGGCCTTTAGAAACCTCATGGCGGCGGCGCCCACTCGGTATTCGGTCACCAGCGCCACTACTTTTCCCGATGTGCCGTCCCGCCCTGCACAAGCACCTGTCAGAGAACATCCTCCGTGCCCTGACAACGCCGTTTTCTGACAAGTCCACCGGACCCGGACACGTGGACGAGTTGCTGCGGGCAGGGCCACTATACATCGCTGACGGCAACATTGGGTAACTTGGTGGAGGCTGGACCGAGTTGAACCTGGGGCTGGTCATATACTGCCGAAGCCGAGGATTGCGGGGCTCACCTCGGTCCAGGTCTCCAAAGGCCTTCTCCCCTCCCACCCCTCCTCCACCTCCTCCTCTGAATTACCATCGTGGGCATGGCGCACATCGTCGGTAGTCTAGGCACAGCAGCAGTGTCATCGCTAATCGACAGCAGGCGGTGCTCAACGCTGAGCCTAGGCGATAAAAGGCACACGCCCAAGAGTTATTACAGGGCATCACGGCGCAGACTGATCTGTGGCGGCACCGGCTGAAACTGAAGCCAGGCATGGTTTGTGTGTGAAACGGCCGTAACCTGGTGGGCCCTGCAAACTCGGCAGACTGACACATGCGCCATGCCTGGCCCAGTGTTAAATCTCATAGTTCAGCGTTTCCTCAAGACACCCCAATATGCCTCCATGATCTGTCGCTCGATCATCGCCTCCACGCCTCCAACTGCCCGCTCACCAAACTGTTGTGCGACGTGCCCACGAGGTGGAACACATAACATGTTATCCAGAGTTACCAAGCAGCAAGAGATGTAGACTGCCAGATGTCAACTTCACCAGAACTGGTAGTCAGGTCAGGTCAGCTTCCTCCAAGTCTACAATGAGGAGTGGATGTGGATGTCTGATATCTGTCAGGGTGATGAGTAAACTTTGAGGATCAACACAGATGGTCAGTGGTGATGCCCCATCATCAGCCTCACCATCCCGCTGCTTGGCCTGTTGAAAAACTCTGGTCAGCATGAAGTCGAAGCTTTGGCGCTCGTCACAAAGGAGGGGGAAGAGAGCCCTTGTTGATAGCCAAAGCACCTATGGTCTGTTTTCAGCGATATCGGGGGAGGTGAGTGGAGGAGGATGAGGAGGAAGAGGGGAGGAGAATGTTGGCGAGACAGAAGAGGGAACCATTGTCAGTCCTTCATGTTCAGCGTGTATGGGCAGAAGAAGAGGAGTTGGAGGAGTTGGAGGAGGAGGAAATGGGCAGTCAGGCCAGTGAGGGGAGTGAATTCTTGAGCGTGGGACCTGGCGACATATGGCAGATTTATGAAGTGCAATCTACCGACCTCGCGTTCAAAGAATTTATTCCAGCACCGATTATGGGTATCTCTCTCTGGACCCACGGTACAAGCAAAATCTTCCACTCTCATCCCTGGAGAGGAAAGGAGTGTAGAGAATGCATAATACAGCAGGCCTGGTGCACAAGCTGAACAGTATTTCACTTCTGACACGCTAGCGCAGAGGGGGACTTCTGCGGGACAAGTAGCGAGGGAGAGGGTAGGCGAGCAGGCAGCTTTTCAGACTGGCAAGGGTCACGTTACAAGGCCTTTGCCAGTTTTGTCACGGCAAGACATGTCAACCTGTCCCTCGTTCGCAGAGTAGGGCTGATCTTTACAGAAAGATGTGAGGGAGTATGGTAGCTGACTACCATCGTCCTAAATGATCACACAGCTCCCTACAACTACGTGGGTTTCAAAGCGGGACATGTGGCACGAACTAGATTGGCGCTGGACGCCTTGGATGGTTCTTGTATGCCTCATGCTATGTCGTCTACTGCTGGTTCTCCGTCCTATCGAGCGGGTTTTCAGTGCAGCGTTGGCATCATCACCGATAAGCGTACCACGCTGTCGACTGACAGCGCGGAAGGCTGACGCTATCAAGATGAATAAAGCCTGGATTTTCTCCGGATTTTCATATCCACAGGGAACGAAGACACCCCCCCCCCACGGAAATGTATGCACTCCTCCTCCGCATGGCCTCCTTTCCTACTCTTTGTACACGAAAGCATAGGAAATTGGCTATTTTTGCCAGGGCCCACATGGCTGAGCTCTATAGTACTCTTGTATTTACTTCTGGAGGGCCCACCTCCCGGGTCCTCTGTTTAAGCAAATTTTTGTTTGTTGGGAGTGCCACATACAGGCCACTCAATCTATTAATTTTTCTGGAGGACCACCTACCTGCTCTCTGGTTTGAAAACTTTTTGGACTGCCACAACAGGCACTATCCAAATTAAATTGTTCTCCATAGCAGCCTCCACATGTCGTCTTTTTAGCTGGCTCCAACGTTGTCTCCATTGCTACCTCCACACGTCATCGCCATAGCTGCCTCAAAAGGCGTCCATATAGATGCTGCAATTAAATTGTCTCCTTATCAAACGAACTGTGTCAGGCAGAATTTTGGGTTGTTCATGGATTCCACATTAAACTTGTTAACTTGCGCCACCCTGCTGTGTATCCACAAAATATACTGGCAAACTTTTATTCATTTACCAATATTATTCCGCGATTCATTGCGCATAGGTTTACATTCCCCTCACCGCCAATCCCAAAATTATAAGAACGCTACTTACACTTGATCTTATACAAAAGGTTCTTAGAAGTGCGTTGGGGAGTTAAGCCTGAGGAAGGGGCTTGGATTGGCGAAAGCTCGCTGAGCGGAGGCCAGCTCCATCTCAAGATCCAACTAACATAGTTTTAATGCGCACCTTAATCTACTACTAGTTCACTGCCTCCATACATCGTCTCCTTATAAAACGAGAGTGTCAGGCCGAATTTTCAGGGGTTTAACAGATACATAGTGGAACTCGGGCCCATCGTCGCCGCCCATTGCTGGAGACCTGAAGTGCACTCATAGCAGCCGCAATATGGATGCCCCATACTGTCGCTCTTAATCATGGAAACCATTTCCGTGTAAAAACAATAAAATAGAAACCACTATGCTATTCCATTATTCCTAGGTGAAATTATTCAAACGACCCGCCTCTATTAGAAAATTATAATTTTTTCAAAGTAAACGCTTCTGGCCCCCAGGCCCATTTTGGGTGGGGAGAGCCGAGAAGGGGAGAACAGGGGTTGGCTTGGACAGGCGATAAGCTCGCCTGCAGTGGACCGCCAGCTCCTCCCAGATTAGGCAGCCTCCAGAGGCATCCAGGCATGTGCTGCCCCTGCTGTTTCCCCTGTCCATTTTGCCTCCACGATCTCCACAGCGTCACACCAATGTCTCATTTCAATCCTTACCCCAGACGCTGGAGCACGGAGGATATGCCGCAGATCATCCCCTTATTCAAACGAGCTGTGTGTCAGGCCAGAATTTCAGGGTGGGTTTCACCAGATACAGAGTGGAACTCGGCCCATCGTGTCGCGCCATGCGGAGACCTGAAGTTGCATCATAGCAGCGCAATATGAATGCCCCATATGCGCTCTAATCATGTAAGTCGTCTCCATGGCTGCCTCCCAATGTCGTCCCCTTATCAAAAGAGCTGTGTCAGGCTCATTTTTTGGGTTTGTTCACCAGATACGTTATGGAACTTGGTCAATATGTCGCAACATGTTGTGTTATCGACTAAAATATACCGTCAACCTTTGTTCACATAGGAAAATCATTGTCACCTCCTTTGGTGAAACCTGGCCATTTAGGGTAGTAGCCATGAGACTCTCTAGCTGTCACTGCTGCCGCTGCATCTTGCATGCCATCCCATAGTGTCAGGGTCCAATATGGATTGTTTTCAGATGATATCTAGCCTCATTCGGCACTCGTCTGCCAGCTGTTGCCCATAATTTTTGCATATGTGCGATTAGACAGCCTCAGAGGGCATCCTGCATGCTGCCCCTGTGGTTTCCTGTCCATTTCCGTGGTGTTTCCATCCTTTTCTGAGTTCCCAGTGTTTGGGCCAAGCTTCCCTGTGCAGAGCCTTGGTACCTTGAAAAATGCTTTTAGAGTCTCCCATTGACTTTCAATGGTAGGGGCTCGATTCGAGGTGGAGCACTCGAGCAGGGAAAAAGTTTTGTCTCGAATAACGAAGTACCCGAGGCAATTAGTGCCCGCTCGTCTCTAATCAGACTATCAGGAGAACAAAAGGGCAGATTTATCAGTGTCTGAAAGTCAGAATTATTTCTAGTGCCTATTGACACCAATCTACAGCTTTCATTTTACCAGTCCTCATGAATATTTTAAAGAGAAGCTGTTGTGATTGTTGCCATGGGCAACTAGAAATATTCTGACTTCAGAACACTTGATACATCTGACCAAAGTCTTTTAGAAGTCTAAATCCTGTTTCCAATTTCAAGGTCCAAGAGAAAAGGGATGGAGGCTATTGCAGCCTTCTCTCTCTCTCTCTCATGGATAAAACAGATATTTCTATGGCTGTTTTATCTATAGTAGAAAGGATCGTGCAGTGCACGCGCAGATGCGGGTACATTAATTGCAGCAGCCCCTGTCAGCGGGGGGACATGATCTAAGTGTAAGTAGTAAGGACTGATCTGATGTAGTAGTGGCAGAGCAGGGAGTAAAAACTCACTGAATCTGCCACTGCACACACACTGACAGGACTGGTGCGAAATAGGTTGGGGTGAGCAGCGCTGCTTATCCCTTCTTCTTTTCCGACATCTGACAATGTCTCACACAGGACCTGCAGTGAGTCATTGGGTCATGTGATGGTCTGAAGTTAAGGATTCTACAACGGATGCTTCTGTCAGTTATGCCTGGAGGATGTTTTACCACAGGAGATTTAATAGTGTGTGTGGGAGGGAGTGGGACATCGGGCTAATACTGTGTGTAAGGAAGATGGGGGATATGGAGCTGGCTTATGTGTGTGGGGGGGGGGGGCAGAGGAGGTCGCAGGAGGGGGAAGAGGAGGGGGGAAAGGGAGGAATGAGGAGTGATGGGCTTGTGGGGGGGGTGAGCGAGATAGGGGAGAGCTGATGGAGGGCTGAGGGGATGGGGAGCTGATGGTTGTGGGGGCATGATTGGAATGGGTAAATGGATGGTGTGTGGGGGCAGAGGCGGATTGGAGAGCTAAATGCGGGGGCTAAGGAATGGGGAGCTGATGGGTGTTTAGTGTGGGGGGCAGAGGGGGATGGATGGGAGTGAGGTGTAGGGGCAGAGGGGATGGGAGCTAAGAAGGAGAATTAAATTGAACTGAGATGGAAAGTTGACAAGGGACAGAAACTGGATAGTGAAAATAAAGCTGTAGGAGGGCACTAATCCAAAGGTGGGAGCAAATTAGTAATGGGTGCTAAATTGTAAAAGATAGTGGGACAAAAGTTACAAGGTTACTCACCTTATGAGGCTGGGTTAACAAAATTTTGAGTAGTTGGGGCCCCTTTAGGAATCGCTCAGGGCCCTGTGGACTCTGTACGCCACTAGTTACAGATACGGCTTATCTACCACAATTCTACTGACTACTCCTGGCCATGTATGCAATACTCTCTATAGATCAGATATGTCAAGCAGGCTTCTTGACTTTCTTCTAATTTTTTGCTAAAACATGACAGGTGAAGTCTCCTACTGGCTTGTTGGTGCTGTCACTACGGCTTTCAAAAAATTTGCCCCCCCTTTGATTTTTGCTACTGAATCCCATTCAGTGCTACTGGAATGTCGAGGAGAGGAATATCTAAATGTGCTTATCTGAAAATGATTTTCCTCGGAGTCCAACAGGCAGCACTATTATATTCCCTCCAATTAAAATTATATTTTTTGCCTGAATAAACAACATTGTTATGTATTCTGCGTACAATAGGACGCTTTACCCATCAGTGCTGACTTGCTATTACTGCATTGTTATTTTGCACCGGTGGCAAAAAAAATCCGGTTCCCCCGGAGGATCACTGGGTTATTAACTCCCTGTACTGTTAATTCTGTATAAAAAACACAATATTAAAAGATTTCGTTTAAAAAAATATTTTGATATTATGAATATCCTACCCATTGAGTTCGTCGAAATAGCCACCTTATAAGATAAAGACCTGCCAGTATTCTTTTTTTTTTTCCTGAATCCTCCTTCAGGAATAAATACATGTGTTAAACATGATGTTAACTACATTACGAGCCACAGGTGAACAAACATATTTGTTAACACAGCGTAACATGCGTAACACATACGTTTAGTAACACCATGTTAACAGAACTGTAAGTAGGCAAAATCTACTCTTCTCAACGTTGTGATGCGTTTGAAAACGCTATGTGTTACGCCACTTTTGCCCTTATACTTTGAGGGTAACCAATGCATTAATTGTCTCAATAATCTTCGGAGAAATCTGAACTAATAGCAGTCCCTTATGCACATCATGCTGCTTTGTCACAATTGTGGTTTGTGGTTTGTCCACCTGTCTTCTGTGATTGACGCACGTTATCAGTGAGTTTCAGCAATGGACCTAAATCTCCTATGTTTTGTTCCCTGTTGTCATTTATTTAGCCATTTCTTTATGGCAAGAGTGCTACATGTGACTGGAAAAGGCATGGTTGATCACAAATGCTCTTGGACGGTTGGGAGAAGTTGCTCTTGGAGACATTCTGGTATCTCATTCTTATCCATTGTAATGTGTTTTTAGGCAAGAATGTGGAGAGAGACGATTGCCTTGGCTGAGAAGAAGCAACGCTCAATACATGAATGGTTTTACAGGATGCCTTTACAGTTGGCATGAGACAAGATGGTGGGTATCGCTCACCTTGTTCTTCTCCGGAACACGCGTTTTCCAGATATTCCAAACAATCGGAGGAAGGGGATTCATCAGAGAAAATACTTTAACCCAGTCCTCAGCAGTCAACTCCCTGTACCTTTTGTAGAAATCGTCTGTCCTGATGTTTTCTATGGAGAGAAGTGACTTCTTGCTGCCCTCTTGACACCAGGCATTGCTAAGGAGTTTTCGCTCACAGACGGTCTGGCGTTTTTTTCTTGGGCCGCCCTGGAGCCTTTTTGGCATTGAATGGAACCTCTTCCTTCAATTCCTTGATGACGCGGATAGTTAGATTGTTGACTGAGGTGACAATCTTTCTAGCCTGTGACACTCTTCCTGTTAGGCAGTTGTGTGAAGTTTTCAATGACGACTGCACGTGTTTCTTTAAGACAGAAGAGAAACAATGATTGATGCAAGACACACCAAAGGGTCCAGTGGTGTGGTCTACTTATCATGACAGATTTCATCTCCAGCAGCCCTGACCCAAACCTATGTTAATAAAGCAATATGTGAAATGATGTTCGGTGTGCTCCTTTAAGGCAGGTTCTTCACTGATGTTGAAATGTCGTTTTGGGGAAAAAGTCATTTTGTAGGTAAATATTGAATTTTTTTTTAATTTTAATGCTCAGACCTTTTTTTTTAATTTGACCAGTGTCTCTTCCGTGGTAATAACCTTTTCAACAATTTAAGATATTCCTGTGATTTTGAGACTGTTTTCTCGTGAGATTTGTAGTTTAGTTTAGTATTATATTTTGTAAATGCTATATAGAATAGGGTTAAAGGTAATAATTATTGGATTCCAAAGGGAAGTATCAAATCGTACAAGAGAACAGGGTGGCCAATGGTGTATATTTCATGAAAATCTTTTATTAAGAGTTACAGTACATACATTTAAAAGCATTTAAAAAGGCACTTGACTGTGCCAAAACAAACCAGCAAATCCGTGAATAGTGCTAAAATTAACATAGTGGTGGGTATATCAACAGTATAAACAATGAGAAGAAGATAAGTAGTAATCCACAGATGTGGTGTAAGTAGCTGGTAGGTAGATCAAACCATAGTTACCTAGGTATAAGCTGGGCACCGGGGGCTGGAGAGATCCCCACGCGTTTCGCCTGCGAGCCGGCTTCCTCAGGGGTACCAGAGTGGTGGGAGGGAGTGATGTTATATGTCCTCCAGCCCCGGAAAATCCGGCACGGCCCAGCGCATATTGCGGTTCAGTGATGCGGCGTGCGTGGTCATATACCGGAATTAAGGGATCAATGAACGTCAGAAACCGGAAATGAGTTTGCCCGAGGTATAGTTAATACGAATTTGTAGCTGCTGCGCAGATGGCGTTGACGGAACCCGAGAGTCTCGTCACTACTTTAAAGTAAAAATTCATTCCACATTATAGCTGCATGCATAGGGTATATTTGCGTATATCGCAAAAGTAAAAATATATAGCATGGGGCCAGTGAACGTGCAGTATGTCATAAGGAAATACCAACAACATTGCTTATAAAAAGTATTTAGAACAATTAAGTTGTATAAAATATGTGTAAAGAAGTGCGGATAGGTTCAAGAGTGGAATATCTGAATGCCTTTTTAAAACATGTATAGTAGGTAATGTAAGGCTCTCAGTGCATGATGGGGTTAAAGAAGGGGGAGCTTACGTATAGGTGTCATTGTGGAGAGGTGCAAAACGCAATGGTTAAGGTCTACGTAATGAACAACGCAACACAGAATAAGGCCCGTGTCGGATGCCGAGGGCAGGTAGGCAACATAATTATTAAAGTATATGTAGCATATTCTATTTGAATATTAAAAAGTATGGGAATAGTAAAGACATAGAGGTAAAGTAGTTAATAAGGTGTGTAATCAACAAGAAGGGTGAGAGAGACTGACAGTAATTAGGTGTGATAAGGCCTTTTGGATTAATACGTCAAAAGTTATGCAAGATTAGAAATGAATCCAGAGTGTCTTAACTGCGAGAATATAAGTCCATGGATACAGAGCCAGGTGGGTTATTTTTGGAGGTTTTTTTATTAGTTTCTTTCTTCTCTCTCTCGATCATGCCAGAGGAGATAGCTGAAGGTTGGATGGATCACACGATATGCCCAGTACAGAAAAGAAGGCGGTGCAGTACCTAATGTGAATGAGGACAAGAAAGAAGTGTTAAAGAGGCAAAACAAAATTGTATGATTATCCAGACGTGAGAGGCAAAACAAACATAACAAGACAAAAAACACCCACGGAGGTGATATAAGGAAGGGTCTGACATGTGGCCCGGAAGAATATATACATGAGGTCACACTCTAGGATCCAGTCTCAAAGGAGGGGTCATAAAGCAAAGAAAATCAAAAGGAGGACCAAATAACGTGAAAACAAGAGACAGAGATAATCTGAAAGAAATAAGGCAATTACGGAATAGATACAGGAGAGATAGTCTTAGAAAACCCGTTATAGAGTAGGTTCTGCATTTAACCCAGCGGAAGCAAGAGTCAGTTGATTTAAATCCATTTGGATTCCAATCTTAAAAGTTCTTGTGCTGCAACTGCCTCCCTCGGGTTCCAACATACCCTCTCTACCCACACACTTAGACGTGATTGTACCGATGTACTGTAGAAATGTGCCGCACACGTGGACAGGAGTCTATCCCCTTAGGCCAGGGTCTTTGCTGCCAGTCGTAATGAAGATAGATTGTTGTTGTACTTCTTTCTGAGCTCTTGTCCCGTCGTCCCACATAAATATTGGGCGAAGAACAGTTTCCAAACATATCACATCCTTGGATTACAATTTACATAATCATGTAGTTTAAATTCAGATGGTTGTTAGGGTGGATATACGGCTGTGGCCAACATCCGGGACCAAATGAGCAGTCACCAAGGGAAAGACCCCTTAGTCGCAGGCCTCTCCCACGGGTGTTTAGTAGGTCTGAAACAGTGGCTGGATGTGAGTACATCTTTAAGGTTACGGGCTCGCTTGGCGATTGAGCCCGAGAGGTCATTAGAGATGTGTGCATGAAGTCTGGAGTCGTTAAGAGGTTTGTCCAGCTTGTTATTGAGAATATGGTAAACATCGGACCATTGGTTGATTAACGTGGTAGTTAAGCATGGCTTTGGACTCCATATCTCGTATTTTAGGTTGTAACGAGTCTGTCGATCACGGTCTTCGTGCCTGATAAAGGCTTTCGAAATTACCTTTTCGGGTATCCACTGCTTTGAAGCGTCCTGAGATGTGCTGTTTACGAAATCTGTGATGTCACTGCAGTTTCTTCTGATCGCAGGAATTACCCACTGGATACTCTGTCTCAAGTGTTTCGGGTGAAGCGTGTTGAAGGATAATAGACTATTGTGGGCAGTTTCTTTTGTGAAGAGCAGTGGTAAGGGTGAGTTCCTTCTTTATTGATTTTAAGATCCAGAAATTCCACGAGGTATCTGAGATGGAGGCAGACAGTAAGATCTTCCACGGGTTGATGTTAAGATTCTGAATAAATGTGAGGCATTGGTCTGTGTTCCCTCCAAATCATCAATACATCATCGATGTATCTAAACCATCCCACAACATTGGCATCAAAGTCAGCCAACCGGTACACGGTTGCACGGTTGCACGGTGCGCTCCCTCATATGCCAACCTATTTCTTGGTTGGTGGGAGGAGCGCACCGTGCACCCATGGCCGTCCCAGACACTGTTTGTAGTAGGACTGTCAAAGGTAAAGAAGTTTTGATGTAGGTATGGGAGATAACAGGTCTATAATAAGGAAGCATGTCGACGATCAAGAGATATCTGTTTGTTCAAGACCAAACTGTTCAAGGCCTCACAAGACCCACCTGATGGCCAATATTGTGTACAGCGGTCGACGTCCAAAAGTAGTAACCAAAATTGCGTTTTCCGGTGATTTATTTTAATTTGCTGTATTAGGTGCGTTGGTGTCGTGACATAGGCAGGGAGTTTGGTGACAAGTGGCTGTAAGAAGAAGTCGACATAGAAACAGACATAGGCCTACCTGGCGGGTTCTTCAAGGGACTTAGATCTTAGGTAGTAAATAAATGTCGGTATTTTGGGTTCTCCCGGTTAGAATCTGTGTTTTTCTTGGTGATTGATCCCAAAGCATAGTGCTGCCTTCAAAGTGCGATCAACCTTCTTTTGAATTCTGAGATGGATCAGAGGGTAACAAAGTGTTAAAAATTCTGTTGTTCAATTGGCGTCTAGCTTCCTGACATATAACTCCATCGGCCATATTACAATGTACCCCCTTGTCTGCTTCCTTGATTAGGACAGTCTTTGTGTTTGTAAACCTCTCAGAGCCATGCGTTCTGTTTGGACAGGTTCTCCCCACGGTTCTGTCCACTTTAGCTTCTTTATTTCCAATGACACTCGGTCAAAGAAAATTTGGATGCCGGAAATAACTTAAAGTTGGGGTATTTGGAGGGAACTTGCATGGGGAATGGTTTCCTACCTGTAGGTGCTTCGTTTTCGTCCAGCAATTCCAGTAGTGTCCTAAACCCGTCTGTCGTGTCAGGCAATGAGTCGAGTTAAAGAAGGTTGATGGTACAGCAATTTAAAGGTTTAGCTGTCGACAAAACAAAATAAATCCTTGGTTATTCAACTTATTTTAAAAGTTCATCGGGGGAGAGATAGCCCTTTTTGTAGGACCCTAATCTCAACGTCGGAAAGTTGGTAAGAGAGAGAGATTTATGATTAGTAAATTACTTTAGAGTCGTTTTGGCAACGTGCGGGTATATCCCTCTTATAGGAGGGTGACCAATCTCGAGGCCTGGCTTCCCCTTTTCTGTTTGTAGATCTCGCACTCGTCTGAGAATTTTCACATTCACTAGTGTCTGATGATGGAGGGTTCACTTGAAGCGGGATTGTATGAACAGCATTTGAACGGGGGTCGTTGGTAGAAACGTCTTTTGTTTCCTTGTTGATTCCACTTTATATACCCGTCCTCTCTCGTAGTCCCTTTTGTCTCTAGCAAATTTTTCTTTTTTACTTTGATTATATCTCTTTCATATGAATACAATGGTCTCCTGAGTTTTGTTTGGAAGGGAAATTACCTGTGGTTCCTGGTCAAATTTACCTAGATTATTTTCACATTTTTAATTTGTCCCGAATTTGGCATAAGGGCCCCTGTCATGATCCAAGAGCAATTGATTAAAATGCAGGAGCATGGTGTAAGCCTTTCTCCACCTTTCTTTTTCCATGGTCTCTATCTCCCAAGAGGGGAAGATGTGTACCCTCAGCCCCCTGGGTGGACATCTTGAGTTGTGGTATTCTTCAAGGTCCATATTCCACCATACTCTAGTTAAGGCTTTGTGTGCCCCAACAATTCATACTTATAATTTAAAATCGTCATCCGGCCTGGCTTCAGATGTGTCTATGAAGACCGAGACACCTGACTGGTCCAAGCAGCCCTCGAGCTGTAAGGTCCATCTCAGTTACTGTTATAAGAAAAAAGTAAACACAAATAACTGACTTCTATGTACTATATGAAAAGCGGACCCCAAGAAGCACTCTGTATGAGAAGACAGAGTGATAAACTAAATTCAGTAAATGTCCTCATTCACATTAGGTACTGCACCGCACTTACTTTTCTGTACTGGGCACAATATCGTGTGATCCATCCAACCTTCAGCTATCTCCTCTGGCATAGATCGAAGAAGAAGAGAAAAGAAAATAATAAAAAACCTCCAAAGAAATAACCCACCTGGCTCTGTATCCATGGACTTATATTCTCGCAGTTAAGACACATCTGGATTCATTTCTAATCTTGCATAACTTTTGACGATTAATCCAAAAGGCCTTATCAACCTAATTACTGTCAGGTCTCTCTCAACCTCTCTTGTTGATTACACACCTTTATTAACTACACTTTACCTCTATGTCTTTACTATTCCCATACTTTTAATATTCAAATAGAATATGCTACATATACTTTAATAATTATGTTGCCTACCTGCCCTCGGCACCGGACACGGGACCTTATTCTTGTTGCGGTTCATTACGATCACCTTAACCATTGCGATTTTGCACCTCTCCACAATGCACCTTATACTGTACATCCCCCTTCTTTTAATCCCCATCATGCACTGAGGCACTTTACATTACCTACCTTATACATGGTTTAAAAAGCATTCAGATATTCCACTCTTACCTTATCCGCACTTCTTTACACATATTTTATTAATAATTAATTGTTCTAAATACTTTTTGATAAGCAATGTTGTTGGTATTTCCTTATGACATACTGCACAGTCACTGGCCCCATGCTATATATTTTTACTTTTGCGATATACGCAAATATATCCCTATGCATGCGCTATAATGTGGAATGAATGTTTTATACTTTAAAGTACGTGACGAGACTCTCGGGTCCGTCACGCCATCTGCGCATGCGCTACAACTCGTATTACTATACCTCGGGCAAACGTCATTTCCGGTTTCGGACGTGCATGTGACTCACTTACTTCCGGTATATGACACGCACGCCGCATCACTGAACCGCAATATGCGGCTGGTCCGTGCCGGATGTCCGGGGGCAGGAGGACTATATAACATCACTTCCCACACACTCTGGTACCCCTGAGGAAGCCTGGCTCGCAGGCGAAACGCGTGGGGATCTCTCCAGCCCCCGGGCAAGCTTATACTAGGCTAACATAGAGATACATAGGGAAAATTTGACTATAAAAATATTGTGGGTATATAAAGCTATCAACAATTGAGAGAAGATAAGTAGTAAATCCAGCAGATGGTGGTGTAAGTAGCGGTGTGTTAGAGTCAAAACCAAGGTGTTTGCATCACCATACAGCTTACTTACACCACCTCTGGGATTTACTTACTTATCTTCTCTCAAGTGTTTAGCTGTTGATTACCCACACTATGTTATAGTTACACTAGGCACGGGATTTGCTGGTTTGTTTTGGCACAGTCAAGTGCCTTTTAAATGCTTTTAAATGTATGTACTGTAACTCTTAAATAAAAGATTTTCATGAAATTATACACCATGGGCATCCCTGTTCTCTTGTACGATTTGAAGTATTATCATTTTGGTGATCAATTACTTTTTTGGGGGTAAAATTTAATTTAAAAATAACACATTTTCAAAGTTTCAAATGTTCTACTCTTAAGACAAAAAATCGAAACAATTTTTTTTTGTAGAAACCTCTTGCCATTGGCCTTCTTTTTATTTCCATAATTTGTTTTACATTTCCATTTTTTTTACGGATCTGAGAAGGTTTCAAGTTTTAGTAGCAACTTCTCAGATTTTCAAGAGATTTGAAAAATGCTAAATTTTTAGTGACCAATTCAGTTTGGAAGTGCCCTACAAAGGTCTATGTGCTATATGCCCCCACAATTAACACCATATTATGAACCCAACATCTCAAACTATTCAATTCAGCATTTGTGAAGTCTGTTTACCCTTAAAATCTTTCTCTGCAAGCAAACAAAGATAAATTGGAAATTTTGAAATTTCAATTTTTGAATAAGATTATTCTCATTTAGCCCTAAAATTGACACATTAAGAAGGAATTTGAGGTAAACATACATCCTAAAATTTCTGCCCTGCTTCTTCCGAGTACGGCAATACCAGACATGTGGATGTCAACTGCTCTTTAGTCGCACGGCGATATCCAGAACAGAGTATGTACCATTGGGTTTTTGGAAGGCCAATTTGGCTGCAAATGTTTTGTGGTGCCAAAGTGTACTTGAAGAGCCCCTGAAGTAACCATACAATAGAAAACTCCCAAAGATGTCACCATTTGGGAAACTAGACCCCTCAAAGAATTTATCTTTGGTTGGGGGGGGTGAGCATTTTAACCCCCAACATGCTGGCCAAAATCTTATGCAAATTAAATGGTGCAGAGTAAAAATTGTGTTTTTATCTCAAAAATGTCATTTCAGTGCCTAATATATTGTGCCCAACCCATGGCACTTTAGAGAAACACCCCAAAAATCATTCTGCAGGTTGTCCCGAGAATGGAAATACTACACATGTGCCAAAAATTGACAGGCTGGGAACATGGCAGGGCTGAGAAGGGAAGGAGCGAAATTTTGCTTTTGAAGCTCAGTTTTCACACATTGGATTTGGAGTGCCATGTCATGTTCGCAGGGCCCGTGAGGTGCCAGTGCAATAGAAACCCCTGAGAAATGATACCATTTTGGAAAGTACACCCCTCTAAGAATTTATCTGGGGTTGTGGTGAGCATTTTAACCCCCGACATGCTGGTAAAAATCTAATGCAAAGTAAATGGTGCAGAGCAAAAATTGTGTTTTTATCTCAAAAATTTCACTTTAGTGCCTAATATATTGTGCCCAACCCATGGCACTTTAGACAATCACCGCAAAATTCATTCTGTGGGTTAACCCGAGTACGGAAATACCACACATGTGCCAAAAATTGACAGGCTGGGGACATGGCAGGGCTGAGAAGGGAAGGAGCGAAATTTTGCTTTTGGAGCACCCTTGTCACTAGAATGGTGTTGGAGTGTCCCTGAGGTACCAGTACAATAGAACCCCCCCCCCCCAAGTAGTGACCCCATTTTAGGAAATGGCACCCCCCAAAGAATTTATCTAGGGTTGTATGAACATTTTAAGCCCCAAGATGCTGGGATAAAATGTAATATGATGGGGGCAGTTTAAAAATTGCATTGTTTTCTTAAATATGCCAAAGTAGGAAAACATTTATTCAGTCCAACTCATGCCACTGCAGACACCCCAAAAATAATTCTGTGGATTACTACGGGTATGGCAATGTCCCATGCGTAGCAATAGTATACAGGCTGGGGAAACAGCAAGCCTGAGAAATGACAAGAAAATTCTAGCTTTTAAAGCACCATTTTCACTAGACTGGTGTTGGGGTGCACCTGAGGTACCCGTACAATAGAAACCCCCAAGTAGTGACCGCATTTTAGGAAAGGGCACCCCTCAAAGAATTTATTTAGGGTTGTATTAGCATTTTAACCCATATGATTCTGTCTCAAATGTAACACAAATTGAATGGTGTGGGATAAAATTTGTTTTGCAATTTCTCTTACTTTGTCATTGTAGTGTCAAAAGTATTTTACCCAATTCATGCCACTGGAGACAAACACCCCAAAAATCATCAAGCAGGTTCTCCCGGGTACGTGGCAATAATCTACAAGATGGAGACATGGCAGGGTTTTGAAGAGAATGGCATTTGATGTACTGACATTTACATTTATTTTGGCACCATAAAGCATTTGTAGATGCCCTTAGGGATCGGTTTAGTAGAAACCTCTGAGAATTAGAGGTCCCTACACACCCCTCCATGAATTAATCTTGGGGTGTAGTGAGCATTTTAACCCCACAGGTGGACTCCAATGATGATGCATAACGGAAAGTGCATAGTAGAAAATATTTATTATGTCATCTTGTGCCCAGCTCCTGTCATGGGAGACAAACACCCCTAAAATCGTGATGCAACCTCTCTCTTGTTCTTGTACCTAGGCACTTCAGAATTCCCAGGCACATCAACACTACTACGAAAGCGCCTTCTTGGGGGTTGGCTTTGCGAGGACGAGGTACACAAATAAAACGTCCCTACACTTGTCCCCACTAGCAGACTCCATATCGGAGGCCATATAATTATATACCTTCAAGTCAGTATATGTCTTCTGGGACGCTCCTCCAAACAACGCATACTTCTCCACGCTACACCTACTCCTCCACGCTACTACTACTACTCCTCCAAGCTACTACTACTACTACTCCCCTATGCTACTACTACTACTACTCCACGCTACTACTACTACTACTACTACTACTGACGATATGGCAATATTGGAGAGCGTTGGGCTAGTAAGATCTGCCAAAAAAAAATTGTCATTGATTGATGTTGTTGGCCAGTCTGGGTTGACCGGCCAATGGCGATGATCAACGTTACAGGACCAATCAAATTGGTCCTGTGATGTCATTAGAGGGGTGTTGGCTGGAGATGCCGACACCTCCCACCGAGGTGTCACCCTGTCTCGCGACAGAATGACGTCCAAAATTCAAATGGCGCTCGCACCCGATATATTGGACGCTGAGCATTATGACACTGCAAGATATCGGATGCGGAACGTGAACAGGTTAATTTTTTTTTTTTGAATGTGTGTGTGTTTTTACTTTAGATGTCCCCCCATGAGGACGATCCAATTTTGTTCTATTACAAGTTTTCCCCTGTAACTGAGGCATCTAAAAAGAGCCTCAGTTACAGGGGGAATGTCCACCTGTCACTGGCGACAGCTGATCAGAGCTGTACTGGGTCTAATTTGACAAGTCTATGGAGCCGACGGCCAGGCCGCTCGACTCTTCTATTCATTGTGCTCATTCATCGCGATGCAGGGAGGATCGGAGAATGGAGAAGCGGTAACGAACCGCATCTCCCTTCTCCCTAGAAGAGCAGTAGAAAACTACAGCAACGTCTAAAAATGTCACCATAGACTCTGGACCTTGACCCGCTGAAGTCTAAAGTCAGCCGGCGGTCCGAGAGGAGTTAATTACTGTTAAGCTGATCAATCTTTATAACATTCTGGAGTATATGCAAATAGCAATTATAAAACCTGATGTAGTAGACTTTGCAAAAATTAACAATTGTATCATTCTCAAAACTTTTGGCCATGACTGTACACGTCCCCCATTGACTTCTATCTCATATGTGGGGAAATTCCCCCCTTCCATCTATACTAACAGCTATCAAAGAAACGGATCTAGCATGGAAAGCTGTACCTAATATATATACATTATATTTAGGTACAGGTACAATATAGGTAAAATACATATATTATATATATATAGATACAATATATTAGTGGAAGATTTGGTCCAGTAGAGAGCACGGTAGCGGAGATTTGTGATGCAGTTCAAGACAGTGACACCAAAGTACAGTCCAAAACAAGTCTAAATCCTACCCATCTGGGTGCTTGCTAAACAGAGAGTTCCCCTAACTCATTACTAATATATAAAGTCACTTGCAAGGACATCGCTTGTTCCAGGCATGGAAGTCAGGGCTGTGTGAGCTCCAAACCTCCTTTAAAAAAAAAGCCAACTCTCTCAGCTCTACTGAGCAGCTTTGCAGCCTGATCCCATCACCTGTGCCCAAGGTGCTGAGCAACCCAAAACTTGTCCTACCTTAACAGGGAGGTGGAATGGACCTCCCCACTACCAGCCTGTAAATCCATTCCATATAAATCTGGTCCAGGACAGTTTTAACCCCTTAAGGACGCAGGGTTTTTCCGCTCATTTCTCGCTCTCCAACTTCAAAAATCCATAACTTTTTAATTTTTACGTGTACAGACCAGTATGAGGGCTTATTTTGTGCATAACAAATTTTACTTTCCCATAATGTTATTTATTTTAACATGCCGTGTACTGCAAAGCTGAAAAAAAATTCCAAATGTGGAAAAATTTTAAAAAAAAACGCACGTCACGTTCTTGTGGGCTCAGCTTTATTCTTTGCTTCAGTGCGATCGCGGTGATACCAAATTTATATAGGTTTTACTGTGTTTTAATACATTTTCAAAAATTAAACGAATGTGTACAAAAAAGAAAAAAAAAATTTGCCATCTTCTGACGCTAATAACTTTTTCATACTTTAGTGCACGGAGATGTGTGAGGTGTCATTTTTTGCGAAATGAAGCAACGTTTTCATTGCTACAATTTTGAGGTCTGTGCGACATTTTGATCATTTTTTATTTCATTTTTTATGTGATGTAAAAAGGTGTAAAAGTCGCATTTCGGATATTTGGGCGCCATTTCCCGCCTCGGAGGTCACCACCGGCCGTAACCGTTTTTATATTTTGATAGATCGGGCATTTTGGGACGCGGTGATAACTAATATGTTTGTGATTTTTACTGTTTATTATGTTTTATATCAGTTCTAGGGAAAGGGGGGTGATTTGAATTTTTAATATTTTATTAATTTTTTTTCTTTTTTAAACTTTTTTTTTTCTTTTTTTTCCCACTATTTCTTAGACCATCTAGGATACATTAACCCTAGATGGTCAGATCGCTCCTACCATATACTGCAATACTTCTGTATTGCAATATATGGCATTGTTGCAGGTCATTCATTACAATGAGCCACTGGCTCATTGTAACGAATCTGCAGAAGCCATGTAGCCTCGTGTCAAAAGAAGACCCGGCGGCAATGACAGGGTTAATAGCTGCGATCGGTGCAAGCACTGACCGCGGTTATTAGCGGTGGGGGTTTTCTGCAAAATGCAAAAACCCCCACCTTTGTATGAAGAGGGCTGCGCAGAGCGTTAAGGGGTTAAACAACTGCTCCAATAAATAACTTGTTTGAGCTGTATTTCCCAGATTACAGTGTTTGCAGCTGACAAACACAACCTCCGCATTAAGACCTTACATAATAGGAAAACCCAGTGGAAACATATCGCCCATCCACAATCTCTCTCTCTGGCTTTGATTGGCCATGGGTGACCTACTAGCCATGACAGTGATTGGCCCGACCCCTGTCCAATCACAGCTGTGACTGCATGGCCGCCAATCCAAAAATGTCCTGGTCATGCGGGGTGCACTTGAAGCCAGGACTCTAAAGTTCAATCCGCTCATCTCCATGGCTCCTCTTCTTACGGCAATCAAACTGAATATTAAAGACATTAGAAGGAATTCCCTAACCCTAATCCCTAAGTTTACACTAATTACAGTAAAAAAAAAGCCAATTTCTTTACAACAAAATATGTATAACACCTTGAGGAAATAATGGGACACCTGGATTCAGAGAACTTACTACAACGAATAACTTCACCATCATAGCTTCTTGAGGACTTTCGTTATTTGTGTATTTCTGCAACCTTTGTATGTTATTTTAAGGTTCTTATCTCAAAACCGTACAGTATCCAATCTTTGAGATGTAAAAATATATTGCTTATCAACATTGATATAAGCCTTTAGGGAGTATGTTTTTCCTTTGTAATGGTCGATTAAAAAAATCAACCATTTCTGGGCCATTTTAACTACAACTTTGCTTTTACATTGCTTTTTAAATATTGTGGAGAACCTTAGACTATTTCATTGTATACAATCAGTATTGTTTACTTTGATGTGGAGAACTGAAGAGAGACAAAATAAGAAATAGCATCTAAAAAAAAACGCAGGTCTTAGGCCCCTTCCACATTGGCATTTTTCAAGCGCGAGTTCTGCGCGTGCATTTGACGCGCAGAACTTGCATTGCACTCTGTCCCCCCCCCCCCCCCCCCCCCCAACCCCCCCCCCCCCCAAGCACACACCCCCCCCCCCCCCCCCCTAAACATGTATTCAATGGGTCTTTCTTCATTAGCGTTGCGTTTCACGCGCGCTACTTGAGTCTTTTCACGCGCGTCAAAAGTCGCAGCATGCTCTACTTTTGCGTTGTCACCCCGTTTTTCCCGGTCCCCCCATTCAAGTCATGGAGATGGCATCAAGAAACAAGCGATTGCACTCGAACACTATTGCAAGTGCAATGCGGAGGCAATGCGTTTTTAATACGTAAGGTTGTAGGTGACCAGAAATAAAGTATTCCCTGCATCGAGAAAACGATCATTTTAATATAAAAAAACACAATGAAAAACATTTCAGAATAGAAAAAAACAGTGAACACAGTGAACACAGTGACCACAGTTGACCCAGGATCATTGTAAGAAAAACACAGTGCCAATAACACAGTGCAGAATAGATACAGATTTGCGCACATACTCTTACTTGTCGGAGTACGCGCGGAACGGTGCACGCCAAAATAGATGTGAAGAACAATATATATGTGTGAAGACACTTGCCAATGTATTTAAACATCCTGCAATGTGTTCTCACACACATATATATTGTTCTTCACATGCTAATTTGGCCGCACCGTCGCGCGTATCTCCCGACAAGTGAAGAAGTACGTGCCGCACATTGTATCTATTCTGCACTGTGTTCTGCATGGGTTTTTCTCTTAAATGATCCTGCGTTCCTGTGTCACTGTTTTTTATTCTATTCTTCACTGTTGTTTCACATCTGCTACTTGGCGGGCGATAAGATACACAGGGAACAGTGAAGAATAGATCGCAGATGTTTGCAACTTATCAGAAGACATTATTTTTCAATTAAATAACACATTTTAATCCCAAACCATGGTCCCTTTGAAAAATGCACGAGTCTCCCATTGACTCGCGCGTGAAAAACGCGCCGAAAACGCAAAAAAACGCTAACAACACGCGCGTGAAAAACGCAAAAACTCTAATTACTCCAAGGAAAAATGGAACAAAAACGCAGCCAAAAACGTCAGTTTTTCACGCATTGCACCCTGACGTGAAATGCAACGCTAGTGTGGAAGGGGCCTTATAGTGAAATGTGAAAACCTAATTTGGAACATATCAGAAGTAGAGCCCTACTTTTTTGCCATAATTAGTGACAAATTGTATGTTTTATTTGTATTTTATAGTTATATTATTTTTAACCTAATAAAATAGATTTTGTGTATACTATTCTTGTTAGTGTGTGCAACTTTTAATATCTTTATTATAACAAACTGTTGGTGTTAGGGTTTTGTGGTAGTGTTGGATAGGTAAAAATAAGAAATGCCACTAAATTTATTGCATATTCTTATATTTGTTATTCATAGCCTCATTCCTTCTAAAATCATTTTTTGCTTATTTTTATGAGCAATAAGACCTCTGGAGATTGTCCCCACATCCCATTCTGCAGTTTCACAGTTTGTTTTACAGGCTGTCCCCTACTTAAGAACACTCGACTTACATACGACCCCTAGTTACAAACGGACCACTGGATATTGGTAATTTATTGTACTTTAGTCCTAGGCTACAATAAACAGCTGTAACAGTTATCACAGGTGTCTGTAATGAAGCTTTAGTGTTAATCCTGGTTCTTATGACAACCCAACATTTTTAAAATCCAATTGTCACAGGGACCAAAAAAGTTCTGGCTGGGATTACAATGATAAAATATACAGTTCCGACTTACATACAAATTCAACTTAAGAACAAACCTACAGACCCTATCTTGTATGTAATACGGGGACTGCCTGTATTGTCTTCCCTTCCCCTTCAGCGGTTCGTCCTCTGCCTGATGTAAGCTCATGGCAGCAGAAGAAGTTTCAGGACACAGTGGGAAGGGGAAGTGTGCATGCACAGTGTAACAGCCTGTGAAGCTGCAGGACAAAGGAAATCTAATAACACCTGCACACCCTCCCCCCCAAGAGCCAATGTGGCTTGTTAGTGTCATTTTAAAAGAGGATTTTAGAAGAAAGAAGACAAGGGATAACAAATATAAGATTACCACAGTCACAGTGCATGGATCTTAGGTAAGTGTCCCTGGTTTTTCCATGTTTGATTTTGATGTCAGATTTCATTTAATATAAGAATGTACTAAATTGTCTGAAACTACAAACAAAATATAACACAGTCAACCTGCTAGATATATTTCCATAATGATATGCTAGGAATGGAACTGATAGGACATTGTTTACTTTGGGGAAGATATTATTTTATCAAGATGTAATTGCTCAGCCAAGAAAACAAATATCACAGACTTAGCGATGACATTTAGGATCCCAAACCAAATTGTGAACATCTGTGATCTGGATTGTTTTCTAGATGGGGATTAGGAGAAGCATGATAACCAAACAAATGCATTCAAGCTAGAAAAGAAGTGTTGTTTGTAACATAGTATGTCTCTGACAAGAAGGGAAATGCTCAGATTGCATGAAATTGAATACACAAGTAAAAATATAACTTTCTCAAGCAAAAAAAAAATTATACTGCTTGTGTTTTTTCCTGTCCTGTACTTCATTAACCCCTTAACGACCAGGCACTTTTTGCATTTTAATTTTTCACTCCCCACCTTCAAAAATCCATAACTTTTCTATTTTTCCATGTAAGGAGCTGTATGAGGCCTTGCTTTCTGTGTAATAAATTGCACTTCATAATGATGGTATTTAGTTTTCCATGCTTTGTACTGGAAAGCTGGAAAAAAATTCCAAATGTAGTGAAATTGGTAAAATAATGTAATTGCAGAGTTTTCTTGTGGGTTTGGATTTTACCGCTTTCACTGAGTGACCCAAATGACACGTCTGCTTTATTCTTTAGATCAGTATGATCATGCAGATATTTTTTTTTTTTTTTTTTTATAACAAGCTTTATTTCTTATAGCAATTATACAAAATGTTAAAAGTTTATACATATATTTCTGCATACAGATGTCAAATGTTAAAAGGATACCATTAGTCCATTCCCCCTTCTGTATCGTAGCTGGGGTAAAGGGCAGTATTACACACATATTTTTCCCTGTATATACAAACATTTTAATACACCTTGCCCATGTGATATCTATAACATTATCTGCTAATGTGTACAAATAATTTCTTATCCCCTACCTCCCCCCCTCCCTCCCCCTCCTGGTCCGCTGGAGTTAAATGCAAAAAGAAAAAGAAAAAAAGAGAGGAAAAAAAAAAAAAAAAAAAAAAAAAAAAAAAAAAGGGGAAGAGGGGAAATCCCTATTCCCATTTTGTCCATATCTTTTCCCATTTTCCCAGAGCTCCGTTCTTCCTTGCTAACATCTTCTCAAAGTTTTTAATACGAAGTGTAGCACTGTGCCAGGCCTCCACTGAGGGAGGGTTTTCCGAGCCCCATTTTTGTGCTAAACCGACACAGGCCAAGTTCATTAGTTTCAGGATCAATTTACCATGTTTCTTCTCTATATCTGGATACTCAAATAGTCCGAATATGGCTGTTTGAAAGGACCTGGCTAGATCAATTTCCATCTTATCAGAAATATACCCAAATATTCCCTCCCAAAATTCCCCTATTATCTGACAACCCCAAATCAAGTGATAAAAATCCGCATCCAGAGCCCTACACTTCCAACATCTGGAATTTGATTTTACCCCCATTTTTGACAAACTCAGTGGCGTGTAATAAATCTGGTGTACTATCTTAAAGTGAATAATCCTATGATTGGCATTGATTGACCCTTTTTTTGTGTTTTTGTGAATTTTTTCCCAATTTGCTCCTTCGATATTACCTACCATTCTTTCCCATTTATTTTTAATTTTGCTTTTATCTATCTGTGCTACCCCAGCTACCACGTGTCTATATATTTTCGATACCAACTTCCTGTTGGACACTCCCTTCATAATTAAGTCAAGCCCTACGTGAGATGCCAAGCTTATTGTGGACCTATGTGCGTCTAAAGCATGTGCAAGTTGCAAATAACGAATCCAGTCTTTATCTCTCAGACCGTATGTGTCCCTTAATTTGCTGAATGATATTACCCTATTGTCCTCCCAAATCTGTGCTATCTGTCTAATCCCCAGGTTTACCCAAAATATTCTATCCGGAATTTTATCTGCTTCTGGTAATTTGCTATTGAACCAGATAGGGGCCTCTTCAGTAAAGCCAACAATACTTAAGAACTCTTTGTATATCTTCCAGGATTTTATTATTGCTCCACAAAGTGCCCATCTCTTAAAAGGTTCTTCCATCCCCAGATAACTTTCTAGAAACTCAAAGATAGATTTCACCTTACCCTGTGAACTTAATACCACTTTATTTAACCATAGTGTTTCTTTCCATTTTGCAAGGCGGGCAATCTGTGAAGCAATATAATAACCTTTAAAAAAGGGGATCCCCAGCCCCCCTTCTCCGACTGGGCTATACAGGAATTTCATTTTCATTCTCACCTTTTTTCTACCCCATATAAGTTCATTCAAAATAGATTCCATTAGCTTAAAGTAAGAGTCCTCGATCCATATAGGGGAGGCGGACAGAACATATAGGACTTGTGGCAACACTATCATCTTTATAATCCCAATTCTGTCCGCCTGCGTTAATGGCAACTTGCCCCAACATTTAATTTTTGCTCTCAGGGACCCAATCAAGGGATACAGGTTCAGCTTATAGAATTCTGAGGTCTCTCCGGAAATTTCAACTCCTAAATAGCGGAATTTTTCCTTACACTGTATTTCACAGCGTTCTTTCGCCCACTCTTTAGTTTCTGCGTCCAGAGGCATAATAACAGATTTATTCCAATTTACCTCCAGTCCCGATAAACCCCCGTATTCTTCCACTACCTGTATAGCTTTGGGTACAGAAAATGGGGACTTGCTTAGATATAAGACTAGATCGTCCGCATAGAGACATATTTTATCTTGAGGGTCCCCACATCCCCCTGCCCACACCCCCTCCTCGCTCCTGATTTTAATAGCCAGCGGTTCTATATAGATGGCAAACAGAAGGGGGGACAGGGGGCATCCCTGTGGAATTCCCCTGTTCTACAAATTGGTTCTGATCTCTAAAAAATGCCTTATGTTGCGCTTTTTGTGTTAAAAAATTATTAAGGGCTTCCCTGGTATTCGTAGCTTTTTCCCTGAGACCCTCCGTTGGTGATATCAGGAGTTCCTGCTCCACAGCCCGCATTTCTTCTTTCAATTTCCGCTCTTCTAGCCCAAATTGAATTTTTACCTGTTTGATGTGTTTAAAATATATACCCCTTAAATACAGTTTGTAAGCATCCCAAACCGAAAGTAGGTCAGCTGTGCCTAAGTTCACAGTCCAAAACCATTCCGTCTTCCCAACCATATCCAGTTTAGGCTCTAACAGCGCAATCCAGTATGGGTTGAGTTTAATACGTCTAGGGCTCCTTTCCGTGTTTTTTAGTATGATCATGACTAAAGCGTGGTCAGAGATCACTATTTCCTCATATACCATTTTCCTGATAAGCCTTAGGAATTCTCTGTTCACTAGGCACAAATCAATTCTAGAAAGTGTGTGATATGTCTTACTCATGCATGAAAATACTCTCTTATTCCCGTAAAGTGTGCGCCAGACGTCTACCCATCCCAAACTTTCACATAGGTAGCTGAGTTTACCCCTTTTACTCAATACCGGTTGTAGCCCCCTGGAAAAATTGAAACGGTCTTTATATTCATCCATTACCAGATTAAAATCACCCATAACCATAAATGGGGCATCGTCTAGGTTTTCCAAGAACTTTACTAATAAATGGATTACCTCCAGGGATGCTGGTGGTGGAAGATATACAAAAGCCATAGTGATTTTACTTCCTTTTAAGGTACCATGAAGGAAAATAAACCTCCCTTGTTTGTCTATACGTTGCTTTTCTATCCTAAAATCTATATTTCTGTGTATGAGGACTGAAACCCCTCTTGAGAAGATATTACCAAAGGAGTGAAATTCCTCCCCTACCCAGTTCCTCCTGACTCTGGTGACATGCTCTTCTACAAGGTGGGTCTCAATCAGTGCGACAATTGCCGGCTGGTGCTTGCTGATGACATCAAATATTTGACATCTTTTAAGCTTTTCGCTACATCCTCTGATATTCCATGTTATTATTTTCACCTCAGACTCCATTTACTCGTCGGGAAAAGGACAGGAGAAAAAAGAAAAAAGAAAAAAAAAAAAAAAAAAAAAAAAAAAAAAAAAAGCTCATCTCTAATCTAGACCCTTCTTGAAGCTCTCTGCTGTCCCTGCTATGACCAGCGCCTGAGGCAGGCTATTCCACAGTTCTCATAGTGAAAAAGCTCTGTCGCCTCCGATGATTAAACCTTGCTTTCTCCAAACGAAGACAGTGCCCCCTCATCTTTTGATTTGATTTAATCTGAAACAACTTACCACCATATTTTTGTATAGACCATTCATATATTTATATAAATTGATCATGTCGCCTCATAGTCGACTCTTTTACAGACTAATTAAATCTAGTTGTTTTAATCTTTCCTCATAACTAAGACCCTCCATACCCCTTATCATTTTTGTTGCTCTACGTTGAACCCTCTCCAGCTCCAGGGCATCCTTTTTATGGACTGGTGCCCAGAACTGGACAGCATATTCCAGGTGAGGCTGAACCAATGCCTTGTACAGTGATAATATTACATCCGTAATCACGAGAGTACATACCACTTTTGATACATTGCAAGATCCTACTGGCTTTAGAGGCATCTGATTGACATTGCATGCTGCTATTAAATTTATGATCTACTAGTACCCCCAGGTCCTTCTCAACAAGGGATTTTCTCCCCCAAGGACATATTTTGCCTTTGGATTATTATCCCCAGGTGCATAATCTTACATTTATCCACATTAAACCTTATTTTCCAGGTGGATGACCAAAAATTCAGTTTGTCCAAGTCACCCTGCAGCCTATGAACATCCTCCATAGATTGTATTACACTACACAGCTTGATGTCATCTGCAAAAATAGACAGTGCTATTAATTGCTACCTCTATATCATTAATAAATATATTAAATAGTAGTGGGCCAAGCACAGAAGCCTGGGGTACACCACACATAACTGGTGACCATTCTGAGTAGGAATCATTGACCACAACTCTCTGGAGATCCTTCAGCCAGTTCTGAATCCAATTGCAAATGATTTCTGCCAAACCAATAGCCCTACTTTTACTCATCAGGATGTCTATGAGGGACAGTATCAAATGCCTTTGCAAAGTCCAAGAACACAATATCCACAGCTGCTCCTCCATTCAGGCATCTGCTCACCTCTTCATAGAAGCAGATCAGGTTAGTTTGACAACCCATAGTAAACCCATGCTTGCTGTCACTTATTATACTATTTGATGGCACATACTCTTTTGTATAGTCTTTTACTAACCCTTCCAATATTTTCCCCAAAATGGATGTTAAGCTTACAGGCCTGTAATTGCCTGGTGAAGTTCTAGAGGACTTTTTATATATTGGCACCAAATTTGCCTTGCGCCAGTCACTTGGCACCACACCAGACATTATGGAATCCTTGAAGATTTTCGACAGCGGTACAGCAATAACAAAACTGAGTTCTTTAAGAACTCTGGGGTGTAACCCATCTGGTCCAGGAGCCTTGTACACATTGATTTTATTGAGCTTAGATTGGATCATGTCTACATTCAGCCAGTCTAGTATATTACAGGGTGCATGACCCGCACTGGCACCACCCACGTCAAAAATTCTTTCTTCTATCGTATAAACGGAGCTAAAAAACCTATTAAGTATCTCCGCCTTCTCTTGGTCTCCAGTCACCGATGCCCCATTTTCAGAATAAAGGGGTCCAACCTGCTCTGACCCATTTTTTTTTGCATTGATATACTTAAAAACTTTCTTGGGATTTGTTTTGCTATCTTTAGCCACCTGTCTTTCATTTTGTATTTTGGCTGATTTTATTTCCTATTTACAGATTTTGGTAACTAATTTGTAAGTATTGAAAGCCTCAGGTGACCCGCCAAATTTATATTTTTTGAATGCCCTTTTTTTCCTCAATAATTGCTCTTTTAACTGTAGCTGTAGGCCATGCAAGGTGTAATCTAGCCCGTCTATACTTGCTATCTATTGGAATAAATTTAGAAGTATAAAAACTCAGGATAGATTTGAATTTCTCCCATTTAACATTAGTGTCATCATTTGACAAAATCTGATCCCAGTCTATATCCTGTATTGCAGCCCTGAATTTCTGGAAATTAGCCCTCTTAAAATTCAAAGTTTTTGATTTTCCCACATGTTTCTGATTTTTACAGTTTAAGAGGAAAATAATTATATTATGATCGCTGTTCCCAAGGGGTTCCCGAACACTGACATTTTGGACAATCTCCTCATTGTTAGAAATCACAAGGTCCAACAATGTGTCACCTCTTGTGGGAATTTTCTACAAGCTTCACCATAAAATTATCCTGCAGAAAGTTGATAAAATAAGTCTCCCATTATCACTACGGTCCCCTCCTGTGCAGCCCGCTCTGTTTATATAGGTGAACCTCTAGTTCCTTTAGAGATGTTAGGGGGTCTATGTATTAGACCACTGTCTCCTCCCCCGATCCTAGTTTAAATACTCTGCCACCCCTGCTAGGATCTTCTCCCCCAGCACAGCAGCCCCCCTTCTATTTATGTGTAAGTTATCTGTGGAAAACAGCTTGTACCCTGATGAAAAGTCACCCCAGTGCTCTTGGAACCCAAATCCCTCTGCTCTACACCAGGATCTGAGCCATGCATTTAACTCCCTGAGCTCCCACTGTCTGCTCTGTGTAGCACATGATACAGGTAGAATTCCAGAGAATAATACCTTGGAGGATCTTTCCTTCAGCTTTGAACCTTATTCTTTAAAATTATTCTTCAGGTTCCTCCACCTGCCATCTTTTCTGTCATTGGTACCAACATGGACCACGACAGCTGGGTCATCCCCAGCCCCTCACAGTAATTTATCCACCCATTCCACCACATGCCGAACCCTGGCACCAGGAAGACAGCAAACCATTCGAGTCCCCTACAACCACTAGCTGCCTTGGCTTACGTGCACTACCATCCACCCTACTACTAGCTGGTCTGCTCCGCCAACTGTTAGGGAGAGCAGGATCTGCTAGGGCTGCTATTTCTGACACTGACGTCCTTACATCATTGCACAATCTTGCAATTTTCTTCGGATGTTCAGAATCAGAGTTGGCCTTCCTTTTCTTTGACCCCTTTGTACCCCCTCTATTTACATGTGGTCCAAAGTTACCCCTCAGAAAGAAGGGAGAGAGGGCACTAATACAGTCAAAAATGTTTGTCATAAAATATCATAATCTTTATTAATGCCATAATACATGATAAAATTCAGAAGCCATGAAAACAAATTAGTGGCCTCAATGTTGAGGATATCCACAAGATACAGCACAGTACTGGGTGTTAAAACACAGAGAACAAAAGGGTGGTCTAAAACCGGGTAGAGTGGAGATAATCCATATGTATATGCAATATAATAGACTAGGCAATCGAAGGAATGAACCCTATTCAAACTGTCTAATGTATGCAGTGTGTGCACAGCGTGAAGATAGTCGCTGGAGTGTGCATAAATTACACCAGGTCCTCCCCTCTATTTACAGTAACCCATCTACCCACCTGTCCGTGCTGTTTTTCCTCTCCACCCGTCACTTCTATTCCGCTTATTGCTTGCTCAGTGAGAAGCATACTCCTCTCAAGATTGTCGATTGCTTGCAGACGTACCATATCTTCCTCCAGATCTCTAACATGAGCTTCCACTAGAAAAATATGGCCACATCTGTTACAGCGGTATTCACCCAGGAACTCCTGCTCCAGCAGTGTATACATGCATCAGAGTGTGCACTGGAACATACCACCAATCTTGCTAGTCATATCCTAGTAACAAAACTGTGACGAGTATATAAATCAAATGATATTAAATGTAGTTTACTTACAGTTCTGTGGACTTCTCTTTTTCAAACTCCACTCTTTTCAACTCCACTTATGCTCAAAAGCCACTTAGAACCACAAGCCAAAATTGAGCAAGCTCCAGAATGTCCTCAAAGAGCAACTTCTCCCAACGGTCCAAAAGCAGTTTGGTGATCAACAATGCCTTTTCCAGCATTATGGAGCGCCTTGCCATAAAGCAAAGGTGATAACTAAATTTCTCCATGGGCTGGAATTTCCCCAGATCTTAAACCCATTGAGAACTTGTGGTCAATCATCAAGAGACGGGTGGACAAACAAAAACCAACAAATTGTGAAATGCAAGCATTGATTGTGCAACAATGGACTGTTATCAGTCAGGTTTGGTCCAGAAGTTGATTGAGAGCATGCCAGGGAGAATTGCAGAGGTCCTGAAGAAGAAGGGTCAACACTGCAAATATTCTAACTCATTCTAACTGTCAATAAAAGCTTTTGTTACTCATAATATGAATGCACTTGTATTTGTGTATGTGATAAAAACGTCTGACAAACACACATAACAGCCAGAGGGCAACAGATCATGTGCAAATATAATATTTGTGTCATTCTCAAAACTTTTGGCTATGACTACACACATTACAAAATATCATTTTCTAGATTAATATTTTCTCTATAATAGATTTTATGCCTCTTTGGAATAAGGAGGATGAAGCATGCAGATAGACAGGTCAGTCAATTCTTATAATAAAATCCACGTGTGACGTGGACTTTTGTATTAGAAGGTTTTTGTATTAATCAGTTTTTGCTTCTGTATTATCCATGGTGGGATTTCCACAATGAAAATGACATAGCAGATCAGACCCTGGCCTAAGGATGAACCCTTCTTATTATACTCCCATTCATTTATAATAGAATCCTGTTTAGGTTAAAAACAAAATGCATGAAAACTGCAGCAGTTATGAGGTCAATCTGAAAAAACGTAGACTTTCAGAAGCCCCAAACACACATTCAACTGATAAGCGCTTTATTATCATATGGATGTGGACTAGACACAGTTTGCATAAAGAAGAAGGGATTTTGCATCATACTATATATAACATTAATATTCAGGGTCTATCTCCTGCATTGTGTTTGGTCTATTAAATCCAGCGAGCACATGGTCCATCATTCACAGAATGACCGTGAGGCTTCAGGTCTCAGTAGGCCCCTGGGCGACAGAGTATCAGTGGGTCCCTTTTGGTAAACTCCCATGGTGGCATTAAAAATTCAGAAACTAAAACAGTTTCCCTGTTCCCTAAAATATTCCCTAGTTTATCATACCAAACAGGTAAACAAATAAGTAAACAAAAAATAAAGTATACATGTCATTTGGGGCACTCATTGAAAGCCGGGAAATCCAAGCCCACAAGAAAATGGTGCAAATGCATTTTTTTTACCAATTTCACTACATTTGGAATTTTTTTCCCGCTTCCCAGCACATGGCATGGATTACTAAATACCGTCACTATGAAGTGCAATTTGATACACAGAAAACAAGCCCTCATACAGCTCCTTAAAAGGAAAAATAAAAAAGTTAGATTTTTGAAGGTGGGGAACGAAAAATGAAAATGCAAAAACCAAAAATGGCCTGGTCCTTAGGGGTTAAAGGAAAGCTCGGCTGAGACAATGAAACTATCAAACAGTAGTATAACACTGGAGTCCAGTATCAACTTCTGATCGGGCCCCCATATAACTAAACTCACAATGCCACCTCCATCCTGCGCGTTACATTTAAGAATACACATGTATACAATGTATACAATAGTGGATTATAACGTAGGTTGTTTGGGCGCTACCTTCTCGGAGGACACATGGCCATCCAAACCACCCAATTTTATGCTGAGAAAATCATGCGCATATAAAATCCACCATGTGGACGCCAACTAGCGAGTCTGGCGTCCACATGGTGGATTTTATATGCGCATGATTTTATTCTATTTTGTGAGTATGTTTTAATAAAACAAATTCCATATATTTGAACATACTACCCTATCTGCTGCTTAATCTCTTCTATAGTAGTTGTACACTATTTGGCTACAGTATGCAAGAAAACATTTGTATTTTCCCACCTCTCTCATGGTTACACCTTATTATAGACAACGCCAGACTAAGTTCCCGCTTTCTAAAGCTCACCTACCTAACAAAGAGTTCAAGAATGTTTTAATTTCCAGATTTTTCTGTATCTCGGCTTAATCAATCATAAGATGAAAAGGAAAAAGAAGTCTAATACATGGAGTGACTAGCTTGAAACGCATAGAACTTATAGGGGGTTTCTACCCTTTTTATTTACTTTTTAATGTTCCATCTATATAGCCTATCAATGTTTCGTCTATATATCCTATCTAACAGCTGATTGGTACTTGCTCCCGGCCATTCACAGAGGATGGAGCCAGAAGCATTGGTCTTCATCAGCACTGTAATGACTGTGCCAAGTTACTGTTGAGTCACTTCCCATTGAGCTGTAAGAGAGCTAGGTTTACAGCACCTGAACAGCCACTGTACAAGTAGACACCTACAACTGATTTTTGCTCCTTCATTGTTTAGTGAGAAACCAGCAGTGGGTAGAGAAGAGCTCAGCAGCAAGAAGTAATGGCAGGGATGGATCCTACGCTGTATGAATTTTATAACCCCCTACAAGTTTGAAATTCACACCCTACATATGGTACTACTACAATCAAGCTTCTTGGCCGTGTCCCTTCTGCTTGCTTTCAATCTGCAGTTTCAGGACCTTCAGGGGTCCTGAAACGGCTCTTGTGTACATATGTATTGAGAGCAGGAACAGCTTCATAGGTGAAGGTCTTCCTCAGTATAAGATTTGGTGGGTAGTATGGGGGGGCCGGGGGACCCCTAGAATTCTTGGGCCCCAGGCTACCACCTAAAACACATATATTATATTCCACTACTGAGTCTGAGTGGTGGCATTTTAAACTTGAAAGCATTTCTAAAAATGTATTTGTGGCTTGAAAGATTTTATTTCACTATGTTTGTTTCTTTTTCAAATATTGTACACTTTTAATAATTTCCATCCACTTTAAAATTGGTCTAATCAATAAAATACAAAACATTTCAGATAACACCATTGTACAAGCCAAATAAATGTTGATAAAGGGCCACTGCTCACTACTTAGGAACTGTGTTAACCTCATTTTTATCAACCCTTTTGTTTCTGCAGTACATTCTAACACATTGCAGAGTAGGGTCACAAATTCAGACATTTATGTCTTAGAAAAGTACTAACTGGTTTAATTTGCTTAATAGCTGGATGCTTTTATTTGGATCTGAAAAGGTCATGAATGGAGATACTTAATGTTTCTCCGTGTTAGTAATTAGCCATTCATTACTAATAGCCTTCACATTCTTTTTGTATTATGCAGGAATATATAACGTGCTCTTTTAGCGGATTCTTCATTTGTTTCCATTAGCAATTACCAAAATTGTAGTAGAAATAGTTTAAACCATTTTTACAATGTCACTCACCACTTCACATTGGTATTTTTTCCATTTCCTTCACATTACAGAACATATTTTGCTATGCAAAACTTTTAACTTTAAAGTAAAATACAATATATATATATATATATATATATATATATATATATATATACCGTATGTGTGATTCTCATATATATCTTATAAATATGTTTGTTATCTGTACAATTCACAGGTTTAAACATTTTTTTTGCATTCTATTTTATACTTTAAAAGAAGATTTATCATGAAGAGAACTTTTAAACAGTATTGCTGAAATATATGTTATACTCATTGATAAAGTTGATGCATGTAACAGACTAAATATAAATGACAATTATAATTTTATGAAATATAGATAAATGTACAAGACACTACACGGCACAAATGAAAGCCATAAAAGGGAATGCCCAACAACTCAGGACTCCCCTGCCCCCAGACACTGCAAATACAACATAACACTAATGCATACAGCACAATCTAGTGCAAGAAAACATTTTTAAAAAATGTGCAAGTCACAACATCCATGGTACAAGCTGTCATACAATGCCAATATAAGACCAAAAAAGTAATGAAGAGGAAAGCAGCGTGAGCAGTCAGTGGATAAAAACATACCCCATAGATATCATCACACAATAGTGACTTGGTAAGGTCAGCGGTAAGGAAGTCAACATTGTGTGATTGTCACGGGTGCTCTTGCGACCCATCTCCCGGGTCGCAGGCGCACCCATGCTCCTCTCCGCTGTCAAGGTCCCCCAGTGAGTCACTTACCCCGCCACGATACATCGCGGACTCCAGCAGCGCAGTGCCCTTAAATTACTTAAGCCTGCCTCTTCATACACTTCCCACCGGATCTTTGTGACTCACAGCCCTTTAGAAAAAGCTCCCTAGCGATTATCCTGCGTTCCTGTGTCTCGTGCGTTCCTGTGCCTCCAGCATTCCTGTGTGTTCCTGTGTATCCTGCATTCCTGCTCCTGTGTGTTACTGATCCTGAGTCCTGTGTTACTGTAGTCCTGTGTTGCTGTGTTTCTGCATTGCTTTGTTCCTGTTCCCATCTGCCTGACCTCCCATTGCTGACCCCTGATTGGACTTGACATTGCATCTCTTGCTGCCTGCCCTGACCCTGTGCCTGAACCTGACCACGAGAGTGTCTACCACAAGACTGTCAAGATGGCATCTGTAGAGAAATAGGATATCTCTCACATTTTCTCACTATTGAGTCTTGACCTACAACCTCCTCAAGCAACCTCCTCAAACTCCAGGTACTTCAGGTGTTCTAAACCCTCACCTGCTGGACTTTTTAAAGTTTTACCCGATTCCACATAACTGAGTTTTCATAGATCACAGGTTCGTTATCTAGCTGTTTCTTCAACAAGGCAGTATATTCCTTCACTCTGGGCACGTCTTCTGTCATGGTTTTTACTGCCTAGAGGGCCATCTAGGACATGGTGGACTTGTTAAGAATTCGGGATGTACATGCAACAAGTCGCTCCCACCATCTTGCAGACTCCTACCTTCTCAGACAAAATGATAGAATCATACGGTTCTGGTACGCCATGGGGGAGGTTGTATCATGCTGTTCAGTACCACCTTTGAAAGCATTTCAGGTATATTTCACTAATGTTTGCTGGTTACAATAAAGACAGTTGATCCAATCAACATTTTTGTTTATAGTTATCTGAGGAATAATGGACTCTAGACCTGCCTATATTTGATTGTGGACCTTGAACTGATCTGGAAACCCCCACCTTGATACTCCTACTCTATACAGACTTTGTTATCTAATGACCCCTTGGGTGCCCCTTTCTTAGACTTCCAGAATCCCTTGGACTCTCTACATTTTCTTTGTGTGCCTGATTAAACTTATCCTTGGGGATGGCGACGAAGGGATGAACAAATTTTATCACAACACACTCACCTTCCCAGCTTCGATGCAGGCTTGACCTGATTCTTCTGTCCCCACAAATCCAGTACACATCAGAAACTGCTAATACATGGTAACTAGAGATGAGCGAACACACTCGTCCGAGCTTGATGCTCGTTCGGGCATTAGCGTACTCGTAACTGCTCGTTGCTCGGACGAATACTTCGCCAGCTCGAGAAAATGGCATCTCTCACCGTTTTGATTTTTAGCGGCCAGAAACAGAGCCAATCACAAGCCAGGAGACTCTGCACTCCACCCAGCATGATGTGGTACCCTTACACATCGATAGCAGTGGTTGGCTGGCCTGATCAGGTGACCCTGGAATAGACTAGCCCCTGCCCGCGCTGCTCGCATCAGGGGAGAGAGCTGCTGCTGCTGCAGGGATAGCGTTAGGGTGTTATATTAGCTTACTGTTAGGCAGGAGTGAGTCTACAAGAACCCAACAGCCCTTGTTAGGGCTAGAATAGCGTTATATTTTATTTTTTTTTGGTTTGCTTGTGGCTGGGCTTGCTGGCACTAGTAGTGCAGCTAGTACCATATTGTGAGGAATTTGCAGAGAGACTTGGGAATATTCTATTTAGCTCTTAGTGACACACACATTTCAAACACCTAAGTGGGACAATTTATTAGGGGTTTGATTGAATTAGGCACAGTCTGACGATTTTTTTTTTTTCAAAACTTAAAGTGACTTAAAATCCAGTTGTTGTGTGCTGTCTGTAGGTTAGAAACTAGGCACAAAAGAACCCAACCGACTTTCTTAGGCCTACAATAGCGTTAGATATATATATATTTTGTTGATTTGCTTGTGGCTGGCCTTGCTGGCACTAGTAGTGCAGCTAGTACCATATTGTGAGGAATTTGCAGAGAGACTTGGGAACGTTCTATTTAGCTTTTAGTGACACACACATCTCAAACACCTAAGTGGGACAATTTATTAGGGGTTTGATTGAATTAGGCACAGTTTGCTGATTTTTTTTTACTTTTATTTTTTTTTTATAACTCAAAGTCATAGGGCACAGCACAAAATCCAGTTGTGTGCTGTCAGTGTAGGTTAAAAACTAGCCATAGCAATAGGATAGCATCGTTTTGTAAAAAAAAAACACAAATAAATACACAAATAAAACAAAAAAAACAAAAAAAATCCCCAAAAAATTAAAGTTTACACTTTAATTTTGAAAATGTTGAACCCGAGGGCTAGGGGTAGAGGACGAGGGTGTGGATGTGGGCGTCCAACTACAGCAGGGGTCAGAGACACCACCTGCTGATGAGGGAGCAGGGGAACGCCGCAGAGTTACACTCCCTAGGTTCATGTCTCAAGTTACTGGGACTCGTGGTAGAGCACTGTTGAGGCCAGAACATTGCGAACAGGTGATGTTGTGGATTGCGGACAATGCTTCTAGCCATTTGTCCACCAGTCAGTCTTCCACGCAGTCCACCCATGTCACCGAAATCAGCACTCCTCAGCCTCCTTCCCCCCAGTCTGCCCCCTCCCAGCAAAATTTGGCATTTGAACCGGCATACTCTGAGGAACTGTTTTCTGGACCCTTCCCAGAGTCACAAACCACTTGTCCGGTTGCTGCTGAGCTTTTTTCCGATGCCCAGGTTTTCCACCGGTCGCAGTCTGTGGGTGATGATTACATTGATGACGTAGTGGAAGAAGTGTGTAAAGAGGTGTCGGACGATGAGGAGACATGGTTGTCAGACAGTGGTGAAGTTGTTGTCAGGGCAGGAAGTCCGAGGGGGGAGCAGACTGAGGGATCGCAGGATGATGGGTAGATAGGCCGGGTGAACACAGTGCTTCTGAGACGGAGGAGAGTCCTCGACGAGAACAGGTTGGAAGAGGCAGTGGTGGGGCCAGACGGAGAGGCAGGGCCAGAGCTGGTGCATCAGCGCCAAATATTTCACGTAGTGAAGCTCCCGTGGCAAGGGCTAGATTTTCGGAAGTCTGGAGGTTCTTTAAAGAAACACCGGATGACCGACGGACTGTGGTGTGCAACCTTAGTCACATCAGGATCAGCAGGGGTTCCACCACTACCATCTTAACCACCACCAGTATGCGCAGGCATATGAATGCTAAACACCCCACTTAATGGAACCAAGGTTGTTCACCTCCGGCCGGGCACACCACTGCTCCTTCCCCTGTGTCATCTGCTGCCTCTGCTAGTCAGCCCCCTGCCCAGGACCCCGGCCCAAACACCTCCCATGCGAAAACCACACCTTCGCCTCCACGATCCTCCACAGCATCTACCAATGTCTCAATGCACATCATTCAGCTCTCCATACCCCAGACGCTGGAGCGCAAGAGGAAGTACAGTGCAACCCACCCACACGCCCAAGCCCTCAACGTCCACATCTCAAAACTACTTAGCCTGGAGATGCTGCCCTATAGGCTGGTAGAGACCGAGGCCTTTTGCAACCTCATGGCGGCGGCTGCCCCTCGGTATTCGGTTCCCAGCCACCACTACTTTTCCCGATGTGCCGTCCCAGCCCTGCACCAGCACGTGTCAGACAACATCATCCGTGCCCTGACCAACGCCGTTTCTGACAAGGTCCACCTGACCTCGGACACGTGGACGAGTGCTGCCGGGCAGGGCCACTATATATTGCTGACAGCACATTGGGTTAACGAGGTGGAGACTGGGACCGAGTCTGACCCTGCGGCTGGTCATATACTGCTGACGCCGAGGATTGCGGGGCCTACCTCGATCCAGGTCTCTCAGGCCTACTATGCCTCCTCCTCCTCCCACCCCTCCTCCACCTCCTCCTCCTCCGAATTACCATCCGTGGGCATGGCGCCATCAGTCGGTAGCTCTAGGCACAGCAGCAGTGCCGTCGCTAAGCGACAGCAGGCGGTGCTCAAACTGCTGAGCCTAGGCGATAAAAGGCACACCGCCCAAGAGCTATTACAGGGCATCATGGCGCAGTCTGATCTGTGGCTGGCACCGCTGAACCTGAAGCCAGGCATGGTTGTGTGTGACAATGGCCGTAACTTGGTGGCGGCTCTGCAACTCGGCAGACTGACACATGTGCCATGCCTTGCCCATGTGTTAAATCTCATAGTTCAGCGGTTCCTCAAGACATACCCCAATCTGTCTGATTTGTTCACGAAGGAGCGCCACATCTGTGCGCATTTCAGGAAGTCCAGCACAGATGCTGCCACTCTCAGGGCACCACAGCGCGGCCTCCAACTGCCCGCTCACCGACTGTTGTGCGATGTGCTCACGAGGTGGAATTCAACATTAACCATGTTATCCAGAGTTTACCAGCAGCACAGAGCGATTGTAGACTGCCAGATGTCAACTTCCACCAGAACTGGTAGTCAGGTCAGTCAGCTTCCTCAAGTCTACAATGAGGAGTGGACGTGGATGTCTGATATCTGTCAGGTGCTGAGTAACTTTGAGGAGTCAACACAGATGGTCAGTGGCGATGCCGCCATCATCAGCCTCACCATCCCGCTGCTTGGCCTGTTGAAAAACTCTCTGGTCAGCATGAAGTCGGAAGCTTTGCGCTCGTCACAAGAGACAGGGGAAGAATATTCCCTTGTTGATAGCCAAAGCACCCTCAGGTCTGTTTCTCAGCGCATATCGGAGGAGGTGGAGGTGGAGGAGGATGAGGAGGAAGAGGAGGAGAATGTTGGCGAGACACAAGAGGGGACCATTGTTGAGTCCTTCACTGTTCAGCGTGTATGGGCAGAAGAAGAGGAGTTGGAGGAGTTGGAGGAGGAGGAAATGGACAGTCAGGCCAGTGAGGGGAGTGAATTCTTACGCGTTGGTACTCTGGCGCATATGGCAGATTTCATGCTAGGCTGCCTATCCCGTGACCCTCGCGTTCAAAGAATTTATTCCAGCACCGATTACTGGGTGTTCACTCTCCTGGACCCACGGTACAAGCAAAATCTTTCCACTCTCATCCCTGGAGAGGAAAGGAGTGTGAGAATGCATGAATACCAGCAGGCCCTGGTGCACAAGCTGAAACAGTATTTCCCTTCTGACAGCGCTAGCGGCAGAGTGCGTAGTTCTGCGGGACAAGTAGCGAGGGAGAGTAGGCGAGCAGGCAGCTTGTCCAGCACTGGCAAGGGTACGCTTTACAAGGCTTTTGCCAGCTTTATGTCACCCCAGCAAGACACTGTCACCTGTCCCCAGTCTCGGCAGAGTAGGGCTGATCTTTACAGAAAGATGGTGAGGGAGTACGTAGCTGACCATACCATCGTCCTAAATGATCACACAGCTCCCTACAACTACTGGGTTTCAAAGCTGGACATGTGGCACGAACTGGCGCTGTACGCCTTGGAGGTTCTTGCCTGCCCTGCCGCTAGCGTCTTGTCCGAGCGGGTTTTCAGTGCAGCTGGTGGCATCATCACCGATAAGCGTACACGCCTGTCGACTGACAGCGCTGACAGGCGGCCGATTACAAGATGAATTAAGCCTGGATTATCAGGATTTCCATTCTCCAACAGGTGGAAGGAAGCTCAACCTGATAATTTATGCACCTCCCTTCCATTTTCCTCCTTCTCCTCTCTTGTACACTAAAGCAGAGGAAACTGGTATTTTTTGCCAGGGCCAACTGGCTCTAGTAATAGGTACTCTATGTATTAATTTTTCTGGAGGGCAACCTCCCGGTCCTCTGTTTTAAACAATTTTGGGACTGCCAAATAGAGGCGCTCAATCTATATTTATTTCTGGAGGGCCACCTACCCTCTCCTGTGGTTTGAAAACTTTTTTTGACTGCCACATACAGGCACTACCAAATTAAATTGTCTCCATAGCAGCCTCCACACGTCCTCTTTTTAGCTGCCTCCACACCTTGTCTCCATAGCTGCCTCCAAAAGTGTCCATATCTGCCTCCATACATCGTCCCCTTATCAAACGAGTGTGTCAGGCAGAATTTTGGGTTGTTTTATGGCTTCCACATCAAACTTGTTAACTTTGTCGCCACCCTGCTGGTTATCCACAAAAATTATGGCCAACTTTTATCATTTACCAATAATTTCAGCGCTTCTTGCGCATCATTTACATTCCATCACCCGCCATAACCCAAACTTAAAGAACACTACTACACTTGATCTTATAACAAAAGGTTCTTAGAAGTGCTGTTTGGGAGGAGCCGAGAGACAGGGGGCTTGGACAGGCGAAACTCGCCTGGCAGCGGACCACCAGCTCCATCCAAGATTAGGCAGCCTCAGAGGCATCCATGCATACTTCCCCCTGTGTTTCCTGTCCATTTTGCTCCACTATCCCCACAGCGCACCAATGTCTCCATGCGCAACTTTCAACTCTATATACCCAGACATTGGAGAACGAGAGATATACAGCACATCATCCCCTTATCAAACGAGCTGTGTCAGGCGAGAATTTTCAGGTTTTCCAACGATACATAATGGAAATTGGCCCATCTGTCGCCGCCATGCTGAGACCTGAAGTTTCAATCATAGAAGCAATATGGATGCCCCATACTGTCACTCTTATCATGAAGTCGTCTCCATGGCTGCCTCCACATGTCGTCCCCTTATCAAACGAGCTGTGTCAGCTCATTTTCGGGTTTTTCACCAGATACGTTATGGAACTTGGTCACTATTTCACCACCATGCTGTGTTATCGACTAAATATACCCTCAACCTTTTGTTGACATAGGAAATCATTTCAGCGCTTCTTCCTCACCCCCTTTGGTTCTTTTCTGCCACCCATTGGTTTGAAGCCATTTAGGGTATGTGCCATGACACTCTCTAGCCTGACACTGCTGCCGATGCCTCCGCATGCCGTCCCCTATAGTGTCAGGGTCAATTATTGCATGTTTTAGAAGTGTCAGGGTCAATTATTGCATGTTTTAGATGCTATCTAGCCTCATTCGGTCACTCTGTCATGGCCATGCTGTTGCCCATAATTTTGGCATAATTGTGCGATTAAGCAGCCTCAGAGGCATCCATGCATGCTGCCCCTGCTGTTTCCTGTCCATTTCCGTGGTGTTTACATCATTTTCTGAGGTTTCCAGGTGTTTGGCCAAGCTTGCCTGTGCAGACCCTTGGTCCCCTTGAAAAATGCTCGAGTCTCCCATTGACTTCAATGGGGCTCGTTATTCGAGACGAGCACTCGAGCATCGGGAAAAGTTTGTCTCGAATAACGAGCACCCGAGCATGTTAGTGCTCGCTCATCTCTAATGGTAACCTGTGTTGTCAATGTTAAAGAAAATATTGTTGCACCAAGTGTAGGTAAAGTTTCCTACCATGGGGGCATTCCTGTCAACCCTATAAGTACAGTGATGGTTGGGACATCCTTCAGCATAGATTCAGTCAAAACAGACCAGCTAGGAGGAAGAATAAGTAAGTTTTCAGAGGGAAGCATGGAAGCATGCTGGCTTCCCTTCTAGCTTTAAAGATTTGACGTTGGTCAGCAGGACTTGAAAAAAGCAAGCGTAGTGAAGCTCCAAACTCTTTCTGTTGTGTCTATTTATACACATGTAGTATCCACGCTTCATGGTGTGGGTCCTGAGGTCACTGGCTGGATCTGGAAGAGAATCAAAAACACTTGTGGACCTTCTCCAAGACCTGGCTCAATTGTATGGCATATTCCACCTGGTTTCTTGCCATCAAAAAGTCCTCAAAGGGGGACAATCCTGTCTTTCTGTTGGGGTTGTCCTAGCTGTTCTACTCCCAGGAGGGACAGGGTTTCAGTCATTACCTGTCCAGTGAAGTGGGTTCCGCAAACAGACTTTATGGTTTCTGGGAGTCCAAACCTGCAGAAATTCTCACTCACCAATTTCTTGACTGTGGCCACTTATTGGTAGCTGGATAAAATCCATCTGCAGTCTCTTGTAGGAATACAGTGGCACTTTCTGTGGGGTCTTTACCACCTTACCTGCGTTGTGGAGGGCACAGCCTATACAGGCTTCCAAAGTCTAGTTACTAGGGTAGTAATGTCTGGGGAAAACCACTGGTGGTTTATGAGTGCTAGCAGGCCACCAGGATCTAAACCTGTGGATTGAACTTTTCAGGCTCAGTACTCACTGGACTACCGGACAGTCTCTGGGTTCCACCTATGCAGCTGCCTTTGAAGCCCTGCCAGCCACATCATTGCTCTTGGCTTCATTGGGGTTTACTTTATTACCCCACCTTTTGTGGAAGTAAGAGGGCATCCATGAGCTATTTAATCAGCCTGCTTAATGGGGGTCGCCTTCCATAGTCCAAAGTCATGTTCATATCCAATAAAGTTCCCGCCACTTGCAATCTTCATCAGCTCAAATGTTTATTGTAGTAAATGGAACTTACAGCATATTAACGCAGGGACATTAGGGAATGCATTTTTGGCTCGTATCACAAGCCTTCACCATGATATACAGCTTTAATAGACACACATAAATACAAAGTAACAAAGTACAGGAATCCTGCCTGATTTTGCTTCTAGGGGAAAATCTAAGAGAATGTAAAAAAGAGAAATTCAACATAAAACACACTGAAAAAATAGTAATAAAGTAATCAAATGACAAACTATAGTATGGTATAATTCAGCATAAGACATATCATGAAATACTGGTGAAATCGTAATCCCTGTTTAACCCCTTCGGCTCCTAAAATGTGGATCCAGTAAGCCTCTTGGCGACGGAGAAGGGTTTTGATATTACCTCCTCTGCTAGGTACTTCAGCATGTTCCACAACTTGAAATCTAAGTTGGACAATGGTGTGCTTTCTCTCATGAAAGTGATAAGGGATGGGTAATAATCGGTTATTACACCTAATAGTTGATTTTTGCTTATTTATTCACGCTTTCACTTATTGTGTTGTCTCTCCGATATATAAATATCCACATGTTTCAATATGTGTCTTGGATATCCTATATGGAGAAATTTTGGACGAGTTCAATCTCTAATCTATCTATCTTTTTTTTTTTTTAATTAAACTTTATTAAATATTTCACATAGTACATAAAAAAATAATACCAACAGACATTTACTTTCAAAAAGGTATACATCACCATAGTAGTTTTACAACACGTTTCCTATATTAGCTTCCATATATTTTTTCCTGAATTTCTAAACAAAAGAGGAGCAATACATATCAACCTTATACCCTGTCTCCCTCCCTTGTATCCCACCCCTTCCCCCAGCAGGGAAAAAAATGCTTTTTAATGCCATTTCTACCAAACGTTTTCCCATTTAAAAATTTACATTCCAATGATGGCGTACATTCTCGAACCAAAATCCCCAACGTATTCTCAAATACCCCCCTCCAAATTTTGCCACTGCCGAACACTTTCATATAATGTGTAGGAAGGTAGCTTCCATCATGTTACATTTAAAACAACCTGAATCCTCCTTAACTTTCATTCGAAATAATAAATCAGGGGTGTAATAAATTCTGTAAACCATGTTAAATTGTATTACCCTATAGTTCCAATTGAGTGAACAACACTTAATATTATTATGTATGCGCCCCCTCTTCAGATATCAAGCACTTATATTTGAGCCCAGCTTCATAAATCCACAGTTTACACAACAGTATGCTGCACTCCAGACAATACTGTCGTAAGAAGTGAATATTATTCCACAATCCTGGTCAGCAGTTTTAGCAACAATATGCAATCTCACCACCAAGAGGTTCAAAGGATAAGTTTTAATGCCCAGTCATGACAGGCCATTTTAACAACAATATACCAGTTTAAATAATGGATGTTAATACCCATCTTCACTGGTCATTTTATATCAGTCATATCGTCATATAGTCATGACCATAAGAACGAAAAATGATTGAAGAAACAAATATTGGCCAACAGTACTGGCAAGGAATCTGACCCTTTTATCAGCAGTCTATGACCACAAAAATATACCAGAACGGAAAATAAATGGATGTTAGTTCATAGTCCTAACAGGTAATCTAGCCTTAATGTACCACAACAGGAAGAAAGTAGTTATCACAATACATGTTAGGCCAATATCTTATTGAGCAGTTGATATTAAGCAATTGATCAGCAATGAAACCGATCCTTCTCTGAGTGTCCCTCACCACTGCAGACCTTCCGGCAGAATTCTCAGACCCTGTAATGCTGTCTCACTCAGCTACAGACCTTCCGGCAGAGTTTAAAGACGCTGCGCCGACTTCTCCTGCAGGCCCCGAGCCTCGTACACACCTCCTGCTCTGGTATATCCTCCGGATAGCGCTATGTTTTTCCAGCACCTCCTCTCTTCAGGCTCAGCGGACCCGGCCACAGCAGCAACAGCCGGGAAGCTCCCCGACCTCACCTGCTGCTACGACCTCTGCCAGTCTCTTCCGTTTGGGACACCGGCATTTGGTAAGCCGAGACTGCATACACGCTAGGTGGTGAGCGGCCAGAAGGGGAGGAGGATGCGGCACTGATGACCACCTCACGTCCTGCTGCTACACGTCCACACCCTGATGATCAATCTGTCATTTCTAGATTTGTTATCAGATACTATCCTGCAAACACGTTGAAACCGAGATTTAGGTATTGATTTCTTTGTTGGGTATGGATGATTGCTTCTATGGTGTAAAACACTATTCCTATCAGTGCTTTTCCTGAATAAATCTGTACCTAAAGTATCATCCTTATTTTTGAGTACCATCGTGTCTAGAAAACTAATTTTCTCAATGTCACTTGTCATGGTGAATTTAAGTTCACTCCGGATGGAATTGAGGTACAGCAAGAATTCATTAAGGGTCTCCAGTGGCCCCACCCACCGGCAAAACACATTGGGGCAAATTTACTTACCCGGTCCATTCGCGATCCAGCGGCACGTTCTCTGCACTATATTCGGGTCCGTCCGGGATTTATTAAGACAGTTCCTCCGACGTCCACCAGGTGGCGCTGCTGCGCTGAAAGAGCATCGGAACGCACTCAAGTTCACCGGCCTATTCCAAGTGAAGGTAAGTGCAAGCTCCGCGACACATTTTTTGTTTTAAATGCGGCGGTTTTTCCAAATCCGTCGGGTTTTTGTTCGGCCGCACCCCCCGATTTCCATCGCATGCATGCCAGCGCCGATGCGCCACAATCCAATCGCGTGTGCCAAAATCCCGGGGCAATTCAGGGAAAATCGGCGCAAATTGAAAATATTCGGGTAACACGTCGCGAAAACGCGAATCGGGCCCTTAGTAAATGACCCCCATTGTTTATAAAATGACGTCTAAGCTTCACATGATGAATGTAAAGAGGACTGGTAAAAACATAATCTTCCTCAAATGCTACCATGTAACAATTTGCACAGGGCAGGGCCACATTTGACCCTTTTGCTGTCCATCTTTTTTGTAAGTAGTAATTATCCTGAACAAGGAAATAGTTTTCTGAAAGAACAATATCTAACAGCTCCAATAGGAACAGCCTCAGCTTGGAAATGGATCACAATGTAACATTCTTCCTACCGCTTCAATGCCCAATTTATGTTCTATCACCGTATAAAGACTAACTAGACATTATACACAGCGACGTGTGTGGTTCAATGAGACTAAGCACACTATAACAAGTATATAGTGACCTTCATAGACGACTATTCACCGATCGCGGGTGTTTTCCTGCAGATCGCCGCTGGCACCTTCAAAGAGATGGCGTCGCTTCCCGTGACGTCATTGGGGAGTGGCGATCCGTCGCCATGGTAGCTTTGGGCCTCACGAAGACCCGAAGCTACTTCGGGTTAACCCATTCATTACAATGTGCTATCACGACATTGTAATGCATGAGTAGTAAAATACACATATACTTCCATACTGTAGTATGGCAGTATATGATAGGATCGTACAGACACCTTAGGGTTGAAGTACCCTAGGGAGTCTGAAAAATAGTAAAAATAAAAAAAAGTTAAAAAAAAAATTATAATTAACAAACCTAAAAATTCAAATCCCCCTTTCCCTAGAACTGATATAAATATAAATAAACAGTAAAAATCATAAACACATTAGGTATCGCCGCGTCCCAAAATGCCCGATCTATCAAAATATAACTTTTTTTTCACTGTGTTTAACCCCATAACGGAAAATCGCGCCAAAAGGCGAAAATGGCATTTTAAAAAAAATTAAAAATTCTATAAAAAGTGAGCAAAAGGTCGCACAGTCCTAAAAATGATAACATTGTAAATGTCATCAAAATCCACAAGAAAACGATACCACCCATAGCTCCATACACCAAAGTATAAAAAAGTTATTAGCCCCAGAAGATGGCAAAACCCCCCAAAAAATTGGTATCCTCGTAATTTTACCGAACCAAAGAATAAAGTAGATATGTCATTTGTGGCGCACAGTGAAATCCGTAAAATCCAAGCCCACAAGAATACGGCACAAATGCGCTTTTTTACCAATTTCACTGCATTTGGAAGTTTTTTCCCACTTCCCAGTACACAGCATGGAATATTAAATACAACTATTTTGAAGTGTAATTTGTTACGCAGAAAATAAGCCATCACACAGCTCTGTACATAGAAAAATAAAAAAAGTTACAGATTTTTGAATGTGGGGAGTGAAAAATAAAAAACGCAAAAACGAAAAAGGGCTGCAGCGGGAAGGGGTTAAAGTTTAAAATTGCAGATGGCACCCTTGAACGATATAAAGCAAGACTAGTTGCCAAAGGATACTCACAAAAGTATGGAGAAGACTACGACCAGACATTCACTCCAGTGGTTAAACACGCTGCTATCAGAACTTTACTCTCGGTAGCAGCTAACAATAAAATGCAGGTGAAACACTTTGATGTAAAAACTGCCTTTTTACATGGTGAGTTAACTGAAGACATTTATATGGAACAACCACCAGGATTCAAAGATGAGCAAAGACCAGACCAATTATGCAAACTTCAGAATAGTATATATGGTCTAAAACAGGCAGCCAGGCCGTGGAATGTGAAATTAAATGAGGTCCTTACCAGTGAGGACTTTCAGCGGAGTAAGGCAGACCCCTGCCTGTACACAAAGAGACTGACAGACAGATGGATCTTTGTACTCATTTATGTGGATGATCTTTTGGTCTATTTTGAACGAGAAGGGGATGAATGAGGAATATTACAAACCTTGAATCTGAACTTTGAGACCAAGGATCTTGGAAACATAAGCAACTACCTCTGCATTCAGATTGAGAGGGAAGAAGATGGAAGTTTTCTTCTGAACCAGCAGCACAAAATTCAGGAAATAATTGAGACTTTTGGATTGGAAGATGCAAAAACAGAGAAGTCTCCCATGGAAACCAACCACCTGAAAGAGATGAACAATCAAAACAAATTGCTACCAAATGATAACCAATTTAGAAGAGCCATAGGAAAATTGCTGTACATTGCCACTGCTACAAGACCAGATATTGCAGCAGCCATAGGAATTTTATGCAGAAAAACCTCAATGCCAAGTCAACTAGATTGGAATGGCATAAAGAGAGCAATATGCTATTTAAAGGGAACCTTGCATTCTAAGCTGAAGTTACCAGCAAATAACAAATGTAACCTAATAGGATATGTTAATGCTGATTGGGCTGGAGACCTGAGCGACAGAAAATCCACCAGTGGCTATCTGTTTCTCATCTCGGGTGGTGCTATAAGCTGGGCTAGCAGAAAACAGCTGAGTGAAAGGCCCGTTCCACACTTGTGAGTGTGATGCGATGAACTCGCATCACACTCCCAACGCATGCTGCCGGGAACGCACGACCTGAACGCTGCACCGAGGGAGTGAACTGACATGCTGGAACGGGCCTAACACTTTCATCAACAGAAGCAGAGGTATGTTGCAGCAGCACATGCAAGTCAAGGAGCTATCTGGCTACGACAACTGTTGCTCGACTTGGGTGAACAACATTTGGAACCAACTAAGGTTTTTGAAGACAACCAAGGATGTCTTGCACTTGCACAGATGGAAAGACTCAACCCAAGAACCAAGCATATTGATGTTAAATTTCATTTTCTGCGGGATCTTCAAGAACATGAAGCTCTGGAATTAAAGTACTGCCCAACTGAGGAAATGTTCACGGATATGTTCACGGCCTAATGGACTAAGCCTTAGCTGTTGAGAAGGGGTGTTGAAGAATATACAACAGCTTTAGCTTATGTTAGAGGACCTAAGTCATAAAGACAGCAGGTGGTGCTGTGTTAAGTGTTAATATGTTTACTCATAAACTGCTCTGTTAGTACTCTGCTTGTTAGATCTCTATTGTATCCTCCATGTTTGTGAGAACCCATGTTAGGCATGTAATGGTTGCTGTGTATCTCAAGTAAAGATCACAATGAATATACTTCCACAACTGTCTGTGTGCTGATGCTTCAACTCCAGATAGCTGCAATCTGCAACAATTTGAAGAAATTTCATAATTGTGATGCAAAACTATCAAGAGTCCAGGGGATCTATCATGTGAACCTCACTTTGTGTTGGGGAGCCCTTAAACAAAACTTCTTCAGACAGAATCCAAATAGATTTGGACCCTGGACATGTTCCAGCCAAGAGGCCTAAATGGCTATAACTGGACTGTTAATATAGATGGTTATAGTCTTTTTAGAAAGAATGCTATAAATTAGGAGAGGGAGGAAAAAGAAAATGTGGAGTCCTTATTGGTGGAGATAAGAGTAAAAAACAGAAATAACATATAACTAGAGGTTTTTTATGAGGTTCCAAATATAATGGAGGCAGCAGAGGAACTGCTGATGAGGCAAATAGCAGGTTAGGCAAACCTGGGTAGTGGTGATCACAATATAATTGATTTATATTTATACCATGCTTTACTAAGATGGTTAGTAGAGGGGCAACAAACACTCTAGACTTCAGGAGGGCACATTTTCAGCAGCTAAGGGAGGACCTTATAGGCATAAACTGGAACAATGTTCTCAAAAACTAAATGTACCCCAAAACTAGGACATTTTCACAAATAATCATAAAAGGTCATGTGAAAAATATATACAATGTGAGAAAAAGCATAAAAGATACATAAAAAAGTCAATGAGGTTATCTAGTGTTGTAAGGCAAGCAAGGATACAGCTTTTAAGTTGCTAAAATAAGAAGCCATCAATGATAAAAATAAATTCTGTAAAAATATTGCCAAGGAAAGTAATATAAAGTATATAAAATGGCAAGAAACTAAAAACAGATAGTATGGGCCCTCTGAGGAACAACCTGAGGGTCTTGGTGGAAGGAGATGAAAGGTCCAATCTATTGAATGTCTCCTTCTGTCTTTACCCAGGAAAATCCTGGGGGGGTTGACATGATAAGGAATAATGTAAATTATCTTTTGGATGTCAACAGTTTAACCCAGGAAGAAGTGTGGTGCCGTGGCATCAGCAGAAGCAGCAGCAGGAGCTCACAGGTGGCAGTAACATGGTGGAAGCAACAGGGAAAGCCACATAGTTGCACAATGATATAGTGTGGAGGTGGCATCAGTATCAGCAGGAGCCCGCAGGGTGGCACAATGATGTAGTCTGGAAGTGCCATCAGCAGCAGCAGGAGCACACAAAACAAACAGCAGAGGAGGCCACATTGTGGCACAACGAAGAAGTTTGAAATGAATTTAAATTTGAAATATTCAATGTAAATTTTAATTTGTAGATTCAAGACGCCACATGCATAATACATTACAGTTTTACTGAAAATAGCAGGTCTTTGACAAAAACGAACTGCAAAGCAGCAGCAGCAGCATGAGGTCAGAGGTGTGAAGGTGGCGGCAACATGGTAGGCCACACTGATATAGTGTGGAGGTGGCAGCAGCAACAGGTGGCCACAAAGTGGCACAATTTTATAGTGTGAATGTAGCATCAGCAGCAGCAGCAGGAGCCCGCAGGGTGGCACAATTATATAATGTGAAGGTGGCATCAGTAGCAGCAGCAGGAGCCTGCAGAGTGGCACAAGTATATAGTGTGAAGGTGGCATCAGTAGCAGCAGGAGCCCGCAGGGTGGCACAATTACACTCACCGGCCACTGTATTAGGTACACCATGCTAGTAACAGGTTGGACCCCCTTTTGCCTTCAGAACTGCCTCAATTCTTCATGCCTCAATTCAACAAGGTGCTGGAAGCATTCCTCAGAGATTTTGGTCCATATTGACATGATGGCATCACACAGTTGCCGCAGATTTGTCGGCTGCACATCCATGATGCGAATCTCCCGTTCCACCACATCCCAAAGATGCTCTATTGGATTGAGATCTGGTGACTGTGGAGGCCATTTGAGTACAGTGAACTCATTGTCATGTTCAAGAAACCAGTCTAAGATGATTCCAGCTTTATGACATGGCGCATTATCCTGCTGAAAGTAGCCATCAGATGTTGGGTACATTGTGGTCATAAAGGGATGGACATGGTCAGCAACAATAATTAGGTAGGCTGTGGTGTTGCAACGATGCTCAATTGGTACCAAGGGGCCCAAAGAGTGCCAAGAAAATATTCCCCACACCATGACACCACCAGCCTGAACTGTTGATACAAGGCAGGATGGATCCATGCTTTCATGTTGTTGATGCCAAATTCTGACCCTACCATCCGAATGTCACAGCAGAAATCGAGACTCATCAGACCAGGCAACGTTTTTCCAATCTTCTACTGTCCAATTTCGGTGAGCTTGTGCAAATTGTAGCCTCAGTTTCCTGTTCTAAGCTGAAAGGAATGGCACCCGGTGTGGTTTTCTGCTGCTGTAGCCCATCTGCCTCAAAGTTCTACGTACTGTGCATTCAGAGATGCTCTTCTGCCTACCTTAGTTGTAACGGGTGGCGATTTGAGTCACTGTTGCCTTTCTATCAGCTCGAACCAGTCTGCCCATTCTCCTCTGACCTCTGGCATCAACGAGGCATTTCCGCCCACAGAACTGCCGCTCACTGGATGTTTTTTCTTTTTTTGACCATTCTCTGTAAACCCTAGTGATGGTTGTGCGTGAAAATCCCAGTAGATCAGCAGTTTATGAAATACTCAGACCAGCCCTTCTGGCACCAACAACCATGCCACTTTCAAAGGCACTCAAATCACCTTTCTTCCCCTTACTGATGCTCGGTTTGAACTGCAGGAGATTGTCTTGACCATGTCTACATGCCTAATTGCACTGAGTTTCCGCCATGTGATTGGCTGATTAGAAATTAAGTGTTAACAAGCAGTTGGACAGGTGTACATAATAAAGTGGCCGGTGAGTGTATAAAGTGTGGAGGTGGCGTCAGTAGCAGCAGCAGCAGCAGAAGCCCGGTGAGAGTCACACTGATGTAGTGTGGAGGTGGCGTCAGTAGCAGCAGCAGGAGCCCACAGAGTGACACAGTGATATAGTGTGAAGGTGGCATCAGCAGCAGGAGCACACAGGGTGGCACAATGACATAGTGTGAAGGTGGCAACAGTAGCAGCAGAAGCTGGCTGGGTGGCACAATTATATAGTGTTAAGGAGGCATCAGCAGGAGCCCGCAGGCTGGCACAATGATATAGTGTGGAGGTGGCATCAGTAGCAGCAGCAGAAGCCCGCTGAGTGTCACAATGATATAGTGTGGAGGTGGCGTCATCAGCAGCAGGAGCCCACAGACTGGCACAATGATATAGTGTGAAGGTGGCATCAGAAGCAGCAGGAGCCCGCAGGGTGGCACAATAATATAGTGTGGAGGTGGTAGACAATTCCAGTCCCTGTTAAAGATGGTAGGAGGCAGATGGAGCAACTGGCAGTAGATGATTGGCATCAGGCGGGTGGCAGCATCAAAATAGTGGCTGAGGCAGGTAGTTAACCCAGACTCATTTCTCAAAGTTTGGAGGAGGCGTCATGGTTGATCTAATCTGATGCATTAGGCATTGGTGAGTTGAAATCCTGGTCGATCCAAGCCTGATTCATCCTGATAAAGGTCAGTCTCTCCACACTACAGGTTAACAAGCGGGTTCTCCTTGGGGTAATGCTTGCCCCCGCTGCACTGAACACCGGCTCTGATGCCACACTACTGGCCGGGAATGACAGCTTCTCTACTGCAAACGTTGCAAGTTTGGCTGCCCTGTAGTGCATGGGATCCTCTACCTGAGGTGATAAGGTGCATTACAAGTAGGCCACCACCTGCTGGTGCAGGGTCTGCTTCATGTCCTGCTGCTGCTGCTGGTGGTGGTGGCTACCCTCCTCAATAGGCAGGTGAAGGAAATTGCTCATTAAGGAATAATTGTGATGCAAAAATATTAAGAGTCCAGGGGATCTATCATGTGAACCTCACTTTGTGTGGGGGAGCCCTTAAACAAAACTTCTTTAGACAGAATCCAAATAGATTTGGACCCTGGACATGGTCCAGCCAAGAGGCCTAAATGGCTATAACTGGACTGTTAATATAGATGGTTATAATCTTTTTAGAAAGAATGCTATAAATTAGGAGAGGGAGAGGTTTGTTTATTTGTGAAATTTTGCTTCAAGCCCATCTGGGAGATGGCATCAGGGAGGAAAATGAAAATGTGGAGTCCTTATTGGTGGAGATAAGAGTAAAAAACAGAAATAACATATAACTAGAGGTTTGTTATGAGGTTCCAAATATAATGGAGGCAGCAGAGGAACTGCTGATGAGGCAAATAGCAGGTTAGGGAAACCTGGGTAGTGGTGATCACAATATAATTGATTTATATTTATACCATGCTTTACTAGGATGGTTAGTAGAGGGGCAACAAACACTCTAAACTTCAGGAGGGCAAATTTTCAGCAGCTAAGGGAGGACCATATAGGCATAAACTTGAACAATGTTCTCAAAAACTAAATGTACCCCAAAAAACTAGGACATTTTCACAAATAATCATAAAAGGTCATGTGAAAAATATATACAATGTAGGAAAAAGCATAAAAGAAACATAAAAAAGCCAATGAGGTTATCTAGTGTTGTAAGGCAAGCAAGGATACAGCTTTTAAGTTGCTAAAATAAGAAGCCATCAATGAAAAAATAAATTCTGTAAAAATATTGCCAAGGAAAGTAATATAAAGTATTTAAAATGGCAAGAAACTAAAAACAGATAGTATGGGCCCTCTGAGGAACAACCTGAGGTTGGCACAAGTATATAGTGGGAAGGTGGCATCATCAGCAGCAGAAGGAGCCCACAGCGTGGCACAATGATATAGTGTGAAAGTGGCAGCAGCAAGAGCCCGCAGGGTGTCACAATTATATTGTGTGAAGGTGGCATCAGTAGCAGCAGCAGGAACCTGCAGGGTGGCACAATTATATAGTGTTAAGGAGGCATCAACAGGAGCCCGCAGGCTGGCACAGTGATATAGTGTGGAGGTGGGGTCAGTAGCAGCAGCAGAAGCCTGCTGAGTGTCACAATGATATAGTGTGGAGGTGGCGTCACCAGCAGCAGGAGCCCACAGACTGGCACAATGATATAGTGTGAAGTTGGCATCAGAAGCAGCAAGAGCCCGCAGGGTGGCACAATGATATAGTGTAGAGGTGGTGTCAATAGCAGTTAACCCAGACTCATTTCTCAAAGTTTGGAGGAGGCGTCATGGCTGATCTATTCTGATGCATTAGGCATTGGTGAGTTGAAAATCTGGCCGATCCAAGCCTGATTCATCCTGACAAAGGTCAGTCTCTCCACACTACAGGTTAACAAGCGGGTTCTCCTTGGGGTAATGCTGGTCCCCGCTGCACTGAAAACCGGCTCTGATGCCACACTACTGGCCGGGAATGACAGCTTTTCTACTGCAAACCCTGCAAGTTTGGCTGCCCTGTAGTCCATGGGATCCTCTACCTGAGGTGATAAGGTGCATTACTAGTAGGCCACCACCTGCTGGTGCAGGGTCTGCTTCAAGTCCTGCTGCTGCTGCTGGTGGTGGTGGCTACCCTCATTAAGGAATTCAGTCTTAAGCTGCTGCTGATGGAACTGCTACTGCTCCTACACCCCCAGCTCCCCACAGCAGCTGTGGCAGTAGTACGTGAGCATGACTGCCAGGAATCCTCTGGTCAGACCTGACAGAGAATGGACAATGGTGCACATAGGCAGCGGCCAACTGTGTGCTCAATATTTCTCTATAGTATGCCAGTTGTTCCTCCCTCTCAGCAGCCGGAAAAATATCACCCATTTTTGACCGGTAGTGAGGGTCCAAGAGGCAAAAGTCATCCCTATGGCGGATATTCAGCTGTCACTAGTTAGGCAAAGCAGCATGATGAGGGCCATCTGCACAAGTGACTCTGAGGGACTCCCGGCCTCCATCTTCACTGCATACGGCCACGGTGCTTCTGGGTCATCTGCCTCGTTTTCTATCTCCTCCGGAAGCTCCTGCTCCTCCTCTCCTGTCACCTGAGTAGAAAAACCACAAATTTCACCAGATTCTGCTTGTGCTCCAAAGTCCTCCTCCTCCAGTTCAGCCCCCATCAGACTCATGTGGCCATGAGATGTAGTCTCTACTTCTGCAGTGCCCTGACCAGACAGATTTTGCAGCATGAGTTCCAGGTCATGAAGCAGTGGAATGCCGTTATTCATCCCGCAGTCCTGGTGACTGACAAATAATGTGGCCTCTTCAAAGGGCCTGCAACTCGAGAAGGATGTGCTTGGCTTTGTAAGAATGGCTGAAGTGCATGCACGGTGTCTTGCAGATGGGTGGAAGACTTCAGGAACTTGTTGACAACCAGAATGAACAGGTGTGCCATGCAGGGCGCATGGACCATCCCTCCTCAGTGCAGTGCGGCCCCCATGTTCCTCCCATTGTCTGTCACCATGGTTTCAATTTTTAGTCATTGCGGAGAAAGCCACACATTGATTTCTTGTTGCATGACGCGGAGCAGGTCCTCCCTTGTGTGACTTCGATCGCCCAGGCAAACCAGGTGTAGAACTACGTGACACTGCTGTGCCCTGCACATGTGGTATGATGGCGCAGCACTTGTGGAGAAGAAGGAGGCAGACTCTGGCACAGGAGCAGCAGTTTAACAACATGGGGGAGAAAACACCATCTCTTGTGGAAGGTGTTGGTGTGGCTGGGCTGGAAGCACATACACGCAGTGGGCTGTAAAGGACATGTACTGGCCCTGACCGTAGTTACAGCTCCACACGTCCGCACCGCCGTGCACCTTGAAAGAAACTGATAATCTCAAGGACTGGCCCACTTTCTGTTGTACATATTGGTGAAGGGCTGGCATTGCCTTTTTGGAAAAACATTGCGGCTTGGAACTCTCCACCTCAGTTTGGCACAAGCCATTAGTTCTCTGAAGGGTGCAGAGTCCACGACTTGGAAAAGGAGAGACTGCAGCACCAACAACTTCGACAAGAGCACGGTCAGCTTCTGCACCTGGACGCATAGAGTTGTCTCTTTGTAATCGCCTCGGTCAACAACTGCTGGCACCATGCATAGCAAGGAGCAGGAGCATCTGGACCGGGAGATGATGTCAAAGACAAACAGCTCCCCTCGCCAGAGGTGCTGGAGCCTTGACTTTCTGAAACAGCATGTGTGCCACTAGGTTCTGCTGCTGTTGCTGCGCCTGCAGGATGGATCACATCTAAAAACCCGTTTCTCCCAGGCCATTGGATGGTGATGCTTCATGTGTTGGCGCAGGGTCATGGTGCCAAAGTTAGCTCCAAGTCCATGCTTCACTTTTTGCCCACAGATATGACATAGACCCACGCTTGACTCCTCTGGTGTCTTTACAAAAACTGCCACACCGACGAGGTGGTAATTTTACCGCGACATTCAGCTCTGAGCGACTATAACCGCCGCTGCCTCGCTGAGCCCCTGTGCCAGTGCTTACTTGGACCTGTGAATTGGGATTGGTACCCCGCGGACATTGGCTCCCATCCTCACACTGCTGCCACCCTGCTGACTCACGGCCACAGTAGCGACTTGCTGCTTGCTCCGCTGCCTGATGCGCAAGCTGACACTCTCTTCGCCTGACGATGATGAATCCCCTGCTACACCCAGCTCCCAAGTGCGATCAGCTACATCATTGTCAATTTGCATTTCCTGGTCACTGCTACTCTCCGGTATCAGTATGCAAAGCCTGCCTACTGCAGGAAGCAGCGAAAGTCTGCCCCACCTCTTCACTGCCAAGCAGCTGCTGACTGTTCTCAAACACTTTGTCCTCGCTGAATAGTGGCGCTGAGCCCAGACCACCTAGTAGCTCTCTGGCTGTGGGAAAGCATCAGGACAGAGGCTGGTTGAGGACAGGTGAGGGCCGCTGACCTGCTCCTGAGCCTGCCAACTAATTGTTTTATCTGAGGAACCCACGGACTCTTTGCTGGGGATGTTATATTTGAGGAATTGTATGACCTAGTCAACCATTCAACAACCTTTGGGTTGTTGATCAACACACTGCCACTAGATGACAATGGCAGTTCTGGCCTCACAGATTCACCCCTGATGCGACGTCCCCTTAATGTGCTGCGACCTCTGCAAACTCAGCAAAGTTCTGATGCTTGTCTGGCTTCATAATATCCTGATATTGTTTTTATACTTGAGCAAACCAAGCATGGTTTGAGAAAAATCTTTCCATAGCTGACTACCAATGCTTCCTGGTATAACACTATGCAAAGTCACACCTTCCAAGTATCAAACTGAGAATAATTTACCAGAAACAGTGACAGCATCTTTTTGGGTGAGAAAATCTCTAAATATATTTATTCTAACACACATTGCACAAAGGATTAAAATATGGCTGTGCGTCAAGTTACTATTGGATTTCTAAGAGCTTATACCTTCAATTTAAATGTGTCATCAATACATTAGACACCTTTTATAAATTTACTACCTAAAGCTTTGAGTGAACCCAATCTACATATTACAACAGTTTATGGACCAAAAGTATAAGCCAGGTCAACACAAGCCCCTCAAGTCCCTGAAGCCCCTATAAAAAAAGGTTACTCTCTTTAATCTTTGCTCAATGTATAATATCTTGTACATGGATGTATTCATTAGAAAAAGATGGAGCCTGACCTAGTAACCAGTGCCTGTGACTACTTTTAACAAGCACAGGTTTTCAAAAGTCGAGATGCCTTTCATATAACCTTCAGTATAGACAACAATTAGTTAAACAGGTTAATGACAAAGTTTTAGATAAAATGGACCAAAAAAATATGAATACCACAGTGTAATGAAGAATCTTATTCACATCTCACAGCACCAATAAATTATGTATACATTTGGAGTAATAATTGGACTTCAAAATTTGAAATAAACAAAGGATGCCTTTATAGAAATGATCAACCAGTTGCCAATATCCAACTCTGCGTCACAAACAGGGCTTGTGTCCAGCTTTGATTGAATAGCCTTCTTTGTTATTAATGACACCCATGTGAAAATGTGGTAGTTTCCTGGCTTGCCTTCTTAATAATGAATAAAGGTGATGCATTGCATGAAACTGTCTTAATAATTTACAAGGTAATATCAGGAAAAGACTAACTGAAGAAGTCTATGGAAAATATATTACTCTCAAAGTAGATTTATAGATTCTGCTAAGCTGGGTTTTAGAATAAGTAGAATAACAAAACCCAAACACCTACAAAGTATTTAACACTGTCCTTTGCATGCAAAGAATTTTTCATGTGAAAAATATTAATTCACACCATTTATCTAGTACTTAAGAATTGTAAGAATCATTTCAAAAAACATTTCACTGAATGCTTTCAATTTTGTTATAAAATATTATAATCTTGTCAGGTCATTGGGAACACTAAAAGCCCAAACCGTCTATTCGGGTTTAGATCACACACCTCACAGTCACCCAATTCCAAAGATGAAGTGACTATTACAGTCTTCTTACTGGCATCCACACAAAGCCTCCTACACAAGCATAGTGGGTCACCGAGACCAAGGTCAGTAGTAATAAATTAGAGCCAAGTTCAATCAGCAAATCGAATGGGGGAAGGGGGTGTTCTGAGTGTCTGACAGGATAAAGGGAATACATACATATTGGTGAAGTTTTAAAAGCTAGGATGCTACCGATCATGAAAAGAGACAAGTACCAAGCATGGCAGCAGTCATGACAAACCACTGGTCTCTGTAAAGAAGAGGACAGGCAGTGATGTACAGGACCAAAGGTGAATGTAAGGGCCGGAGAAGGTAAGTATAACAGGTTCATAATTTAATAGACCCTCACCCCTGGACAGCCCATTTAAGAAAATAACCTTGTAACAGTAAGCCTAACCGGGCTGCAGCACTGCTATTTTGTAAGCCTAACAGAGTAAAGGATTTGGAGGGGAACAACTCCACAATAGTACTGTATATGATGATCTGAGGGATCCATACAGTTATTATTCACTGGTTATACAATTTATTAATTAAAAAGGTAAACATGTTTTTTTTAATTGTTATAAAGCCATACACTCTATGAGCTTGATTTCAGTGGAAGAGATTTTTATATGGCACTTTCCACAATACAGGAATGCAGATAGCGGCTGCAGTGTTAACATGGTTGTCTATTTTTATATTTCTGTAAGAAACCATTATAAACCCTGGGCCTTTCTTTTGTGCATGCATAATGCACTGCATGTGAACAGTTTACTTACACAGCTTTGGTTTTCTTGAGCACATTTGAAATAATTCCAGGTTATTAAAACACTCCAGCTGTAAAAAGCATATTATTAGCAACCAAAAAATGATAACTTATGTACAGTGTTTGTTTGCACTGAACATGATCCAGCAAAATAGCTTGAACTTTTAGAAATGTCATTAGCTTTTATGGGTTTTCTTGAGACTGATACGTTAAAACACTTTGCGGTCTAGTTGTTCATAAATAAAATAAAATATTGGCTTGAATCACACTATGGTTTGTTAACAGAGTTGTGCAAAGGTTTTGTTTGGCACTGCTGCTGAATGCATGGGGGGAATGGTGATTAATCATTTCTTACATTCTAGTACGAGTAAGTATACGTTTTATTCTGTAATCTAACCAGGTTCCCAAGATAAATTTCCTCCAAGAGTCGTGGGTTGATGCAATTTTGTAAATATTACATTAATATAGTACAGTTTTGTAGATCTCTGCTTGCTGTCCTTCTATAGAAAGCTTCCATGTTTTCCTCTAGTGGATAGAAATCTGACCATGGTCACACAGGTGCACAGCTTGTTAGGAGTACAGAGGGTGCACCTGCATCAGTGTAGTAACACTATCCACAAGGTATGTTTGCTTCATAATGCATCATATCAAATGGTATCAGGCTAGATCTCAGGCTAGGAAGAAACCAGCAGCATGATACAGGTATCATTGGAATTGTTGCTAAATGCACTCTCTAGCTGTACTAAAATTATTTTAAGCCAAGTAACTTCAGAGTTACATTTTAAAGCAACATCAGTTAAATCAACATCAAAAAGCTTCGGACCTGTGTCTTACTAAGGATTTAGAAAAGCTTCAGCTAAGTGAATCTTTTATTTTTTTTAATTTTTAATTTTTTTTACAAATATAGTTAAAAACATAGATGAAACAGACACAATACTTACAAACACACATTACAATTACATATCATGACTCAAAGCTAATAGTATACCAAATAGAAGCACCTTTTTTTTCAGCTACAGCCTGAGAGGGGCAAAATTTTCACTTTGTAACTAAAGTGAGAAATATTTCAATTTCAATAAGGGCTGAATATGACCATTCTTTTAAATAGAACTATCTATATAGATTTCAAATATTCCTAAGTAACTACTACAAAATCAACTTTTGTATCCGAAAAAGGGGACTTCTCCCATATGGCCTATTTTTCTTTCGTTTTACAAAGGTGCATATATGGCCATGGTAATGTCATAGTGTCCATATGTGTTTACTTTATTGCAAACATCTATTAACTTGAATTTTTGTGCTGTTTTCCAATTTTCTGCTATACACTGTCTTGCTGCAATCAAAATATATGTAATGATTAGAGATGAGCGAACATACTCGTCCGAGCTTGATGCTCGTTCGAGCATTAGCGTACTCGAAACTACTCGTTGCTCGGACGAGTATTTCGCCAGCTCGAGAAAATGGCATCTCCCGCTGTTTTGCTTTTTGGCGGCCAGAAACAGAGCCAATCACAAGCCAGGAGACTCTGACCCTTACACGTCGATAGCAGTGGTTGGCTGGCTAGATCAGGTGACCCTGGAATAGACTAGCCCCTGCCCGCGCTGCTCGCGTCATTCTCTGTCTGGATGCCGCTCGGGAGAGAGCTGCTGCTGGTCAGGGAAAGCGTTAGGGTGTTCTATTATAATAGTGTTAGGCAGGAGTGATTCTACAAGAACTCAACAGTCCTTCTTAGGGCTACAATAACGTTTTATTTTCTTTTTTTTGGTTTGCTTGTGGCTGGGCTTGCTGCTATTAGTAGTGCAGCTAGTACCATATTGTGAGTAATTTGCAGGGAGACTTGTGTTTAGCTCTTAGTGACACACATATCCACCTCAAACACCGAAGTGGGACAATTTATTAGGGGTTTGATTTGAATTACGCCGAGTCTGCTGATTTTTTTTTTTTTACGTTTATTTCTTTTTAGAACTCACAGTAATCTGCCAAAGCAGTGTGCTTTGAGTGTGGGCTAGAAAATAGCCATAGGAGAACCCCAACGGCTTATTTAGGCCTACAGTAGCGTTATATTTTCCTTTTTTTTTGGTTTCCTTGTGGCTGGGCTTGCTGGCATTAGTAGTGCAGCAAGTACCATATTGTGAGTAGTTTGCAGGGAGACTTGTGTTTAGCTCTTAGTGACACACATATCCACCTCAAACACCGAAGTGGGACAATTTATTAGGGGTTTGATTTGAATTACGCCGAGTCTGCTGATTTATTTTTTTTTTACGTTTATTTCTTTTTAGAACTCACAGTAATCTGCCAAAGCAGTGTGCTTTGAGTGTGGGCTAGAAAATAGCCATAGGAGAACCCCAACGGCTTATTTAGGCCTACAATAGCGTTATATTTTCCTTTTTTTTTGGTTTCCTTGTGGCTGGGCTTGCTGGCATTAGTAGTGCAGCAAGTACCATATTGTGAGTAGTTTGCAGGGAGACTTGTGTTTAGCTCTTAGTGACACACATATCCACCTCAAACACCGAAGTGGTACAATTTATTAGGGGTTTGATTTGAATTACGCCGAGTCTCTGATTTTTTTTTTTTACGTTTATTTCTTTTTAGAACTCACAGTATCTGCCAAAGCAGTGTGCTTGAGTGTGGGCTAGAAAATAGCCATAGAGAACCCCAACGGCTTATTTAGGCCTACAATAGCGTTATATTTTCCTTTTTTTTTGGTTTCTTGTGGCTGGGCTTGCTGGCATTAGTAGTGCAGCTAGTACCATATTGTGAGGAGTTTACAGGGAGACTTGTGTTTAGCTCTTAGTGACACACATATCCACCTCAAACACCGAAGTGGGACAATTTATTAGGGGTTTGATTTGAATTACGCCGAGTCTGCTGATTTATTTTTTTTACGTTTATTTCTTTTTAGAACTCACAGTAATCTGCCAAAGCAGTGTGCTTTGAGTGTGGGCTAGAAAATAGCCATAGTAGAACCCCAACGGCTTATTTAGGCCTACAATAGCGTTATATTTTCCTTTTTATTTGGTTTGCTTGTGGCTGGGCTTGCTGGCATTAGTAGTGCAGCTAGTACCATATTGTGAGGAATTTGCAGGGGGACTTGCAACCGCTGTGTTTAGCTCTTAGTGACACACATATCCACCTCAAACACCGAAGTGGGACAATTTATTAGGGGTTTGATTTGAATTAGGCAGAGTCTTCTGATTTCTTTTTTTTTACGTTTATTTCTTTTTATAACTTAAAGTTATCTGGCAAAGCAGTGTGCTTTCAGTGTAGGCTAGAAAATAGCCATAGGAGAACCCCAACGGCTTACTTAGGCCTACAATAGCGTTATATTTTCCTTTTTTTTGTTTGCTTGTGGCTGGGCTTGCTGGCATTACTAGTGCAGCTAGTGCCATATTGTGAGGAATTTGCTGGGAGACATGCGACCGTTGTGTTTAGCTCTTAGTGACACACACATCCACCTCAAACACCGAAGTGGGACAATTTATTAGGGGTTTGATTTGAATTGGGCACAGTCTGCTGATTTATTTATTTTTTACGTTTATTTATCTTATAACTCAAAGTAATCTGGCACAGCACAAAATCCAGTTGTGTGCTGTCAGTGTAGGTTAGAAACAAGCCATAGCAATAGGATAGCATCGTTTTGTTTAAAAAAAAAAACACACAAAAAAAAAATTGAAGTTTACACTTTCATTTTGAAAATGTTTAACCCGAGGGCTAGGGGTAGAGGACGAGGGCGTGGACGTGGGCGTCCAACTACTGCAGGGGTCAGAGGCCGTGGTCCTGGGCGGGGTGAGCACCTGCTGATGAGGGAGCAGGGGAACGCTGCAGAGCTGCACTCCCTAGGTTCATCATGTCTCAAGTTACTGGGACTCGTGGTAGAGCACTGTTGAGGCCAGAACAGTGCGAAGAGGTGATGTCGTGGATTGCGGACAATGCTTCTAGCCATTTTTCCACCAGTCAGTCTTCCACGCAGTCCACCCATGTCACCGAAATCAGCACTCCTCCAGCTCCTCCACCTCAGCCTCCTTCCCCCCAGTCTGCCCCCTCCCAGCAAAATTTGGCATTTGAACCGGCATACTCTGAGGAAATGTTTTCTGGACCCTTCCCACAGTCAAAAACCACTTGTCCGGTTGCTGCTGAGCTCTTTTCTGATGCCCAGGTTTTCCACCGGTCGCAGTCTGTGGGTGATAATGACATTATTGACGTAGTGGAAGAAGTGTGTAAAGAGGTGTCGGACGATGAGGAGACACGGTTGTCAGACAGTGGTGAAGTTGTTGTCAGGGCAGGATGTCCGAGGGGGGAGCAGACTGAGGGATCGGAGGATGATGAGGTGACAGACCCAAGCTGGGTTGATAGGCCGGGTGAACACAGTGCTTCTGAGACGGAGGCGAGTCCTATAGCAGAACAGGTTGGAAGAGGCAGTGGTGGGGCCAGACGGAGAGGTAGGGCCAGAGCTGGTGCATCAGCGCCAAATGTCAAGCTCCCGTGGTGAGGGCTAGAGTTTCAGAAGTCTGGAGGTTGTTTAAAGAAACACCGGATGACCGACGGACTGTGGTGTGCAACCTTTGCCAAACCAGGATCAGCAGGGGTTCCACCACTACTAGCTTAACTACCACCAGTATGCGCAGGCATATGAATGCTAAACACCCCACTCAATGGCACCAAGCCTGTTCACCTCCGGCCAGGCACACCACTGCTCCTTCCCCTGTGTCATCTGCTAGTCAGCCCCCTGCCCAGGACCACGGCCCAAACACCTCCCGTACGAAAACCCCATCTTCGCCTCCACGATCCTCCACAGCATCCACCAGCGTTCAGCTCTCCATACCCCAGACGCTGGAGCGCAAAAGGAAGTATAGCGCAACCCACCCACACGCCCAAGCCCTCAACGTCCACATCTCCAAGTTGCTTAGCCCGGAGATGCTGCCCTATAGGCTGGTAGAGACCGAGGCCTTCCGAAACCTCAGGGCGGCGGCCGCCCCTCGGTATTCGGTCCCCAGCCGCCACTACTTTTCCCGATGTGCCATCCCAGCCCTGCAAAAGCACGTGTCAGAGAACATCATCCGTGCCCTGACCAACGCCATTTCTGACAAGGTCCACCGGACCACGGACACGTGGACGAGTGCTGCCGGGCAGGGCCACTATGTATCGCTGACGGCACATTGGGTTAACTTGGTGGAGACTGGGACCGAGTCTGACCCTGGGACTGCGCATATACTGCCGACGCTGAGGATTGCGGGGCTTACCTCGGTCCAGGTCTCAAAGGCCTACTATGCCTCCTCACACCCCTCCTCCACCTCCTCCTCCAAATTACCATCCGTGGGCATGGCGCCATCAGTCGGTAGCTCTAGGCACAGCAGCAGTGCCGTCGCTAAGTGACAGCAGTCGGTGCTCAAACTGCTGAGCCTAGGCGATAAAAGGCACACCGCCCAAGAGCTATTACAGGGCATCACGGCGCAGACTGATCTGTGGCTGGCACCGCTGAACCTGAAGCCAGGCATGGTTGTGTGTGACAACGGGCGTAACCTGGTGGCGGCTCTGCAACTCGGCAGACTGACACATGTGCCATGCCTGGCCCATGTGTTAAATCTCATAGTTCAGCGTTTCCTCAAGACATACCCCAATCTGTCTGATTTGCTCACTAAGGTGCGTCGCATCTGTGCGCATTTCAGGAAGTCCAGCACAGATTCTGCCAATCTCAGGGCAGCGCAGCGCCGTCTCCAACTGCCCGCTCACCGACTGTTGTGCGACGTTCCCAAGAGGTGGAATTCAACATTAACCATGTTATCCAGAGTTTACCAGCAGCGCAGAGCGATTGTAGACTGCCAGATGTCAACTTCCACCAGAACTGGTAGTCAGGTCAGTCAGCTTCCTCAAGTCTACAATGAGGAGTGGACGTGGATGTCTGATATCTGTCAGGTGCTGAGTAACTTTGAGGAGTCAACACAGATGGTCAGTGGCGATGCCGGCATCATCAGCCTCACTGCTTTTCAACTGCTTGGCCTGTTGAAAAACTCTCTGGTCAGCATGAAGTCGGAAGCTTTGCACTCGTCACAAGAGACGGGGGAAGAAGATTCCCTTTTTGATAGCCAAAGCACCCTTAGGTCTGTTTCTCAGCGCATATCGGAGGAGGTGGAGGAGGATGAGGAGGAAGAGGAGGAGAATGTTGGTGAGACAGAAGAGGGGACCATTGTTCACTCCTTCACTGTTGAGCGTGTATGGGCAGAAGAAGAGGAGTTGGAGGAGTTGGAGGAGGAGGAAATGGGCAGTCAGGCCAGTGAGGGGAGTGAATTCTTGCGCATTGGTACTCTGGCGCATATGGCAGATTTCATGCTAGGCTGCCTATCCCGTGACCCTCGCGTTCAAAGAATTTATTCCAGCACCAATTACTGGGTATTCACTCTCCTGAACCCCCGGTACAAGCAAAATCTTTCCACTCTCATCCCTGGAGAGGAAAGGAGTGTGAGAATGCTTGAATACCAGCAGGCCCTGGTGCACAAGCTGAAACAGTATTTCCCTTCTGACAGCGCTAGCGGCAAAGGGCGTACTTCTGCGGGACAAGTAGCGAGGGAGAGTAGGCGAGCAGGCAGCTTTTCCAACACTGGCAGGGGTATGCTTTACAAGGCCTTTGCCAGTTTTATGTCACCCCAGCAAGACACTGTCACCTGTCCCCAGTCTCGGCAGAGTAGGGCTGATCTTTACAGAAAGATGGTGAGGGAGTACGTAGCTGACCATACTATCGTCCTAAATGATCACACAGCTCCCTACAACTACTGGGTTTCAAAGCTGGACATGTGGCACGAAATGGCGCTGTATGCCTTGGAGGTTCTTGCCTGCCCTGCCGCTAGCGTGTTGTCCGAGCGGGTTTTAAGTGCAGCTGGTGGCATCATCACCGATAAGCATACACGCCTGTCGACTGACAGCGCTGACAGGCTGACGCTTATCAAGATGAATAAAGCCTGGATTTCTCCGGATTTTCATTCTCCACCAGGTGAAAGAAGCTTAACCTGAATAATGTATGCACTCCTCTTCCTCATTGTCCTCCTTCTCCTCCTCTTTGTACACTAAAGCATAGGAAACTGGCTATTTTTTGCCAGGGCTAACTGGCTCTAGCTATAGTACTCTATGTATTTATTTTTCTGGAGGACCACCTACCTGCTCCTCTGGTTTGAAAACTTTTTTGGACTGCCACATACAGGCACTCAATTTATTTATTTTTTCTGGAGGACCACCTACCTGCTCCTCTGGTTTGAAAACTTTTTTGGACTGCCACATACAGGCACTATCCAAATTAAATTGTCTCCATAGAAGCCTCCACATGTCGTCTTTTTAGCTGGCTCCACATGTTGTCTCCATTGCTACCTCCACACGTCATCGCCATAGCTGCCTCCAAAAGTCGTCCATATAGCTGCCTCCATACATGGTCTCCTTATCAAATGAACTGTGTCAGGCAGAATTTTGGGTTGTTTTCATGGATTCCACATCAAACTTGTTAACTTTGTCGCCACCCTGCTGTGTAATCCACAAAATATACTGGCAAACTTTTATCATTTACCGATATTATTTCAGCGCTTCTTGCGCATCTGTTTACATTCCCCTCACCCGCCATATCCTAAACTTATAAGAACGATACTACACTTGATCTTATACAAAAGGGTCTTAGAAGTGCTGTTTGGGGAGTAGCCTAGAGACAGGGGCTTGGATTGGCGAAAGCTCGTCTGGCAGCGGAGCGCCAGCTCCATCTCAAGATCCAACTAACATAGTTTTAACTGCAGCACCTTTAATCTACTACTAGTTCACTGCCTCCATACATCGTCCCCTTATCAAACGAGCTGTGTCAGGCAGAATTTTCAGGTGTTTCACCAGATACATAGTGGAACTCGGCCCATCTGTCGCCGCCATGCTGGAGACCTGAAGTTGCAATCATAGCAGCGCAATATGGATGCCCCATACTGTCGCTCTTAATCATGGAACTATTTCCATAAAAAAAAATAAAAAATAGAACCACTATGCTATTCCATTATTCCTAGGTGAAATATTCAAACGACCCGGCCTGCTTTGAAAATTATAATTTTTTCAAAGTAAACACTTCTGGCCCCCAGGCCCATTTTGGGTGAGGAGGAGCCAAGAGACAGGGGCTTGGACAGGCGAAATCTCACCTGGCAGTGGACCTCCAGCTCCATCCCAAGATTAGGCAGCCTCAGAGGCATCCATGCATGCTGCCCCTGCTGTTTCCTGTCCATTTTGCCTCCACGATCCTTTACAGCGTCCACCAATGTCTCTTTTCAACTCTCTATACCCCAGACGCTGGAGCACGAGAGGATATGCAGCACATCATCCCCTTATCAAACGAGCTGTGTCAGGCAGAATTTTCAGGTGTTTCACCAGATAAATAGTGGAACTCGGCCCATCTGTCGCCGCCATGCTGGAGACCTGAAGTTGCAATAATAGCAGCGCAATATGAATGCCCCATACTGTCGCTCTTAATCATGGAAGTTGTCTCCATGGCTGCCTCCACATGTCGTCCCCTTATCAAAAGAGCTGTGTCAGGCTCATTTTTCGGGTGTTTCACCAGATACGTTATGGAACTTGGTCACTATGTCGCCACCATGCTGTGTTATCGACTAAATATACCGTCAACCTTTTGTTCACATAGGAAATCATTTCACCTCCTTTGGTGAAACCTGAGTCCATTTAGGCTATGTCGCCATGAGACTCTCTAGCCTGCCACTGCTGCCGCTGCCTCTGCATGCTGTCCCCTATAGTGTCAGGGTCAATTATTGCATGTTTTAGATGCTATCTAGCCTCATTCGGTCACTCTGTCATGGCCATGCTGTTGCCCATCATTTTTGCATAATGGTGCGATTAAGCAGCCTCAGAGGCATCCATGCATGCTGCCCCTGCTGTTTCCTGTCCATTTCCGTGGTGTTTCCATCCTTTTCTGAGGTTCCCATGTGTTTGGCCAAGCTTCCCTGTGCAGAGCTTTGGTCCCCTTGAAAATTGCTCGAGTCTCCCATTGACTTCAATGGGGCTCGTTATTCGAGAGCATCGGAAAAAGTTTGTCTCGAATAACGAGTACCCGAGCATTTTAGTGCTCGCTCATCTGTAGTAATGATCCATCTCCGGGCCATTGGGAATTTTTCAGTCCCTATGTGTAATAAGGCTAGCTGTGGGGAATAGCATTCTGTGAGTGTGTAACTATACTAATAAAATCCCCTATATGTGACCAAAATAAGGTCAATTTTGGGTAAGACCACCACATGTGCACTTGATCTTCTTGAGTTTCGACACCCCCACAACCCATCTAAATGTTTTTGCCCACTGCTCGCCACCCAATCCCACATGAAAGTCTGACTCCCATTTTTGCATATATCTCAGTTTGTCAGCTTCTCCCTGCAGGTTAAGGATAGGGTATCAAATGCTACTGATATACCCCTTATTTTTCCCCTGGAGGGCTCAAACTATTTCTTAAGGTGATACAGATTGACTTTACTTTCCTTTTCCCCCTCCCTTAGAATGCTTTCTTTCAATACCTTAAAAGGTATTGAAAGAAAGTCTTATTGGGAAGGTCAAATCACTCTTTCAGGCTTTCAAAAGATTTTAATACTGTACCTTTGTAAAGGTCCGAAATTGTATATATATCTTTATTAACCCACAAGTCTAGTATCATATTGGGGGCCATAGGTTCTAATGCTCGGATGGTTATATGTCCTCTTTTTAATCCTATACTACCAACTACTACCTTCCCGGATTTCAAGGAGTGTTGTAACGTGGGCATATTTGGGAGAGAAGTTAAATTCCCCAGAAAGGCTGTTCCATTACTACTCTTAATGATCTCTCATTTAAATCTTTCTGTTATAGACTCATCCATTTATGATTTCCTACTTTATAGTAAGTTGCAATATTTGGCATTGCCATGCCTCCCTTATTAAGCGGGTAGTACAGATTTTCCTTTGCTACCCGTGGTTGCTTGTTATTCCATACAAAGTTACTAAGCATTGTCTGGATTTCTCTTAAGGCTTTATTGGGAATTAATACCTGAAGGCAACAAAAAACATACAGAATCTTTGGTAAAGCTGTCATCTTACAAAATTTAATTCTTGCCATCCAGGATAGAAGTATCTACCGAGTTTATCAAAATCAGTTCTAAGGCTTGTTTTCAGTTTAAATAAGTAATTTCTAATTGTTTCGTTTATTGATGGGCACAATAGGATTCCTAGGTAATTTATACCTTCTGGTCTCCAGATTATACCGCATGAACTGGACATATCCATGCATTCTATAGAGGGAATGTTTATCGGCAAGGCTACAGATTTTTTTATATTCAATTTATAATATGATATACATAATAAGAGCTTTTAGGTCTGTATCAAGTTGAGAAGCAATTTTTCAGGATTGTGACAAGTGATAATAACATCATCAGCATAAAGGGAGATTGTATATATTTCCCTACCCACTGGGATACCCACAATTTCTAGGTTAGATCTTACAGTTTCAGCCAGGGGTTCCATTGTTAAGGCAAATATTACTGATGATAAAGGGCAGCCTTGGCAGGTGCGCTTATAAATGAGGGAGCAGAGTAAAGAGCCAGGATTGCCTTCTGCATTTGCTCGACTATGCCAAATTTGGACAGGACCTCTTTCAGGTAGCCCCAGTGCACCCTGTCAAAAGCCTTTTCGGTATCTAGTGACAGGAATGCAGCCGAGGCCCTTAATGACTTTGATACATGAATAGGGTCAATCATTCTCCTTGTCGCATCCTTGGTTTGTCTCCCGTATACAAAGCTGGTTTGATCTTTAGAGACCAAACTGGGTATTATTCTAATCTGTTTGCCAAATCTTAGCATATATTTTTAAATCGCAATTAATTAATGCAATTGGTCTATAATTTTCTGGGATTGGTCTAGGGTTATCTTGCCTCGGGATCGCTCTAATTATTGCTTCTGCTTTCACCTTTGAGATTGTGCCCTGATTCTGCCAAAAATTAAAGTTTCTTATAAGAAGGGGGCTCAAAACCTGGGCAAAATTAGAGTAGTACATATTTGTCAAACCATCCGGTCCTGGGGCCGAGTTTGGTTTTAGTCCCTTTAAAGTTTGACCAAATTCCTCTTTATGGAATGGCATTGCCAAGTGCTCTGCTTGATCTCCTGATATACTTGGAAGTTATTCCAAATTTCCTCAATTGTGGGTTGGAATGTGCTTTTGTTATCTTTTAGATTATAAAATGCTCCATCATATTTCCTGAAGCCCTCAGCTACCTCTCTAGGATCTCTTAGATGAGTTTTACTATTCTCTTGGAGTAGGTTCATTCGTTCCTTGGCTGTTTTTTTCTTATTCTTTTTATCGAGGATCCCGCTTGCTCTATCCCCCAAAGAATAAATTTGTAACTTTATTTTCTTTAGTGATCTCTCATAATCTGATAACATCCATGATCTTAGTGTGCTAAGTATTGAAAGTTTATTGCCAATGAATTCCAAGGGATTTATTTTATTCAATCTTTCTAATGAGATGATCTGTGACAAGATTTCATAGATTTCTTTATCTTTTGCTCTTTTTCCCCTTCTGCTATTTTTTTTAAATAATTCTTTTATATGGAACTTATATGTGGTCCATAAAGACTCGTCGTTAACTTCTTTTTCTCATTAATGTTAATAAACTCGTCTGTAGACCTTAAGGTAAACTTCTGATTATTATCATTTTTTAGAAAAGCGCCGTTTAACCTCAAGGGAATGTTCGTAAAAGCAATAGAGCTTTCCTTAATGGTTAGAAATATTGGGACATGATCTGCCCAAGTTATGTGTCCTATCTTGGAATATAAGCATGATGTTAATGCTAGATTATTTACCAAATAGAAATCGATCCTTGAGTACGAGAGGTGTCTAGCAGAGAAAAAGGTGTAATCCCTTTCTTTGGCATGTTGATAACGCTAAACATCATGTAGTCTCTCTTCATTTATTATTCGGGCTAAGTCTCCTTTATCACCTTTATCACCTTTGTCATGCAAGAAGCAATCCAATCCCCAATCTGGAGGGGCATTAAAGTCTCCCATGACGATAGCTTTCCCCTTAGCATTTTGTTCTAATAAAGCACTATTTTTTTAAGGAAGGTTTTTTGACATCCATTTGGGCCGCAAAGGTATATGGAATGTCATTAATTTTCCCTAAGGCTATAATCTATCTTCCTTCATCGTCGATCATTTTTCTAGTAAGGGTAAACATGACAGTGTTTTTAAACATCATGCACACCCCAGCTTTTTTGCCATTGGCCGTTGCACAGATAATCATAGGAAATTCCCAGTGATGCAGGCGTACTTCATCTTTTTTGAGAAGATGTGTCTCTTGTAACCCTACTATATCTGCTTGTGTTTTAGTTATATCTTTCAAGAATGAGGGACGCTTGTGTGGTGTATTTAGCCCATTAACGTTCAGTGACATTATTTCAATAACCATATCTTTATCACATTCTGAACTGCTATGATCCATCGTTATTTCATTTAATCTGCCCCTCCCAGAGCCAGCTTCAACATAAATGTAGAACACAAACACAAAAACATGTTTTAACTACAAATACATTCATTGTCCAGCTAATTCCTTAGCTGCGGTAGACTTTAAGAGATCCAGCGTTCTCATGCTGGATACAGGGCAAAAGTTCACCAAGGAGATGTTATTCCCTCGCCTATATTAGGGTAACAAGGGTCCCCTACCACTGACTCTATATTGAGGGGTTAGTCTTCCCTCCATTCCACTCCTGGTCCACCTTTTTTAATTTTTTCTGTCCCTGTTGGGATTAGGGGTAAATTTGAAAAGCTTCCATTTTTCAATTAGTTTTTCGGCCTCCTTCACGTTATTACAAGTGTAGCTGGAATTATCCTTTAATACAATTAATTTTACTGGGAAACCCCATTTATAAACCAGGCCCGCCTCTCTTAAGATCTTAGTTATCTCCCCAAACTCTCTTCGTTTTTTTTTAATGTAATGGGTGACAAATCCACAAAGATCTCAATGTTTCCATAAGGTGGGGGTTTTAAAGGGGTTTTTACCTGGGGTTTTTACGGTTTTCTTGTATTAAGAGATTTTTAGTTTTGAAAAAGTGCAACCTTAAAATTGTATCTCTTGGGGTGTCTGCTTTTAAATGTTTTGGTCTCAGAATCCTATGAATGTGGTCTATTGTTATATCTAAGTTTTTTGCTTTTGGTAATATTGTCGAGATAAATTTCCCTGCATATTCCTCCAGAGCTGAGTTGGGGATGCCTCTCATGCGAATATTATCTCTTCTCGATCTATACTCTAGATCCCCGATTTTTACCTCAAGATTTATTAACTTATGTTCCAATTCATTATGCGAGACCATTACATTTTTAGGAGATAATGTCACTTCCATTAGTTTTGTTTCCATCTGATCTATTCTACCCCAATCGTCCTGACTTCTTTTTATAAGTCCCCCAACATATCCTGCATTCTGGATAAGATCTTTGTCTCAAATCTATCTAGCATATTCCGCATCACTTCTGCTGTAAGTGCGGATTGTTGGTTTTCATTTTTCTTATCAGCTTTAAGGGGAGGGAGTAAGCTATAACCATCTCTTAGTGACACTGCCATGCCTCTCGGTGGAGATTCAATTTTTACCTGTCGTCATTATACACAAAAATGGAGAGAGGGGAATGTTACTTAAAAATGGTAAAGCAGAGAAGAAAGAACTTCCCTATTTCCGAGGAAAGAAAAAGTAAGTAAGTCAGATTTTAGGCGTGACAGACCACTATACTATTTATACCCTTTCCTTTCACAAGAAGCACATCAAATAATAATTTGATTATTTGATTAATTTGTTAATGACTATAAGATGCTGATATCAAAGAAAAATTTCCTGTAACAACATTTCCTCAAGAAGCGTATACAGTGTAAACAGACAGAAAAAATGTATCTAATAGTGAACTCTCTTGAATTTTCTTATAATCCAACAGGGAGGCAAGAGGGGTAAATCTTATAATCAGCTAGAGGAAATAATCTTATAATCAGCAAGAGAAGGGTTAGTCTTACAATGAATCAAAAATAATAAGATTATAATCGACCAAAGAGGTTAAATTTACACTCAGCCAGGCAGAGTTAGTCCTAGAAACAGTCTACGTTCAAACTTCCACTTACATTTTCCAGTTGTTCCAGTTGTTCCAGATTAGTAAATAGTACATAGTTAGAAATGGTTAAGTTAGATAGTTAGTCTGAAGCCCTGGAGAGACAGCGTTTTCCAGCTTATTCCAGCATCAATACACGAAAGAAAAAAAGAGAAAAGGCAAAGGACTGTTCACTCACCCTGGGGGGCTGAAGAGGCAGCAGGGTTGGGACAAGTGACTTGATATGCGTACTGTGAACTTCCATGGGCTGATGAGGGTCGATGGGGACAATTATGGGCAGCAAAAATAGCAAACGGTTAATAAGCCCCCGATGTTGCAGGACCCAAGGATAGCCCAGCATGTGGCAGATGTCCTACAGGGCCAGCTAATAGTGCCGTGCCAGGCAACCTGAGGGCAACTTGGGTCAGCTGGGACCACTAGACAGAGCTGTCAGGCAAAACTGTTAGAGCTAATGCTGTACAAGTATATCGTGTGGAGGTGGCATCAGAAGTAGCAGGAGCCCACAGAGTGGCACAATGATATAGTGTGGAGGTGACGTCATCAGCAGCAGGAGCCCACAGAGTGGCAAAATGATATAGCGTGGAGGTGGCGTCAGTAGCAGCAGGAGCCCACAGAGTGGCACAATGATATAGTGTGGAGGTGGTATCAGCAGCAGGAGCCCACAGAGTGGCACAATGATATTGTGTGGAAGTGGCAGCAGCAGAAGCCTACAGAGTGGCACAATAATATAGTGTGGAGGTGGCATTAGCAGGAGCCCACAGAGTGGCATAATGATATAGTGTGGAGGTGGCGTCAGCAGCAGCAACAAGAGCCCACAGAGTGGCACAATGATATAGTGTGGAGGTGGCGTCAGCAGTAGCAGGAGCCCACAGAGGAGCACAATGACATAGGGTGGAGGTGGCATCAGCAGGAGCCCACAGAGTGGCACAATTATATAGTGTGGAGGTGGTAGACAATTCCAGTCCCTGGTAGAAATGATAGGAGGCAGAACGAGCAACTGGCAGCAGATATATGGCATCAGGCAAGTGGCAGCATCAGAATAGTGGTAGAGGCAGGTAGTTAGAACCCAGACTAATTTCTCAATGTTTGGGTGAAGTGTCATGGCTTACCTAATCTGATGCATAAGGCATTGGTGAGTTGAAATCCGGGCCAATCCATGCCTGATTCATCTTGACAAAGGTCAGTCTCTCCACATTACGGGTGGACAAGCGGGTTCTGCTTGGTGTAACGATGGCGTCCGCCTCACTGATCGCCCTTTCTGATGCCACACTACAGGCCAGGCAGGACAGCTTCTCTACTGCAAACTTCGCAAGTTGTGGCCACGCATCAAGTTTTGCTGCCCAGTAGTCCATGGGATCCTCTACCTGAGCTGCAAAAGTGCTATCTAAGTAGGCTACCACCTGCTGGTACAGGGTCTGCTTCATGTCCTGCTGCTGCTGGTGGTGGCTATCCTCTTCACTAGGTGGGTGAAGACTTGACAGAGGATGGACAATGGCGCAAATAGGCAGCGGCCAAATGTGTGCACAGTATTTCTCTATAGTATGCCAGTTGCTCCTCCCTCTCAGCAGCTAGAAAAAGTCACCGAATTTTAATAGGTAGCGAGGGTCCAAGAGGGTGGAGAGCCAAAAGTCATCCCTATGGCAGATGTTGACTATTTGGCTGTCACTAGTTAGGCAAAGCAGCATGGAAAGGCCATCTGCACAAGTGACTCTAAGGGCCCTCTGGCCTCCATTTCCACTTTATACTGCCATGGTGCTTCTGGGTCATCTGCCTTGTCTTTTGCCTCCTCCTCCGGTTGCTCCTCCTCTCTTGTCACCTGAGTGGAAAAACCACTGATTTCACCAGACTCTGCTTGTGCTCCAATGTCCTCCTCCTCCAGTTCAGCCCCCACCGGACTCATGTGGCCATGAGATGTAATCTCTACTTCTCCAGTGCCCTGACCAGACAGATTGTGCAGAATGAGTTCGAGGATATGAATAAGTGGAATGATGTTATTCATCCTGCAGTCCTGGCAACTGACAAATAACGTAGCCTTTTCAAAGGGCCTGAGCAAATGGTAGGTGTCACGCATGAGCTGCCAGGGGCTGACATCAAAGCTACACAGGGGAGTACTCCGTTCTGCTTACATCATCAAAAAATTATAAATTGCTTTTCTCCGTTCATACAGGCGGTCTAACATATGGAGGCTGGAATTCCAATGGGTGGAAACATTTCATATCAGAATATGTTGCGGTAGGCCGTTCGACACTGCAACTCAAGAAGGGTATGCTGCTTTTTAACAATGGCTGAATGGTAAGAATGTCTTGCAGATGGGTGGAAGACTTGAGGAATCTGTTGACAACCAGATTAAACATGTGCGCCATGCAGGGCGCATGGGTCATCCCTCCTCGGTGCAACGCGGACACCATGTTCCCCCATTGTCTGTCACCATGGTTCTGATTTTTAGTTGTCGTGGAAAAAGCCTGACATTGATTTCTTGAGCAGTCGAATCAGATGTAAAACTGTGTGACACCACTGTTCCATGCACATGTGGTATGGATGGAGCAGCACTTGTGGAGGCTGAGGTGGTGGTGGAAAAGGAGAAGGCAGACACTGGCGCAGTAGCAGCAGTTTGACAACGTGGAGGAGAAAGCGCCATCTCTTGTGGAAGTTGTTGCTGTGGATGGGCAGGATTCAAATTCACCCAGTGGGTTGTAAAGGACATGTACTAGCCCTGACCGTAGTTTCAGCTCCACACGTCCGCGCTGCCGTGCACCTTGGAAGAAACTGATAAGCTCAAGGACTGGCCCACCTTCTGTTGTAGATAATGGTGAGGGGCTGGCAGTGCCTTTTTGGAAAAAGAAATTGCGGCTTGGAACTCTCCACCTCAATTCGGCACAAGCTATAAGTTCTCTGAAGGTCCACAACAGAGTCCACGACTTGGAAAGGGCACGGTCAGCTTCTGCACCTTAAGATGGCTTGACGCATATAGTTGTCTCTTTCAACGACTGCTGGCGCCATGTGTAGCGAGGAGCTGGAGCATCTGGACCGGGAGATGATGTCAAAGACAAACAGCTCCCTACAGCAGAGGTGACCGGCTGAAATGGCCTGTGTGCCACAAAGTTCTGCTGCTGCTGTTGCTGCGGCGGCAGAACGGGCCTCCACATCTGTGCCAACGTTAGCTCCCTGGCCACGATTCACTTTCTGCCCACCGATTCTACTTATACACACGCTCAGCTCCTCTGGTGTCTTAACAAAAAACTGCAGAGGTGGTGATTTTACTGCCAACACTCTGCACTGTGCAACTACTAATGCCACTGCCACGCTGAGCCCCTGTACCACTTCCTACTTGGACCTCTGAAGCAGGGTTTGCACCCCGTGGTTGTTTTGCTCCCATGCTCACACTGCTGCTTCCTTGCTAACTGACGGCCACAGTAGTGACTTGCTGCCTGCTCCGCTGCCTAATGCGAAAGCTGACACTCCTTGCCCGACGATGATAAATCCCTTGCTACACCCGGTTGCCAAGTGCGATCGGCTACATCATCGTCAATTTGCGTTTCCCTGTCACTGCTACTCTTCTCAACGGTGTAAGTATACACAGCCTGCGTACTGCACGAAGCAGAGGATGTCTGCCCCATTTCTTCACTGCCAAGCAGCTGCTGACTCTCCTCAAACACTTCGTCCTCGCTGAATAGTGGTGCTGAGCCCAGGCCACCTAGTAGCTCTCTGGCTGAGGAAAATGAACAGGATAGAGGCTGGCTGAGGACAGGTGAGGGATGCTGACCTGTATCTGACGAACGCACGGACTCTTGGCTGGGGTTGTCAGATGTTATTTTTGAGGAATTCGGTGACCTAGCCAACCACTCAACAACCATTGGGTTGTTGATCAACAAACTGCCGCTAAATGACAATGGCAGTTCTCACAGAGTCACCCCTGCTGCGACGTCCCCTTACTGTGCTGTGACCTCTGCCTGCTCCATCTGCCACCTTTCTGTCTCACATAGTGGTTAATCTACTATGTGCATTTGACACTTATTTGTTGCTCTCAACTTTAGTAACAAAAAATTATTGTAATTTGCATTATACATATACCTCACATGGACACCCTGTAATTGGAGCGAAAATCACTCTATAAAGTATGTGGATTTGACACGTAAATCTTGCTCTGAACTTTAGCAACAAAATAATTGGAATTTGCGTTATACAGATCCCCCAAAACGGACACCCTGGGATTGGAGCAGAAATTATGTGGATTTCACAATGATTTCTTCCTATTCACTTCAGCAACAAAAAAGAATGGCTATTTGTGGTATACAGAAGCACAAGAAGTGACACCCTGGGATTGAAGCAGAAATCAGTACAGAAAGTATGTGGATTTCACAATGATTTTTTCATTTTCACTTCAGCAACAAAAAAGAACTGCTATTTAGAGTATACAGAAGCACAAGAACTGACACCATGGGATTGAAGTAGAAATCAGTACAGAAAGTATGTGGATTTCAGAATGATTTCTTCCTATTCACTTCAGCAACAAAAAAGAACGGCTATTTGGGGTATACAGTTCCCCCAAAACGGACACCCTTGGAGCAAAAATCACAACAGCACAGTACAGTAGAAGCAGATTGCAGCTACAGGAAGGTAATAAAGGAGGAAAAAAAAAAAACCTTTGTTTCCACGAATCACTGTAAACTTCGGCTTCGTGAAAAATCAAATTTTTCTGAAATTCTAAGCGAAGTTAGAATCGTTAGAATCGATTCACCCATCTCTAATAATTATCTTTGAAATATATATTTTGCTTATTTCGTACAGAAATGTTATAGTCACATGCCTGACTGGTTCTGAGAGATTTGTTTCCTATAGGAATTAACTATTATATGTGTAAATGGCATAGCTAGGGGCATTTTTATGGTGTTGGTTCTCAAATCTGGAATTTAATATGTAAAACAAACGGCACAAACGAGTCCAAACCACATCACAGTGACCTCGGAATAGTTGGTCCATACTCTAAGAGGTTTATAGCAATATTGCATCTGCCTCCAACATAGCTCAGAGGCCACAGGGCAAGTGACCAAAAAGCCTCCCCTAAAATGTTGGTGAATGTCAAATATTGTTTTTATGCTGCTTTAATATCACTTAAGTACAGACATCTTTAGAAAATATCAAACTTATAGTACAAAACAAACATTAAATGTTAACAATTGTTAACTAGAATATTTTCCCAAAAAATTAAGACGCACACGCCAGCACAATGTTAAAAAGCCAACTGTGCTCTGCTTAGTGATGTGAAATAATGAAAACTAAATTAAAATACACTGCTGTTATCATACAGCAAAGATTTTCTCAGGTGGTTAAGCCATTACTGTAATACTTCAAGCAAATAGTAACGATAAAAAATGTTAAAGTTTTATTAATTATTTCTTTTGCCATGAAAATCTTAAATGAGAAACAATAGTTTGTCATATAAGTCTGATGTTGGAGACAATGAGAGATATAGGGGCAGATGTATCCCAGTTGTGGTCCACTAGTTCTGTTTTTGCTCTAAAATGAGACTCATTCTTGCGCCTGAGAAATCACAAGCTAAAACCATCTGTGACGAGTAGAGTTCATGCCTCTTATTTGTCACCTGTGAGTCTCAGCATGATTTTGTGACTTAATTTAATGTAAGGGCAATATAGGCAAAATCTTTCATTCAGGCACCTACATGTAAGTCTCCTACAAGATCCAATGTGCTTCTCTCCCACATCCCAGCATGAAAATGACAATCACAGCAGAACCCAGGAGTCTGACCTCCTGTAATTCTGGCCAGTATTCCTCCTCAGACACTAGCCTGGGCACAGGGACACATCTCTTTACTGTCTGCTCAAACACTCAATTCTTTTCTATCCTGCTTTGATCTGCTGCTTTTGTAGAATATTTGTAAACAGAAGCTCATGACTATAAACAGAGGCTGAGTGTAGTGAGCTCTCCTGTTACAAAGTACAGTTGCTAAACTGCTATGCATTAGAGCTCTGGAACTTGGTTCTCCATCTACGCCACCTTCGGGCTGGAGTTTTCTGAGCCAAAATTGCACCTAAATCAAAATTCTCTAATAAACATTAGTAGGTGTCGCAAAACATCTGGATTGATAGGACAAATTAGAAAAACATGGTAATTTTTGATGCATGGCTAAAATGCGCAAAACTGGCGCAAAATTAATAAAATAACCAAAAATTCTTACTCTATCCTCATACCATAATTAAAACTTTTTAAAGTCGTAAGGGTTTCTATGTTTCTACGTGCACCATGGAATTTTAATCTTAATAAAATGATATTATTTTACTATTCGTTGGAGTGCTGGATCGCAATTTTTTTCTTCTACTGTGGCACCTGCTTCGGGGAATAGGTCTGTGGAAGGATCAGGCGAGCTGAGTATATGGACTTGCTTTTTAGTTGCAAAACTGGCACAAAATTACTGCAACAAAATAAAAAGTCACTAAATCAACCAAAAAATTATTGATACATCTAGGCCATACTGGGCATTCTTTGAGCATCTCTTGTTCTGTACTAATTTAACATTTAATTTGACCATAACAGTATTAAATTGAAATGTCCATGTAACAGGTAACTTCCATGTAACTTCCCTGTCTGAGCAATTGCTATTAGGACATGTGCTTTCTTTTCAGGTTCATTAGTAGAGATGAGCGAACACACTCGTCCGAGTTTGATGCTCGTTCGAGCATTAGCATACTCGAAACTGCTTGTTGCCGGACGAATATTTCGCCAGCTCGAGAAAATGGCAACTCCCGCCGTTTTGATTTTTGGCGGCCAGAAACAGAACCAATCACAAGCCAGGAGACTCTGCACTCCACCCAGCATGACGTGGTACACTTACACGTTGATAGCAGTGGTTGGCTGGCCTGATCAGGTGACCCTGGAATAGACTAGCCCCTGCCCGCGCTGCTCGCATCATTCTCTGTCTGGATGTCGTTAGGGAGAGAGCTGCTGCTGCTGCAGGGATAGCGTAAGGGTGTTATATTAGCTTACTGTTAGGCAGGAGTGAGTCTACAAGAACCCAACAGCCCTTGTTAGGGCTAGAATATATTTTTTCTTTGCTTGTGGCTGGGCTTACTAGTAGTGCAGCTAGTACCATATTGTGACAAATTTGCAGGGAGACTTTCGAACGTTCTATTTAGCTCTTAGTGACACACATATCCATCTCAAACACCTAAGTGGGACAATTTATTAGGGGTTTGATTGAATAAGGCACAGTCTGCCAATTTTTTTTTTTCAAAACTGAAAGTCATCATCACAGGCACAGCACAAAATCCAGTTGTGTGATGTCAGTGTAGGTTAGAAACTAGCCATACAAAAATCCAACAGGCCTTCTTAGGGCTACAATAGCGTTATATATTTTATTTTTTTTTATTTGCTTGTGGCTGGACTTGCTGGCACTATTAATGCAGCTAGTACCATATTGTGATGAATTTGAAGGGAGACTTGAGAACGTTCTATTTAGCTCTTAGTGACACACATATCCATCTCAAGTTTTTCTCAAAACTTAAAGTGACAGGCACAGCACAAAAGCCTGTTGTGTGCTGTCAGTGTAGGTTAGAAACTAGCTATAGCAATCATCATCATCTTCTGTGGTTGCTGTGTGATTTCTTCTGATTGTTTTGTTAAAAATAACAAATGTGAAAATGTTGAACCCGAGGGCTAGGGGTAGGGGTAGAGGACGAGGGTTTGGGCGTCCAACTACTGCAGGGGTCAGAGGCCGTGGTCCTGGGCGGGGTGAGACACCACCTGCTGATGAGGGAGTAGGGGAACGCCGCAGAGCTACACTCCCTAGGTTCATGTCTCAAGTTACTGGGACTCATGGTAGAGCACTGTTGAGGCCAGAATAGTGCAAACAGGTGATGTCGTGGATTGCGGACAATGCTTCTAACCATTTGTCCACCAATCAGTCTTCCACGCAGTCCACCCATGTTACCAAAATCAGCACTCCTCCAGCTCCTCCACCTCAGCTTCCTTCCCCCCAGTCTGCCCCCTCCCAGGAAAATTTGGCATTTGAACCGGCATACTCTGAGGAACTGTTTTCTGGACCCTTCCCAGAGTCACAAACCACTTGTCCGGTTGCTGCTGAGCTCTTTCCCGATGTCCAGGTTTTCCACCGGTCGCAGTCTGTGGGTCATGATGACATTGTTGACGATGAGGAGACATGGTTGTCAGACAGCGGTGAAGTTGTTGTCAGGGCAGGAAGTCCGAGGGGGGAACAGACTGAGGGGTCGGAGGATGATGAAGTGACAGACCCAAGCTGGGTTGATAGGCCGGGTGAACACAGTGCTTCTGAGACAGAGGCGAGGCCTCGACGAGAACAGGTTGGAAGAGGCAATGGTGGGGCCAGATGTAGAGGCAGGGCCAGAGCTTGTGCATCAGCGCCAAATGTTTCACATAGTGAAGGCTAGATTTTCGGAAGTCTGGAGGTTCTTTAAAGAAACACCGGATGACCGACGGACTGTGGTATGCAACCTGCCACACCAGGATCAGCAGGGGTTCCACCACTACCAGTTTAACCACCACCAGTATGCGCAGGCATATGAATGCTAAATACCCCACTCAATGGAACCAAGGCCTTTCACCTCCGGCCGGGCACACCACTGCTCCTTCCCCTGTGTCATCTGCTGCCTCTGCTAGTCAGCCCCCTGCCCAGGACCCCGGCCCCAACACCTCCTATGCGAAAACCACACCTTTGCCTCCACAATCCTCCACAGCATCCACCAATGTCTCCATGCGCAGCGTCCAGCTCGCTATACCCCAGACACTGGAGCGCAAGAGGAAATAAAGTGCAACTCACCCACACGTCCAAGCGCTCAGCGTCCACATCTCCAAATTAATCAGCCTGGAGATGCTGCCCTATAGGCTGGTAGAGACCAAGGCCTTTCGCAACCTCATGGCGACGGCCGCCCCTCGGTATTCGGTCCACAGCCGCCACTACTTTTCCAGATGTGCCATCCCAGACCTGCACAAGCACGTGTCAGACAACATCATCCGTGCCCTGACCAACGCCGTTTCTGACAAGGTCCACCTGACCACGGACACGTGGACGAGTGCTTCCGGGCAGGGCCACTATATATCGCTGACGGCACAGTGGGTTAACTTGGTGGAGGCTGGGACCGAGTTTGACCCTGGGGCTGCTCATATACTGCCGACGCCGAGGATTGCGGGGTTTACCTCGGTCCAGGTCTCAAAGGCCTACTATGCCTCCTCCTCCTCCCACCCCTCCTCCACCTCCTCCTCCGAATTACTATCCGTGGGCATGGCGCCATCAGTCGGTAGCGCTAGGTACAGCAGCAGGGCCGCCGCTAAGCGACAGCAGGCGTTGCTCAAACAGCTGTTTAGCCTAAAAGGCACACCGCCCAAGAGCTATTACAGGGCATCACGACGCAGACTAATCTATGGCTGGCACCGCTGAACCTGAAGACAGGCATGGTTGTGTGTGACAACGGCAGTAACCTGGTGGCGGCTCTGCAACTCGGCAGACTGACACATGTGCCATGCCTGCCCATGTGTTAAATCTCATAGTTCAGCGGTTCCTCAAGAGATACCCCAACCTGTCTGATTTGCTCAAGAAGGTGCGCCGCATCTGTGCGCATTTCAGGAAGTCCAGCACAGATGCTGCCACTTTCATGGCAGCGCAGCCTCCAACTGCCCGCTCACCGACTGTTGTGCGATGTGCCCACGAGGTGGAATTCAACATTAACCATGTTATCCAGAGTTTTCCAGCAGCGCAGAGCGATTGTAGACTGCCAGATGTCAACTTCCACCAGAACTGGTAGTCAGGTCAGTCAGCTTCCTCAAGTCTACAATGAAGAGTGGACGTGGATGTCTGATATGTCAGGCGCTGAGTAAATTTATGGAGTCAACACAGATGGTCAGTGGTGATGCCGCCATCATCAGCCTCACCACCCCGCTGCTTGGCCTGTTGAAATACTCTCTGGTCAGCATGAAGTCAGAAGCTTTGTGCTCATCACAAGAGACAGGGGAAGATAGCCAAAGCACCCTCAGGTCTGTTTCTCAGCGCATATCGGAGGAGGTGGAGGAGGATGAGGAGGAAGAGGAGGAGAATGTTGGCGAGACAGAAGAGGGGAGCATTGCTCAGTCCTTCACTGTTCAGCGTGTATGGGCAGAAGAAGAGGAGTTGGAGTAGGAGGAAATGGAGTGAAATCTTGCGTGTTGGGACTCTGGCGCATATGGCAGATTACATGCTAGGCTGCATATCCCGTGACCCTCGTGTTCAAAGAATTTATTCCAGCACCGATTACTGGGTATTCACTCTCCTGGACACAGGGTACAAGCAAAATCTTTCCACACTCATCCCTGGAGAGGAAAGGAGTGTGAGAATGCATGAATACCAGAAGTCCCTGGTGCACAAGCTGAAACAGTATTTCCCTTCTGACAGCGTCAGAGGGCGTACTTCTGCGGGACAAGTAGCGAGGGAGAGTAGGCGAGCAGGCAGCTTGTCCAGCACTGGCAGGGGTACGCTTTACAAGGCCTTTGCCAGTTTTATGTCACCCCAGCAAGACACTGTCACCTGTCCCCAGTCTCGGCAGAGTAGGGCTGATCTTTACAGAAAGATGGTGAGGGAGTACGTAGCTGACCATACCATCGTCCTAAATGAACACACAGCTCTCTACAACTACTGGGTTTCAAAGCTGGACATGTGGCAGGAACTGGCACCTGCCCTGCCTCTAGAGTGTTGTCTGAGCTGGTTTTCAGTGCAGCTGGCGGAATCATCACCGATAAGCGTACGCGCCTGTCGACTGACAGCGCTGACAGGCTGATGCTTATCAAGATGAATAAAGCCTGGATTTCTCAGGATTTCCATTCTCCACCAGGTGAAAGAAGATCAACCTGAATAATGTATGCATTCCTCCTCCTCATTGTCCTCCTTCTCCTCCTCTTTGTACACTAAAGCAGAGGAAACTGGCTATTTTTTTCCTGGGCCAACTGGCTATAACTATAGTACTCTATGTATTTAATTTTTCTGGAGGGCCACCCACCCGGTCCTCTGGTTTGAAAACTATTTTGGACTGCCACATACAGGCACTTTCCAAATTTAATTGTCTCCCTAGCAGCCTCCACATGTCGTCTTTATAGCTGCCTTCTACACGTTGTGTCCATTGCTACCTCCACACATCATCTCCATAGCTGCCTCCCAAAGTCGTCCATATAGTTGCCTCCATACATTTTCCCCTTAGCAAACGAGCTGTGTCAGGCAGAATTTTGGGTTGTTTTCATGGCTTCCACATCAAACTTGTTAACTTTGTCGCCACCCTGCTGTGTTATCCACAAAATATACTGCCAAACTTTTATCATTTATCGATAGTATTTCAGCACTTCTTGCACATCTGTTCACATTCCCCTCACCCGCCATAACCAAGCCAATTACTTATAAGAACAGTACTACACTTGATCTTATACAAAAAGGTTCTTAGAAGTGCTGTTGGTAGCCCCCGCCTGCTTTGAAAATTAAATTTTTTTTAAAGTAAACGCTTCTGGCCCCCAGGCCAATTTTGGGTGGGGAGGAGCCGAGAGACAGGGGCTTGGACAGGCGAAAGCTCGCCTGGCAGCGGACCGCCAGCTCCATCCCAAGATTAGGCAGCCTCAGAGGCATCCATGAATACTGCCCCTGCTGTTTCCTGTCCATTTCGCCTCCACGATCCTCCACAGTGTCCACCAATGTCTCCATGCGCAACTTTCAACTCTCTATACCCCAGACGCTGTAGCGTGAGAGGAAATACAGCACATCATCCCCTTATCAAACGAGCTGTGTCAGGCAGAATTTTCAGGTGTTTCACCAGATACATAATGGAACTCGGCACATCTGTCGCCGCCATGCTGGAGACCTGAAGTTTCAATCATAGCAGCGCAATATGGATGCCCCATACTGTCGCTCTTAATCATGGAAGTCATCTCCATGGCTGCCTCCACATGTCGTCCTCTTATCAAACGAGCTGTCAGGCTCATTTTTCGGGTTTTTCACCAGATACGTTATGGAACTTGGTCACTATGTCAAAAATCGTACTTCAAGTACTAAAAAGTAATTCAAAGTGTAAATCTTTATTAATACATCTAGAGTATTGGACATTAAAAACACACGTTAAAAACCACACTAACAAACAACATGGTGGTGGTCAATTCATTATCCATAGTACAAAATAACAAGTCATGTAAACATACCAAATTAATCCATATATATAAAGAGATAAGGGCTGTGCTGAGCACAAAATTGTAGAGTCTACCCAGGTAATACCACAAGTGTCAAAGAAAAGTACCTGTGCCGCAAGTCAATAAGCCCCAGACCACCACCACCGCACCCCGATGCGCGTTTCGCCGTCGCTTCCTCAAGGGGGTGTGCTGTAGCAAGGCGGGGGGAGGATATATCTACCCTCACACCCATAACCAGCTGACAATTTATACACTAAGCACTTTATTCAGATTATGACTTACTAATATATACACAGCTTTTGGGTCATTTTATTCTCCCACTAGCTAGACCACGTCCTTACATTTTTTGGCTATAAATAAGGTTTTTATATTCTTTGGCGCAAAATATGTGATATTGAACACACACAGGCACTCAATTCAATATTCGGACACAGTCACATATATGGACACATCTCGTTCCATTACGAGAATGATTTGTCTCCATATATATCCCATTTCTATTACACTCCCTTATTCATATGTATATATTTTTTCATGATAATAGAGAAGCTTTAAACAAGGGCACAATTACACAGTTTTTGGTATACTATATAAAAATAAATTTTATTTTTGTATGTTTTTTTGCTTTTCTCTCACTTCACGTTTTGACATGCACATGATCAATTAATAAATAATTAATAGTCCATGATATAAATGTATAACGAGCCACTTTTTCACATCATCTACACAGTAATACAAGTCTACTATATTCATAATTACAGCGGTCTCCCATATACACCGGATGTGACCATTTTGCTGTGCCCTGCACACATTGTAACAACCTCTTGTTTCCCTGTTCTGTATATACTCACCTCTAGGTTTTTTTCTTCGGTATGGCCCGTGCCCACACTCCTTGCCAGCACCTAAGATGTTCACATAGGAAATCATTTTGGCGCTTCTTGCTCACCTCCTTTGGTTCCTCTCTACCGCCTTAACCAGGCAAAATACTGATGCATACAGTGCTACACATTATCCTCGCCAAAAGGAATTTTTTAAATTGGTTTGAAGCCTGAGTCCATTTGGGGTATGTCGCCATGCCACTCTCTAGCCTGCCGCTGCTGCCGTTACATCTGCATGCCGTCTTCTATAGTGTCAGGGTCAATTATTGGATGTTTTAGATGCTATCTAGCCTCATTCGGTCACTCTGTCATCGCCATGCTGTTGCCCATAATCTTGGCATAATGGTGCAATTAAGCAGCCTCAGAGGCATCCATGCATGCTGCCCCTGCTGTTTCCTGTCCATTTCCATGGTGTTTCCATCATTTTCTGATGTTTCCAGGTGTTTGGCCAAGCTTCCCTGTTCAGACCCTTGGTCCCCTTGAAAAAAGCTTGAGTCTCCCATTGACTTCAATGGGGTTCGTTATTCGAGACGAGCAATCGAGCATCGGGAAAAGTTTGTCTCGAATAATGAGCACCCGAGTATTTTAGTGCTCGCTCATCTCTAATCATTAGCAATGGAAACATATATTATATAAATATATGAATGGTCCATACAAAAAATATGGTGGTAAGTTGTTTGTCAAATCAATAGAGGAAGGGGCACTGCCACCGTCTGGAAAAAATCAAGGTTTAATAACCAGAGGTGACAGGGCTTTTTTTTACAATGAGAACTGTCAATCTGTGGAATAGCCTGCCTCAGGTGCTGGTTACAGCAGGGACAGCAGAGAGCTTCAAGAAGGGTCTAGATGCCTTTTTACACCTAAATAACATTGATGGTTATATTATATAGAATTGTTTCCCCTAAATCCCTTCCTCAAGCAATCCCTTTCCTTCCTTGGTTTAACTTGATGGACAAGTGTATAAACTATACACTACAAACTATGATACTATGAAATGTTTATGTATTAGCTTGGTAGGGTTATGCTGGTAGAGATTCTAGAGACTCCTCGAGGCAAATCAAATCAGCTTGAGAAGAGCCTGTTTCCTTTTACATTACCAAACTTTTGTAGGATGGGTTCAATCATTTGACAATAATTAACAATTAGTGACTTGATAATTTTGGGTATCATGTTGCATATGAATACCTCTGGGTAAGTAATTTATCACAGAACATTGTAAACAGAATAATGGTATGAGGTGCAAGTTTAGAGAAACAAGTAAATTAAACATGTGTTACATGTAATATATAGTAAATTCCGTCGAGAGAATATAAGAACAGTCCACTTAGGATTGGTCCAAATACAGTCACAGGTAAATATTGCAGGTACTAACTAATTACCTGGCCAATAGCAGAGAATAGTCCACATGGAGTTCTCCACATCATCATGTAGCGGTTAAATGTTGGATCAACAGCAAATGGACCTTTAGGAAGCTAGCTCAGAATCTCTATTGGAAGATGGATGCTTAAGGGATCTAGCAGTAAGGACCAGGTTAGGTTTGTGGACAACATGGGTAAAAACATCTTTCTAAAGCAAAAATGTCACCAAACCTCCATTTAACCCCTTAAGGACACAGGGTTTTTTTCGCTCATTTCTGGCTCTTCCCCTTCAAAAATCCATAACTTTTTCAGTTTTCCGTGTGCACACCTGTGTGAGGGCTTATTTTATGTTATGATGTTATTTATTATTCTATGCCATATACTGGGAAGCAGGAAAAGAATTCCAAATGTGGAAAAATTAAAAAAAAACGTTCTTGTGGGCTCAGTTTTTACAACTTTCATTCTGCGCTCCAAATAACACCTATACTCTATTCTTTGGTTCTGTGCGATCGTGGTGATACCAAATTTATATAGGTTTTATTGTGTTTTCATAAGTTATGAAACAATAAAACGAATGTGTATGAAAAAGTAAAATAAAATGTTGCCATCTTCTGACGCTAATAACTTTTTCACACTTGGTTGTATGGAGCTGTGTGATGGGTCATTTTTTGCGAAATGAGCTGATGTTTTCATTGCTACCATTTTGAGGACTTTGCAATATTTTGATAACTTTTTATTAAAAGTTGCATTTCGACGTTGGTCGCCATTTCCCGTTCCAGAGGTCACCGCCATCAATAACCGTTTTTATATTTTGATGGATCGGGCATTTGGGGACGCAGTGATATCTATTGTGTTTGTGATTGCAGCAATATGCAGCATAGCCCATCTCTGTATGAAGAGGGCTCAGCACATATGCGCCAGAGACCAGGTGCTCAGTGTAAGGGTTCTTTCACAATGACGTTGCTTTTGACATCTGTAGTTCAGCATCTTCACAATTTTTCCACTGATCCATTGTCTGCAGAAAAAAAAAGGAAACCATTTCTGAACTTTTCACAGATGCAGGTCATGGAAGGCAATAAAAGTCTCCACAAGGGTCCACAAAGAAAATGAAAGGTTTGTTTTGTTTCACTGATGAGGTTGGGGAACCAGGTGCTGTGTTTTCTAACCAATGTTAAAACTCAGACAAAAAAAGCAAAACAGAAATGACACGCAATGGACAGGCATCAGATATGCATCAAACATAGCAATGTAAATTTTCTTATATTGTGTGTCAATAAATCAGACCAAATTTGTACTTGATGTGGTAAGTTTTTCCCACCTAACTGATCTTGGTAGGGGAACACCAGAGCCTATTGGAGATGTGTGGACTGCTGTCCTTAGCCTAGATAGAAAAATGTTTACTTTTTTAACCCAAATGTAGCTTTCTTATGCCTGTTCACGATTCCTAGAGAGGAGATGGTTCAAATCTGGGTGTCCTGCTGCTAGGAGCATCTGAAAGAGCATTACTTATAAGGACTTTCTAATAGTGCTCAGAAGAATACTTCTGTCCTGGATCCTGAAAAATAACCCAATATAAATATATGGAATTGCAATATAAACAATGTTCCTTAAATAAACCTTTATTTCACTCAATAAATAAGACTGAATACAATATCAACTGTAGGAAAACTTCCCTTATCTATTACACATCTATTGCATTAGGTAGTCCACAGGCTGGATTTGACAGACCCACCAAAGTGCAGAGGACTAGAGTATCAAAGTTGAATATTATGCAAGGAGACCCTCCCCTTCATGCAATTGTAGCACACAGTATATTATTGTAGCACACAATTGTGTGGCACTGGCTTTATCTTCACAAAAGTCTCTTAAGATGATCCTTTTGTACAATCCAACAAACTTGACCAATACATGCAATTAAAAATCAAACTCCCTCATGAGAAAACGACCTTTAACCTCCCATGGTATTGGAGGTAAAAATACAATTAAATACAAGTATTTTTAGGAGGACCAATATCAGCTTATGTAAGGTTGTGCACTTGAACTTTCATAGTTTCAAGTTTTGTAAACCTCTAGAATACATGAATAGAAAGCATTTCTTAAAACCTTTGAAACCAGTGATGTCTAGATTCCCCTCTCATTTTGTGCAGAAACATGCCAATATGTTAACATGGGAAGAAATACAAATTAAATCATTGGATAAAGCATTATTTAAACTGGACTGAGATTCAGGAAAGTAGCCAGTCGGTTTAGTTAATTAAGGTCTTTCTCAAGGTTAGAAATACAGTACAAAGAGCAGAAGTTCTTTTCAATTATCTTACAATAAGCTTGTACGTTTTCATATATTTTAACAGTACAAAAAGTCAGAGGTATTCATTCTTTATTGTCTGTTCTTTTCATTTCCCCTCAAAACTGACAAATGCCAGAATAACTGAAAAGACATGAAAATTAAAGTAATTTTTTCATTTTTTCTCATTCAGTGTAACGTAAAGATTATGTTCCGAGGAGCCTTATTATTGCAACTAATTAAGATATATAAATTAAAGCAGTATAATCAAGTGCCTTTTCTCAAAACTCCAGAGCACATACAAGAAGACATTTTTTTTTTATTGCCAATTCTCTATATGAGTGTTAAAAATGTCTCAATTTTAGTGCAAGTTATTCAAGGTACGTTATAAACTTGAACAGACATGCAATTTATTCTAAACAGAACAAAAAAGGACTTCTTACAAACTATAGAGAAGGAAAGTGGATTTGTAATTATTGTTTGGGGTTTTCAAATCAAAGAAATAAGGGTCTAATGTTTTCTTGGAACCTTGTTTGAAAGTTGCTCTGTGGAGATCAGTTCTATACACATTTTTTTTAAAGAGTCTACCACCTCTTCGATTATTATTTTTGTTCATTGTGTGGTTTCGGAGAAATTCCCATTTAAATTTTTATACTGTTTATGCATCATGGTCATATCTTTAGCACGTGGAGCACTGTTTTTTTCTGCCTGGAGCAAAAACCATTTCCTCAGAGAAGAACTGGACTTGTTTTGTGGGAAGCATGGACTGACATGCTTATTACCTTATTACCATACCGATTAAACAGGGAATATCTTGGAAATTACAAAATGGACAGAGATAATAAAGGTTTGTCAGAAATCACAGTGCACGACTCCACAACATGCTACCAGCATATGCCAGCCTATGGAAGCAAACTTTTCGTCTTTCATGCTTTAAGGGGCTCAATAAAGTTCTCATCACAGATACTGTAAATTGAGAGGTTTAGAGCTTTTCTGAGTCAGCACAACATATTTTTTTTTAAACACTCATCAAACTCCCTCTGTAACTTTACATGATTTGTTCCCTCGTGGTTATGGTTTCTTAAATTACTTTTCAATAATACCACTGACATGTGGTGTGGGAATTCTAAATGGGATAAAATAGTACAAAATGTGTTATTGCCAAAATAACATCCTGCACAATGCCATGCTGGTATTTAGTGTGTGTTTGTGTGTGTGTGTGTGTGTGTGTGTGGTGGTGGTGGGGGGATCTATCACGCAGCTCTATGACTGTCTTTGGAGCTCTGCTGCCTTTCAGATTTATTAAAGATGTTTTTTGCCCTTGATAAATCTGTTGTTGCTGTTCCTATTTTATGTGGGTTGTTTGTCAGAGTTGCAAAAAAAGTCGCTGCACAATATCCAGGGGGGACTGAGTCAAATTGTACCAAAATTAAATGGTAATTCGCCATACACAATTAAATCCCATTGTGAACGTTTGTCTGACCGCAAATCTGGCAATATGTCTGGGTCAGGTGGCTGAACTGGACCAACAGGTCTTCTCTTCTCTAATCAGGCTCCTTCTCAGTTTCAAAGAGAGCTTCTTGTTTTACCACTACAGATGAGTGGAACCGATGATTCTGTTTGGATTCATCCCGCGCGTCCCAGACATATTGCCGGATTGGTGTGGGGGAAAGTCTTTTGTTTGTCCCAAAAAGTTATTCTTACTCTTATTGTGTAGTGTTTAAATATTACTTGGTGATAATAAAGTACTGAGTATAGGGGTTTTGCAAGTAGAGAAATCACTTCCATCCTTTAAAATGTTGACTAATGTTTCATACTGAAAAAAGGATTGGTAGATATTTTTAACAATAGTTTGGATTTGGCTAACCTCTGTGCTAAAAGTATCTACAAGAGTGGATTTTGACACAGATTTGGTATTCGATAACACTTTAGTTTTGAATAAATCTGTTTGTGACTTTTTTAACTTGTATTTTTGGCCCTATTCAGACAAGATTGGGCTGCACAGATAGATACGTGCCTAACTTGTTTCGTGAAAAAACCCCTTTATCGCGATCCTGGTTTTTTAACCCTTTAGGAGTCATGGTCAGACATGATCCAGCAACTAAAGAGGCCATCCACCGCTCCCCCCAGTGATGGCCCACCCGCCCACCGAGTAATGGGGTGCTGATCATCTCCATGGCAGTCCTGGGGTTCAATAAAGGACCCCAGAGCTGCCTTACTTGACTGCCTGCTGGGTCATCAGTATGGCAGTGTATTAATTTGAAAAAGTTATCAGATGATCACTTGCTCAAGTTCCAGAGGGGGATAAAAAAAGTGAAAAAAGTAAAAAATAAAAAAGTTTTAGGACAATAAAATTTCATTCACAATAAAAGCCCCCTAAATTCTCCATGTAGGGTAAAATTGCCAACCACAATAAAAAGTGAAAATCACAACAGCACATATTACCTTGTCCGTAAGAACCTGTGCAATAAAAATCATTACTATAATAATCTTTATTTATATAGCGCCATCATATTTTGTAGCACTTTACAAATCATAGGGGACAAATAAAAATATAATAAAACACGACAGAGCACAAACATTCATATGGAACAAAAGGAGTGAGGTCCCTGCTCGCAAGAGCTTACAGGCTTTAAACCCTGCATGGTCAATACCTTAAAAAAATACACTCAAGTCAACCTTACTGACCCATAGAACATAAGTAACAGGTTAGCTGTGCTATTTGTGATCATGTGTGAGATATTACTGTATTCTAGAGAAACTGGGTAACAAATTATGGAGTGTGTTTGCTTTTTTAACTCCTTCTAAAAATTTGGGGGCTTAAGCAAGGTTTTTTTGGAAAAAGTTTTACTTACCCAAGCCAAGGTAATTACTTTCTATAAAACATCTGAGGTGGTAAAAAGCTCAATGTAAACCTTGATAAATTCTCTAAGTCATGTAGTTTCCAAAAATAGGATAATTTATTATGGTGGTTCTCTGTTCTCATAGTTTAAGAACTTTTCAATTGTGTAATGGCACCTTAAAACAATGTCATCAAAATCTGCCCTCTAAAAGCTCAATGCCTCATTTTGTTTTGTGCACTGCTGTGGGCCCCTAAAGTAGTTTACATTGACATGTAGGGTTTTGCCCTACTCATAAGAAACTGCACAACAAAATCTTATGTGTTTTCACATTTTATCCCGCAATAACATTTTATAGGATTATAATTTTATTGTCAAAATGTAAAAATTCCAAATAGAACCTCCATTATATTTTAATTCTTAAAGGGTTAACAGGCTTACCAAAAACTGTTATGAATAGAGAGGAGTGCAGTTTTAAAATTGGGGTGATTTGTGGGGAGTTTCTGATAAAAAGAACTTTTAAAAACCTTATGAAGATGAATTGTCCTCTACAAAAAATTTCTTAAAAATGTTTTCGCTGTTCAAACTGTAAGCCTCCTAGTCTCCTATTAAATAAATTTACATATAAAAAATAATTTAGCACAAAGCAGACATATGATTAGTTAGCAACCACTTGGGGTAGTTAGACTAACTGCATGATGAGCAGAACATTTAGAAATCAGAAAATCACAAATATTTCTAAATTCTCACCAAATTTCTAAGTGCAAAAAATGTAAACTAAAATATATATTTCATGTGAAGTACAACATGTCATGAAAGGACAGTCTGAAAAAAAACTCAGTACGATAAAATGTTCCAAAGTTATTGCTGTAAGGATCAGGGGTTATGTACCCACTGTATCACCATGAGCAATGACTGGCACTTGGGAGCGGAGACTAAGTGGCACCCAGTTGGTTTAATATGTGCATCACCCCATGCCAATGAATGGGGTAGGTGTCACAAAACTGTATCTCTACATGTCAGTAGCTACCTGGTGAGATTGATCACCTCATTAGGTTGTCTCTAGCGTAGGAAACTCGGTAATTGCAGCTGTGCAATTCTGCCGGGGAGGTCATGAGTTAACTATACTGTCCAATTAAATGCTCTGTACTTGCTGTAAGGAAAGCTGGTTGGACACAGTGGGGGTCATTTACTAAGGGCTCGATTTGCATTTTCCCGACGTGTTACCCGAATATTTCCGATTTGCGCCAATTTTCCCTGTATTCCCCCGGGATTTTCGGGCCTGCGAAAATTACATCCGATGACTGTGGCGCATCGGCGCTGGCATGCACGCGACGGAAATGGGGGGGCGTGTCCAAACGAAAACCCGACGGATTCAGAAAAACCCGCGCATTTTAAAAAAAAGTGTCGTGGGACTCGCGCTTACCTTCACTAGGAATAGGCCGTCGAACTTCAGTGCATTCCGGTGGGCCTCGGGGAACTTCAGCGCAGCAGCGCTACCTGGTGGACGTCGGAGGAACTACCTTAGTGGATCCCGGACGGACCCGAATCCACCGGAGAACGCGCCACTTGATCGCGAATAGACCAGGTAAGTAAATCTGCCCCAGTGTTTGCTACCTCACAAGGGAAGGAGAGGTGGTCCACATCAGGACTCTGTTCCTTTTTTAATCAAATATTTTTATTAGGCTTTTACATTTTTTAAAACATAGACATTACAATTCAAGCCAGAAAAATCACATAAAACATGCATAACCCCCCCTCCCCCAAGCATTGCAGGTATCACTACATGACAGGATATACAGACATATACATAATATAATTCTAGATACAGCATGTGAATGGCAGCGTGCGCGAGCATACACATAAGAAGGTGAAGACCATATTTTATATCACAGTGTGTACTACTCCTCGGCCCAAGGCTGACAGATAGTAACTAACACTTTCACGCAAATTTAGAAGCGCTCTATTCGGCAAGTCTGGCGCATCCATCCACCTGCCCCACAGTTTCTCACATTTTTTTGGGCATTTACGTTTTAAATATACACCCCACTCAAGTCTGATAATGTTATTGACCTTTTGTACAAATTCTTTTTTAGTAGGAGGTGAATTATGGATCCACTTGCCTGCAATAGCTTTCCGAGCCAAATATAACAACTTTAGAATACACTATTTGGTCCACCTCCTCCAATTCAATGATGCCCAACAGGCATACCCTTGGGTACGGCTCCAGGTCAACGGACAGGTCCACCCTGATCACTTGAAGTACTTCCCTCCAGAATCTGCCCAACGTCCCCTATTCCCACATCATATGTAACAAATTTTCCTCAGCCCCAGAACAAGGAGGACAATTGGAGTCCAATTGGAGGACAATCGGGTGAACCCCTATTTTGTTAAGCAGACTCAGCGTCCTATACACCCTGTGTAGGAAGCTAATTTGTGACATTAGGACTCTGTTCCTACATAACCAACCCAGCCTTAAGATAGCAGGCTGATAGCAGGCGTAGTCCCTCTTTAAGAACACAGCTTACCTCCAGTCTCTATTCTTCGCTTGATGCCACTTGGCTGTCAAAATGTACTCCGGTTGGGAATTATAGATGTGGCACATGCAATTTTTGTCGTTTCATCATACAAACTAAGTTTATCAACCTGAGTGGTTCATTACATGAAGTTAAGTCCTTCATCAATTGTAGATCCACATTTGTAGTCTATGTCATTATTTGCCCTTGTCAATATAACTATATTGGTAAAACCATCAGGAATCAATTCACCAAGTCCCGTGAACACTGTCACTCAATTAGTACAGGTAAAGGCTGCCCCCGCTTGATTAACTATGTCAGAGAAAAACATGGGAGTAATCCTGAAGTGCTTAGATTCGCAGGCCTTGAGAAGGTGTTAGTACACCCCCGGGGAGGTGATCGCCCTAAAACTCTTTTACGCCAGGAGGCAAAACTTATCCTGAAATATAATGCATTAGTTACTATGGGGCTAAATGATAGAAATGACCTAAGCGTATTCCTATAATTGAAACGCTTATAGAGTGACTACATTATATAGATATATAGACTTGGCATGGACACTATGTCCCCTATTATCTGTCCCCGTTATCTGTCCCCTATGTATACATCAAGGGCTTATATACTCTAATATGGCCTCGTCTTTTTATCTGGCTTCCTTATTGGTCTGGCGTCCTCCCGTTTTTTCCCTTTCCTCCTTTTCTTCTTTTCCGTTTTTCTATTGGTTATTATTTCTCACTTACCTTGTCCTTCAACCCTAAGTTGTGTTCCTCCTGTACCGTATCTGCATTTCCTTATTGTCCAGCTGCAAGAACTCTATTAACTTGAAATAGTAGGTACTAATATGCATCTTTCTATGGTCGGAACCCAGCTGTTATTGTATTCACTTGGTTAAGTGAATAGATGTCATATTCGAATGTAAGCAACTGTTGTTTTTAACATTTTATTGTTGGGTATATTTCGATACCTTGTTTGTATACTGTTCCCAAGGCAATGCGAACCCGAGGCAGGTATATCAGCTGTTCCCGGAAGTCTCGCGTTGCCTGAGGTTTGAGAAAGCGCACCCCGCGTGAAACGGCCCGTCACCCTGGCGTGCATCTTCCCTGCTATGAATTTTTCCTACAATAAAGCGAACATTGTCCCTGATACCTGTGAGTGCTGCATGCTACTTTTCCCTGTTGAACTCTTGGTTGATCGCTATATCTGGCGAGCACCGCGTTTGGGACGCCTCACATGCAATCCGGTTCACAACTTCGGCTCTCGGACCTGAAGTTCACTTTGATGTGATGTTTGAATGTGGTGGTGCCAGTAGCCTGTATTTCTAGTCGATTGCAAACTTTGATATATCTCTGAACAAAAAATGGTTGGTGCTCTCTAAGTTCTTTATCCAATGTCATCACAATTCATATATATACCACATGGATGGTACATAACTTCTCTCTGCACCATAACATAGGGCAAAATGCATTTATGGGTTAAGCATACAATTAAAATGTGTGGAATGATCAAAATAAAGCTTTATGTTTGTGCATACACGATCTACAGGGCTAATTCCTAATGCACATTTATAAAAATGTTTTAGGTAGTCAAATTGTATTCAATAAACAGCTTCAGTCAAAGATCCCATTTTAGTTATACCACTTTTCACTGTCTAAATCTCTTAAGATTGCAGGTTACTAAGCTGTCAGACAAACTATTTAGAGGATACAGGACAGAAAATTCATAATCTGTGCAGACATCTATTTGACATTCTTATAAATCACTGCATCCTACAGTTGGAGACTTCATTGATCAGCTGAGCCTTGATCGCTATAAAAATTCTTTGCTCAGCTAGGCATGAAGTCTCAAGTACTTTAGTAAGTCCTTAACTAAAATTGTACGTGCTGTACTAAAGCAGAACTTAAATCCATGTTGTTTTTTTAGAATCTATACATTTTGAAACTAAATAGTTTTTTACGCTATTTTAAAAATAAAATATGTTAAAAAATATTGGAGAAAGTGATTACACTTTAGTGAATGGCATGTGCTGTAACTGCTGAGGCTAGTGATAGGCTCTGCTGTCACAGGTACAATGTATAAGCTGTTGTCACCTTCGGTCCGACCAGCTTTTTCCCCCAGATGTCACATAAACACTGTTTATAAAATCATCTTTTATAGTCTGAGGAAAACTGAAGCCCTGGAGACCAGAATTATGCCACTAAGTATATAAGTAAGGGTTGAACTCTAGAACGGAGTGTATTTTTATGCAAAAGTTGTCTACTGGGGAGTTCTATGTGTTTTAATGTTTTAATCTCTGGAAACCCTCTTAACCCCTTCATTACTGCCAAAGAGGTATAAATATACTATTTGCAGATGCCCCGAGCAGAAAGCATATTTATAAATGCCATGACAGTGAACAAGCAACAATTTCCTGAACCCTGGCACATAGAAACACAATTCTGGCGTTATATTCCCCTTTAATAACTGGTTGTTTATAGCTGATTCACAGAACCAGAGATATACACTTAAATTTGTATACATTTATATCACGTTAAAGAGGGAATCTCCTGTTTACTATGACACTAGAATTGTGATTCTTGGTGCAAGTGTTCAGGCGTTTGAAGTGTGCCCCCCCCACCCTCCCCACACACACAGCCCATCAGCTGAATGTTGAAAAAGCTGCAGGAATGATTTTTACCTTGCAGAAGTACATGCGCCCTCTACATCTGTAAGTGAACCTGTAAAAGGGTGGCAAAATAATTCTGTACATGCTTATAACATTTTTGTAAAAGTTACTGCTCATTAAAAAAAAACATCAAACGTGATGTCACTTCAAAAATGTCAAAAAGCTTATTTTTTCACATTTGTAATCAAGTATTGGCAAATTTTATAAAGAACTAAATATGCAATCACATACATGATTTCACATACATGATAATTTCTATTAATATTATTATATCATTTATCTTTAAGTGTCAAAATAGGTATGGCAACTTCTGACACCAGGCAATATGCAGTCAATTTGTAAAGTCATAATTCTTACTGCAGTTGTATAAAGCATTTTTTAGGAATAAAGCTGCTTAGTGTGTATATTAAAACTAGAGAAGTTTTCTGTATGTCTCTAAATTTCCTGCAACGTAACATAATGTCAAATCAAACCACCTATCAAAAAAGGGTCAAGCATCCAGCACAACATACACTAGCTACTGGTGGGACTTTTAAAATATCATAGAATATATATTAATCTTGTTTTGTATAGCACATTATGCCATTTTTTATACTTTGCAACCTGACAAAGGCTTCAGTATAACAGTTTAGCTTTTTCAATAAACTTTAGTAACAAAAGTAGGCCTCTGATCCTGGACGGCTGGCTCTACACTTTACTTTATTCTTTGGTTTAGTACAATCTTGGGGATATCAAATTTATATAGGCTTTATTATGTTTCAGTAGATTTTTGTTGGATGAGATTACGTTTTCATTGCTACTATCATGGGGACTGCATGACCCTTTGATCACTTTTTATTAAATAAAAGGGAATAAGAGATTTTAAATATTGATAGATCAGGACTCCTGGGACATGACAATACCTAACATCTTTATGATTTTTATTGTTTCTTTATTTTACATATTTTTTATTTTAATTTTTTTTACTTCTTTATTGTCTAATGGATCCTACCATATACTGCTTTGCTACAGTATAGTAGAATATGGGGATTTTGCACATTATCTGTGACAATGTGCCCTTGTTACATTGTAACAGATCTTTAGAAATGACTCTGATACCACAACCAAGATGGTGCCACTGTCTGTTGGATAAAATAAGAAAAAATCACTTGTTTTTTAAGTGTGGACGGATATATAATCATTCCTAAGGTAATAACTAGATCACGGTAAGGGTAATAGGGGGTCGTGAAAAATGTGTACAATACGAAAGCATCTAGTTGGTTAATCTAAGGTAATCAGAGATGTATGAAGGAAGGTAACTAATCTCAAGCGTAAACATGTACAAAAATCTGTACAAGATATGTATATGAAAACCATGTACAAAAAAACAACGTCTAGATCACGGCTAATATACTGTAGATGACTGTAGATGTTGCAGATGGTGGGTATAGAAAGGAATGAAGAACCACAATGCAGGAGCAGACAGGTAATACACGTACCGATTCAGGGTTACAGTTTCAGGTAACTAGAGCAATGTTGATCATAATTTATCAATGCGATAAAAAAGCAGAAACAGGAGGGTGATATCCAGGTATCGATGCAGAGTCACAGTGTCAGGTAAGTAGAGTAATGTTAATGTATCAATATGTCAAGGTCAATCGACTTTAGGCTTGTGCCTACAGTAGGAGAGAGAGAGGGAGAAGCATAGCAAATATATATGTAAGTGAACACAGAACAAGTACTCAGCAATGAGGATAACGGACGTTGAATGTATAGTGTATATAGCACACCGGAATGGGTCCGCTGTGCTCGTGTTGGCGGGGGTTTTTAAAGCCGGTTATGTGTTGGACAGGGTTATGTAACACTGCCGGGGCGGCCCATCATAGTACAGAGTCGCGCGCGCACATTGGAATTTGTGGCGCACAGACTGGGTATGCACCATGGAGAAGGACACGGTCAACAGACCTGGTAATTAGTGGTGCATGCACAATGGAGATGGTGGCACACTGGATAATGTGCACAATCACTATGTCAGAGAAGAAAGAGGGAATGAATGCAAGCTGGATTTTAGTGTATAGGAAAAATGTGGTAAAAGTGGGCTAAGGATTATATAGAAATGGAATGCAAGAGTAATGCTGATGGATGGCTATAATTATGTGTGATGGATATAATCTTACCAAGTAGCACCCAGGAAATCTAATGAATCTGGAAAGAATATATTAATGAAATGTTAAGATTGTAGAGGTAGATCACAATACACATAATGACAAGTATACAGATAATCATCACATTCCACTGGTAGCCCATTTAAAATGCAAGTGTTCCACAGCCTATTCCTCTTATTTTAGTCAAAGGGGTTGGGTTCCAAGACTGTTGCACATCCAATTACAAGAGGTGCAGACCATTGTTTGACAACACTGTCTGTTACATGTCACCATCAGCTTTGTTGGTGTCATGTAAAAGGTTACTGTATACACTCGAGCATAAGCTGAGTATAAGCAATTTTTGTGCTGAAAATTTCCCACTTGGCTTCTACTCGGGTATATAAAAAAATAAATAAACTGACTACTCACCATTCCGATGCTCTGGGCAGCTCCTCTTCTATTTTCATGTGTGGGGCACCTGATGCAGGCGCACATGAAGAAAGAAGAGGTGCTGCCCACAGAGATGTCACGGACGTACTGCACACATGGAGATAGAAGAGGAGCTGCCCGGGGCGTCGGAATGGTGAGTAGTCATTTTATTTTTTTTACTGACAGGCTATACCCTACATGGAGCTGGCAGGTGATATATACTAAAAGGGGGGCTGGCTATATACTTCAATGGGCTGGCAGGCTATACATTACAGTTGGCTGGCATGATACATATTATAGGTGTTGGCAGGCAATATACTTCAATGGGCTGGCAGGCTATATACTGCAGTGGGCTGGCTGTCTATATACTACAGTGGGCTGGCTGTCTGTATACTACAGGACACTGACAGGCTATATACTACAGGGGCTGGCTGTATACTACTGGTGGCTTGCTGGCTATATACTGGAAGGCTGTGACCAATGCATTTCCCACCCTTGGCTTATACTTGGGTCAATAGGTTTTCCCAATTTTTGGTGGTAATTTTGGCTTATACTCGGGTCGGCTTATACACAAGTATATACACATACGATTGGTGCCACCACTGATCGTGGGAGTTAATTCTGGGTGTTTGCTTCATTAGGCAGTAATGTGTCTGAAGAGAGCTCGGTTAGGGAACATCATGGTGGCTTAAGGGTTTAATGATCTTATTTTAAATGAATACTGTGTTTGACTTAAAAACTCTTACAAAACTCAAAGTGCTGCAAAGATACACCAGACCCAAAACACAGAAACTGACTTACTTCCTGTTCAGGCCTTATGAAGCCTCTATTTAGCATTCAGGCTGGACTTCACCTTTTCAGTACCATGGTGGGGCAGAGTCTTCCCTGGAGTCTAAGTTGAATATGATAGCATTCTGGGGGGAAACATACAAATAATGCATATGCAAATAACATTGAGTGGATCCAAAACGCAAAAAGTTCAGCTTTGTACCAAACATTGCAGGTTCTGGTCTACTGGACCCGACCCCCAACTTCAATAGAAGTTCTTTTATTAAGCAGATTAGATCATACATATTTCACGATGTTGTGCATAGATTGCCATTGATTTGGTGTACTCAGTTTGTTGCTGGAATGAGAAAATATTCTAGAATCTTGGGAGGAAACCCAGGTAAACATGAGAGAAATTTACTGTTACAACTGTACGTTCTAATGGCACAAATTAACTCACTATCCTAGTGATTAAACAGTAGATTAAAACATGTAGATTACGGAAATACCTCTTTTAAATAGTTTAAGTTTTTTTCCCAATTTTAGTGAATAAAAAGTAAGCCGGCATTTACCGTGCAGGTCCAGTAATGATTCTGTTTTATTATACAGCTTGTTACAGATGCGGTGATACCAAATATGGGGGGTGGGGGTTGCGCATTTCTGTTTTTTATACTTTATTAAGTATTTGTATGGTAAAGTGACATTTTAGCGGCTTATATTTTTATATATTTATTTTTTAGTTATTCAAATGTTTAAACTTTACTTTCTTAACTTGTACCAGCAATGCTCTGATCGCTGGTTCAAGTCCAATACACTGCTCTACAATACCAATTCATTGTAGAGCAGTGTAAACTATCTGAGCATGCAGACGTAGACCACAAGGCTGCCCAGAAGTGGTCCGGATACCCTGGTAAGCGGCACCGTGTCGTGTAAAGGGCTAACACTCGCAATTGGAGACGGCTCCGAACGCTCGTGTTAGAGCACGGTGTCAGCTGTTACAGCTGTCCATAAGCCAGTGCTAGAAGTGGAAAGTTATAGAACTTTCCTGTGCGGGAATTATCTTCTCGCAAGGACGTACTACAACGTCCTAGTGCGGATAGGGGTTAATGTAATCTACTGTAAGTGAACCCCTTATTAATTGTACAGAACAATTGAATTAATGATACTCTATAAATAATTAATAACAACCTACCCAGAGCATGCTAATTATTTTAATGTTAAAGCTGTGCTTGAACATGCTTCAATAAATAAACCCTAATAATAACCAATCGGTTTATCAAATGTTAATATTAACCTTCATAGCTTAAGCATTATTTTCCTTGATTAATATTTCCCACGGAAGTTGTTCACATATACATTATCAAAAAGAAAGGCTCTATAAATGACAGATGGTAAATGTGTTTCACACACAACAAAAGAACAGCAGTAATGTTATTAAAGTCATCTTTGGTTCCATTTCAACATTTGAAAGTGTGACCTATGGGTGAATGAACAATGTTCTAATAACAATGATGCCAAATAACCATTTCAAGAGTATATACCCTTAACTGAAAAGAAGCTCCTTTTGTGTCTAAAGGAAATATGTTTATCTTACATTTTATCTTGGTTGAACTAAGGACCAATGCGATAAAAACCATTGATAAGCTCTTCACCCCTTTTGTAACTGAAGGTCTTTGATGAAAAGTTGCCCAAATCAAATTTATCAATTTTTAAATTAAACATTTGTAAAGGTTAATAACTCTTTATAACTTCGACTAAAGATATTTTTTGCAAAATCACAAACCCTTTTTAGTGAATATAAAAGAAATATTGGCTTACAGATACATTATAAAGGTGTCACATACTCTTTAGCAAAGAATGTTATTGGCAGATCCATCTAAATAGATCAGGTTTCAGGGATCTGTGCTTGAAAACCACTCCCAGGATCAAGCTCAGTGTGAGTTTGCGTTCAGTGTTTGTTCAGCTATGGATTCAGTGATGGACGGCCAAAACTGTCAGCTGCTGGTGGCAGCGTTCATGAACTTCTTTATATATAGCCAAAGAAATGAAATCCTGAAAGATCCAGGAATCACAATAGTGCTACACACATGAGAACACTCATGAAAATATACCCAAGAAAACATGTGTCAAGTAGCAAAAAGAATCCAATTTTATTTGTAGAAAAATATATACATACAAATCAGGAACATCAAACGGACAAAAATAAAAACAACTAAAAAGGGAAACAAATATATGCTCCCATATGCGAAAGTCACAGCAGGTACCTGGTACCTGATAAAAGCCAGTACACCTGCTGATAGAGCCCCCGAATGCAACACTACACAAATTAAGCTTTATACCAATTAACAACAGATGATATAAACGTGACGATGCAGGAAAGAAGATATGCTCGTAAGCTGTATATAAATAACCCTAAAATAGGAATAGCAACAAAATGCCTGCTGAAAAATGGATAACAATAAAAAAGGTGCCTGCTGAGTAAAGAAAAAATGTTACCATAAGATCTGTAGTGTGCAAAAAGTGGGGTCCCAACACAACCCCCTCGCGAGTAGCGGCTTCCTCAGGGGTGCCCAGGTGATGTAATGCCCTCGTATAAATACCTGCTGGGGGGTGTCGCTGATGCAGTGCCGGTGTGTGCACTGGGCGTCATGGCGACAGCCATGTCGGCATCGGTAGGGAAGTGATGTCACTTCCGGTATCTTCTGATCGAAAACCGCGCATGCGCATCTACATACAAATGTGGTCCAGATATCCATGAATGACACGAGAGTGACGTGAGTATATCAAGAATCAGAGAAAAAAAAAAATAATCAGAGAAAAAAAAAAAGTAGTGTGTCACTGACATGATTTGATTCAAAAAACATAACAAATTTTATTAATATTCAACACTGAACACAAACATGCATATAAAATCAATTAAAACTGTACCAAAGTACATATAATTGTCTACCATGTAATGCACTATGGTCGGTGCAAAAGCAAGACACCTCCTGAATGGGTGGTATCCACCCAAAACCACCCCTAAACAATGAAAAGACACATATAAAGTGCAAGTGCATCTGTCAAGCTGCCATGGAAGTAAGGGCTAAGTGAATTAATGCCTACAATGTAAACATGGTAAAAAGTTGATAAAGATAATGGTGGCAAACCCTAGTACATATAACAAGTGACCTGGCAAACAAACCAGAGAAATAGCAGCATGCAGGCGGGGTGGTGGAATGATCAGGAGGTGGAGGGCTCCCCATGCGTTACGTCTCCAACTGGAGACTTCCTCAGGGGTAAAGACGTGACGTGAGTGTACGCATTACTAAAGTGAGTATAGCAAAAGGGGGGGGGGTAATGAATGTAACAAACAGGGAGTTAAGAAAGTGCATATAGACAATAGTACATAATATTAATACTCAAATATAAAAATATATATGTTCTTAGATAATAGTAGTGACATCATGTATCGTACACTTAAAGGGGTTATCCGGGTTTAAAAAATTTCTTATGGCCGGGCTGGGGAGGGCTAGTTAAACATAATAAACATGTACTTACCTCGTCCGGCGCCACTGATGTCCCGCGCCACGGTCCCTTCGATCCGTGCCCCTGTTTGTTTACAGGGGCACGGAAGTCGCGAACAGGGAGCTTCCGGTCCGCAAGGTGGACGGCTCCTCCCATCCGTCCCTATCTCTCAGCGTTGTAAGCGCTGGGAGATGGTGCACATGGGAGCTTCCGGCCGGCTGGAAGCTCCCTGTACGCACTTGTAATGAAACCGGCGCACAGAGAAGACGCAGGACATCCGCAGCATCGGAGTAGGTAAGTACATGTTTATTGTGTTTAAATAGCCCTCCCCAGCCCGGCCATAAGAAATTTTTTAAACCCGGATAACCCCTTTAAGAGCAATGAGACAAACACCCCGACAACATAAAAATATATGAATAGGATATACTTCATGGATAATAAATAAATAAATAAATAAAGTGACAGTGCTTAATCATACATACCCACATACAATACTACACACACATACACATGGGCCCATGTGCACATGCCATCCATTTCCAATCTGATTCCTCTTCTCATGGGTCGCAGGGAAAACATAGCCAAGGAACGGATCCGGGAATAAGCAGCGGAGACACGGGATGATGGTAAGTCCGAAGGGGGTTAAAGGAACACAAATAGCAACACGAAGCCGGTGAACACCAACATGTTTGGGCTTCTGTGAAAGAAGACGGTGTAATGAAAGGACCAAATCGCCATGTAAGCTGGTAAAATAAGAAAAATGCAGATAAAATGTGAAAAATGCAACAAGTGCTAAATGGCGTGGATAGATGGGAAGAGAAACATGTGAGGAGAAACAAGTGCAAAGATTAGAAGTGAGAGATGTGATGAGTAAAACAAATGTTGATGTGACAAAATTCTGAGGGAGACATGAAGGTAAGAAATTTGACAAGATGAGAAAGGTGAGGAAAAATTGGGAAGAAGCATGCAAATGAAAGGAAAAACATATATGTATCCAAAAAAGGGAGTGAAAAATGAAAAAGTGAAAAATCAAAAATGTAAAGTGCGCCAAGAGATGTGAGTGTGCAATGTAAGCCAGTAGGGGTCAAGAAAAAATCAGAAGAAAGCAGTATGATGACCAAAAAAGTGTGAAAGAATGTGAAAAAGAAAGAAAAGAAAAAGTAGATGAAGAAAGCAAACAAAGCAAGATGTAGCTGTGGGATAAAGATGAAAGAATGAATAGATTCATTTAAAAAAAAAAAAAAAATACACAAACATACTGCACTTCAAGGGTTGATTTTAATAAAGAAGAACATTGCTTAGCAATAGAGATGAGCGAGCACTAAAATGCTTGGGTACTTGTTATTCGAGACAAACTTTTCCCGATGCTCGAGTGCTCGTCTCGAATAACGAGACCCACTGAAGTCAATGGGAGACTCGAGCATTTTTCAAGGGGACCAAGGCTCTGCACAGGGAAGCTTGGCCAAACACCTGGGAACCTCAGAAAAGGATGTGCCTTTTCTTTTGCCTCCTCCTCCGGTTGCGCTCCTCTCTTGTCACCTTAGTGGAAAACCACTTATTTCACCAGACTCTGCTTGTGCGCCAATGTCCTCCTCCTCCATTCAGCCCCCACCCGGACTCATTTGGGTCCAGAGATGTCTCTCTACTTCTCCTCAGTTCCCTGACCAGACGATTTTGCAGAATGAGTTCGAGTATGATAAGTGGGACTGATGTCTTCATCCCTGCCTCCTGGCAACGTGACAAATAACGATCCTTTTCAAGGCCTGAGCAAATGGTAGGTGTCACGCATGATCTGCCATGGCGCTGACCTCAAAGCACACATGGGGATACTCCTTCTGGCCTCATCATAAAAAATTATAAATTGCTTTTCTCCGTTCATACAGGCGTTCTAAACATATGAGGCTGGAATTTCCAATGGGTGGAAACATTCATATCAAATATGTTGTCCGGTAGGCCGTCGACACTGCAACTCAAGAAGGGTATTCCTGCTTTTTAAACAATGCTGAATGGTAAGAATGCTCTTGCAGATGGGTGGAATACTTGAGGACTCTGTTACAACCAGATTAAACATGTGCGCCATGCAGGGCGATAGGTCATCCTCTCCTCGGATGTCAACGCGGACACCATGTTCCGCCCCATTGTCTGTCGCCATGTTTTCTGATTTTTTAGTTGTCGTGGAAAAAGCCTGACCTTGATAGTTCTTGAGCAGTCGAATCAGATGTCAACTGTGTGACAACCCACTGTTCCATTCACATGTGGTATGGATGGAAGGCAGCATTGGTGGAGGCTGAGGTGTGGTGGAAGGAGATGCAGCCACTATGTCCGGCATTATCGCATTTTGACAACGTGGAGGAGAAAGCGCGCCATCTCTTGTGAATTTGTTGCTAGTGTATGGGGCAGGATTCAAATTCCCCGTGGGTTGTAAAGGACATTACTAGCCCCTGACCCGTATTTCAGCTCCACACTTCCGCGCTGCCAGTCACCTTGGGAAGAACTGATAAGCTCAAGGACTGGGCCCACCTTCTGTTTGTAGATCATGGTGAGGGGCTGGCAGTGCCTTTTGGAAAAAGAATTGATTGCGGCTTGGAACTCTCCACCTCAAATTCGGCACATCAAGCCTAATAGTTCTCTGAAGGTCCACAACAGAGTCCACGACTTGGAAAGGGCACGGTCAGCTCTGCACCTTAAGATGTGCTTTGACGCATATAGTTTGTCTCTTTCAACGACTGCTGGCGCCCATGTGTAGCGAGGAGCTGGAGCATCTGGACCGGCAGATGGATGTCAAAGACCAACCGCTCCCTACAGCAGAGGTGACGGCTGAATGCCTGTGGCCACAAGTTTCTGCTGCTGTAGTTGCGTCGCGGCAGAACGGGCCCTCCACATCTGTGCCACGTTAGCTCCCTGGCCACGATTCACTTTCTGCCCCCCGATTCTATTATACACATAACGCTCAGCTTCCCTCTTGGTGTCTTAACCAAAAACCTCTGCAGAGGTGTTGATTTTACTTAACTGCCAACACTCTGCACTGTGTGGCAACTACTAATGCCGGCTGCCACGCTGAGCCCCTGTACCACTTCCTACTGGACCTCTAGCAAACAGGTTTTGCACCCCTTGGGTTGTTTTTGGCTCCATGCTCACACACTGCTTTCTTTCCTTGCTAACTGATCGGGCCCACAGTAGTTGACTTGCTGCCTGCTCCGCTGCTACTGCGAAAGCTACCTCCTTGCCGTACGAAGATAATCCCTTGCATACACACCAACAACCCACGTTGCCAAGTGCGATCGGCTACCTCATCGTCAATTTGGCGTTTCCCTGTCAACTAGCTACTCTTCTTCTTCTCACGGTGTAAGTATCCAGCCTCGTACTGCACTAAGTCAAGAGTGTCTGCCCCATTTCTTCACTGCCAAGCAGCTGCTTACTCTCCTCAAACACTTCGCCTCGCGAATAGTGGTGCTGAGCCCAGGCCACCTATTAGCTCTCTGGCTGAGGAAAATGAACAGGATAGAGGCTTGCTGAGTACAGGTGAGGGATTCTGACCGTATCTTACGAACGCCGGACGCTTGCTTGGGGGTTGTCCGAGTTATTTTGAGGAATCGGTGACCTAGGCCAACCACTCCAACAACCATTGGGTTGTTGACTAACAAACTGCTGCCGCTAATGACAATGCAGTTCTCACAGAGTCACCCCCTGCTCTGGGCTGCTGACTCCCCTTACTGTGCTGTGACCTCTGCCTTCTCCATCTGCCACATTTCTGTCTCACATAGTGGTTAATCTACTATGTGCATTTTACACTTATTTGTGCCTCTCACTTTAGTAACAAAAAATTAGTGTAATTTGCATTATACATATAGCCCTCACATGGACACCCTGTAATTGAGCTAAAATCACTCTATAAAAGTATGTGGATTTGACACGTAAATCTTTGCTCGGACTTTAGCAACAAAATAATTGGAATTTGCGTTAACAGATACAGATCCCCCAAAACGGACACCTTAGGTCTTGGAGGCATAAATTATTGGATTTCACAATGATTTCTTCCTATTCACTTCAGCAACAACAAAGAATGGCTATTTGTGGTATACAGAAGCACAGAAGTGACACCACTGGGATTGAAGCAGAAATCAGTACATAAAGTCTGTGGATTTCACAAATGATTTTTTTCATTTTCACTTCAGCAATCAAAAGAACGGCTATTTAGAGTCATACAAAGCCCAAGACTGAACATAGGGATTGAATTAGAACTCAGTACAGAAGTAGTGGATTTCAGATGACTTCTATCCTATTCACTTCAAGCAACAAAAAAGAACGGCTATTTGGGGTATCCGTTCCCCCAAAAAACGACACCCTTGGAGCAAAATCACAAACATCACAGTCAGTAGAAGCGATTGCAGCACAGGAATGTATTAAAGGGAAAAAAAAAACACCCCCCTTTGTTTCCACGAATCACTGTAAACTTCGGCTTCCGTGAAAAATCAACTTGTTTCTGAAATTCCTAGCGAAGTTAGAATCGTTAGAATCGATTCAATTCAACCCATCTCTAATAATTATCTTGGAAATATATATTTTGCTTATTTCGTACAGAAATGTTATATTCACATGCCTGACTTTTCTCTGAGAATTTGTTTCCTATAAATTAACTATTATATGTGTATGCATAGCTAGGGGCATTTTTTATGGTGTTTTGGTTTCTCAAATCTGATTTTAATATGTAAAACAAACGGCAGCAACGCGTCCAAAAACCACATCAACGTGACCTCGGATAGTTGGTCATACTCTAGAGGTTTATAGCAATATTGCACTGCCAGTCCAACATAGCTCAGAGGCCACGGGCAATGCCCAAAAGCCTCCCCTAAATGTTGGTGAATGTCAAATATTGTTTTATGCTGCTTTTTATTATCACTTAAGTACAGACATCTTTAGAAATATATCAAACTTATAGTTACAAACCAACATTAAATGTTAACAATGTTAACTAGAATATTTTCCCAAAAATTAAGCACGCACACGCCAGCCCAATGTTAAAAAGCCAACTGTGCTCTGCTTCGTGATGTAAATAATGACAACTAATTAAAATACACTGCGTTATCATACAGCCAGATTTTCTCAGGTGGTTTCAGCCATACTGTAATACTTCAAGCAAATAGTACGATAAAAATGTTAAAGTTTTTATTAATTATTTCTTTTCTTTTGCCATGAAAATCTAAATGAGAAACAATAGTTTGTCATATAGTTCGAGTTTGAGCCCACATTTTTGGAAGAGATCTCGGGGCAGATGTACCCCAGTTGTGTCACTAGTTCTGTTTTTTGCTCTAAAATGAGACTCATTCTTGCGCCTGTAAATCACAATCTAAACCATCTGTGACGAGTAGAGTTCATGCTCTTATTTGTCACCCTGTGAGTCTCAGCATGATTTTTGTGACTTAATTTACTGTAAGGGCAATATAGCAATCTTTCATTCAGGCAGCCTACAAAAAATGTAAGTCTCCCTACAAGATCCATGTGCTTCCTCCAACCACATCCCCAGCATTAAAATGACAATCACAAGAGAACCCAGGGTCTGACCTCCTGTAATTCCTGGCCAGTATTCTCCTCAGACACAGCCTGGGCACAGGACACATCTCTGTCTGGGTCAGCTCAAACACTCATTCGTTTTCTATCCTGCTTTGATCTCTGCTTTTGAAGAATAGTTTGTAAACAAAGCTCATGACTATAACAGAGGCTGAGTGTTAGTAGCTCTCACTGTTACAAACAGAGTACAGTGCTAACTGCTTGCATTAGAGCTCTGGACCTTGTTTCTCCGATCTACGCCACTTCGGGGCTGGAGTTTTTCTGAGCCAATTGCACCTAATCAAAATTCTCATAATAAACCTTAGTAGGTGTCGCAAAACATCAAAAATGGATTGATAGGACAAATTAGAACAACAATGGATTTTTGATGCATGCTAAATGTCAAAACTGGCGCAAAATTAATAAAATACCCAAAAAAAAATTCTTACTCTATCCCTCATACCCATAATAAAACTTTTTAAAGTCTTAAGGGTTTCTAATGTTTCTACGGGCACTGGAATTTTAATCTTAATAAATGATATTATTTTACTATTCGTTGGAGTGCTGGTCGCAATTTTTTTCTTCTACTACTACTGTGGCCCTGCTTCGGGAATAGTCTGTGGAGATCCAGGCGAGTCTAGTATCTGGACTTGCTTTTTTAGTTCAACTGGCACAAATTACTGGCACAGAAATAAAAGTCACTCAAATCACCAAAAATTATTGATACATCTAGGCCCTACTGGGCATTCCTTGAGGCATCTCTTGTTCTGTACTATTTACATTTAAATTTGACTATAACTAAAACAGTATTAAAAATTGCAATGTCCATTTGTAAATGTACCTTCCATGTAACTTCCCTGTCTGAGAATTGCTATTAGGACATGTGCTTTCTTTTCAGGTTCATTAGTAAGAAGATGATCGACCACTCTTCCGAGTTTGATGCTCGTTCAGCATTAGCATACTCGAAACGGCTTGTTGCCGGACGAATATTTCGCCCATCTCTAGAAATGGCAACTCCCCCTCCCCCGTTTGATTTTGGCGGCCAGAACAAACCAATCACCACTCGAGACTCTGCAACTCCACCCAGCATGACTTGGTACCCTTACACGTTGATAGCATTTGGTTGGCGGCCTGATCAGGTGACCCTGGAATAGACTAGCCCCTGCCCGCGCTGCTCGCATCATTCTCTGTCCCTGGATGTCTGTTAGGAGGAGCTGCTGCTGCTGCAGGTATGCTTAGGGTGTTAATGTTTACTGTTAGGCAGGTGAGTCTACAAAACCCAACAGCCCTTGTTAGGGCTAGAATAATATTTTTTCTTGCTGTCTGGGCTTATACTAGTAGTGGCAGCAAGTACCATATTGTGACAAATTTGCAGGGAAGAACTTTCGAACGTGCTATTTAGCCTCCGTGACACACTATCCATCTCAACCACCTAAGTGGGACATTTATTAGGGGTTTGATTGCTAAGGCCATTCCTGCCGACACTTTTTTTTTTTCAAAACGCAAGGTCATCATCACAAGGCACAGCACAAAATCCCAGTTGTGTGATGTCAGTGTAGGTTCGAAACTAGCGACATACAAAAATCCAACAGGCCTTCTTAGGGCTACCATGCTTTATATATTGTATTTTTTTTATATTTGCTTGTGGCTGGACTTGCTTGGCACTATTAATGCAGCTCGTACTATATGTGATTAATTTGAAGGGAACTTTGATAACTTTCTATTTAGCTCTTAGTGACACACATATCCATCTCAAGTTTTGTCTGCAAACTTAAAGTGACGAGGCACAGCACCAAGCCTGTTGTGTGCTGTCATTGAGGTTGAAACTAGCTATAGGCAATCCTCATCATCTTCTTTGGTTGCTGTGGTGATTTCTTTCTGATTGTTTGTTAAAAATAAACATGTGAAACTGGTTGAAAACCCGAGGGCTAGGGGTAGGGGTATAGGACGAGGTTTGGGCGTCTCAACTACTGCAGGGGTCAGAGGCCGTGGTCCTGGGCGGGGTAGATACACCACCTTCTGGAGGAGTAGGGGACGCCGCAGAGCTACAAACCTCCCTAGGTTCATGTCTCCAAGTTACTGGGACTCATGGTAGAGACGTTGAGGCCAGAATGTTGCAAACAGGTGAGTCGTGGATTGCGGACATGCTTCTAACATTTTGTCCCCACAACAGTCTTCCACGCGTCCACCCATGTTACCAAAACCAAATCAGCACTCCTACGCTCCTCCACCTCAGCTTCTTCCCCCCGTCTGCCCCCTCCCAGAAATTTTGGCATTTGAACCGCATACTCGGAGGAACGTTTTCTCTGGACCCTCCCAAGTTCACAACGCACTTGTCCGGTTGCTGCTGAGCTCTTTCCCCGATGTTCCAGGTTTTACCCGTCGCAGTCTGTGGGTCATGATGACATTGTTGACATGAGAGACATTGTTTCAGAAAGCGGTGAATTGTTGTCGGGCAGGAAGTCCGAGGGGGGAACAGACTGATGGTCGGCGGATGATGAAGTGACAGAGCCCAAGCTGGGTTTGATAGGCCGGGTGAACACAGTGCTTCTGAGACAGAGGCAGGCCCGACGAGAACAGGTTGGAAGAGGCAATGGTGGGGCCATATGTAGATGGCGGGCCAGGCTTGTGCAATCCAGCGCCAAATGTCAATAGTGAAGGCTAGATTTTTTCGGAAGTCTGGAGGTTCCTTTAAAGAAACACGACGGATGACCACGCACTGTGGTAATGCAACCTGCCACACCAGATCATCAGGGGGTTTCCCCACTACCAGTTTTAACCACCACCATATGCGCAGGCATATGAAATGCTAAATACCCACTCAATGGAACCAAGGCCTTCACTCTCCGGCCCGGGCATACACCACTGCTTCTTCCCCTGTGTCATCTCGCCTTGCTAGTCCGCGCCCCGCCCCGGGAACCCCCGGCCCCACACTCCTATGCGAAAACCACACCTTTGCCTCCACACTCCTCCACAGCATCCACCAAGGTCTCCTCGCAGCGTCCAGCTCGTATACCCCAGACACTGGAGCGCAAGAGGAAATAAGTGCAACTCACCCCACGTCCCAAGCGCTCAGCGTCCACATCTCCAAATAATCAGCTGAGATCTGCCCTTAGCTGGTTAGAGACCAAGGCCGTTTCGCAACCTCATGGTCGAGACGGCCGCCCCCGTTATTCGGACGGTGGGTCCACATCCGCCCTACTTTTCCATATGTGCCATCCCAGAGACCTGAACAAGCACTGTCAACAACATCATCCGTGCCCCTGACCAACGTCCGTTTCTGACAAGGTCCACCTGACCACGGACACGTGGACGAGTGGCTTCCGGGCAGGGCCACTACTAAAGCTCTGACGGCACAGGGGTTAACTTGGTGGAGGCTGGGGACTCAGAGTTTGAGACCCTGGGGCTGCTCATATACTGACGACCCTATGATTGCTGGGTTTACCTCGGTCCAGTCTCAAGGCTCTATGCCTCCCTCCTCCTCCTCCTCCCACCCTCCTCCACCTCCTCCTCCGAATTACATCCGTGGCATGGCGCCATCAGTCTTACAGCGCTAGGTACAGCCGCAGGGCCCGGCCGCTAAGCGACAGCAGGCGTTGCTCAAAACAGCTTGTTTTAGCCTAGGCACACCGCCCAAGAGCGATTACAGGGCATCACGGAACGCAGACTAATCTATGCTGGCACCGCTGAACCTGAAGAAGGCCATGGTTGTGTTGACAACGTCAGTAACCTGGTGCTGCTCTGTCAAACTCACTCGTCAGACTGACACATGTTCCAGGCCTGCCATTGTTTTAAATCTCATAGTTCATGCGGTTCTCAAGAGATACCCCAACCTGTCTGATTTGCTCAAGAAGGTGCGCCGCCGCATCTGTGCGCATTTCAGGAAGTCAGCACAGAGCTGCCACTTTCATGGCCGCGCAGCCTCCCCTCCACTGCCGGCTTCACGCGACTGTTGTGCGATGTGCCCACTAGGTGGAATTCAACATTAACCAGGTTAGCCAGAGTTTTCCCGCAGCGCAAGAGCGATGTCTACTGCCAGATGTCAACTTTCCACCAACTGGTAGTCGGTCAGTCAGCTTCCTCCTCAAGTCTACAAGAAAGTGGAACGTTATGTCTGATTGTCAGGCCGCTGAGTAAATTTATGGAGTCAACACAGATGGTCAGTGTTGAATAGCCGCCATCTCAGCCTCACCATACCGCTGCTTGGCCTGTGTGGAAATACTCTCTGGTCAGCATGGTCAGAAGCTTTGTGGGCTCATCACAAGAGACAGGGGAAGATAGCCACAGCACCCTCGTCTGTTTCTCAGCGTCATATCGAGGAGGTGAGGAGGATTAGGAGGAAGAGGAGGAGAATGTTGCGAGACAGCAGAGGGGAGCATTGCTCATTCCTTCACTGTTCAGCGGTATGGCAGAAGAAAGGAGTTTGGAGTAGGAGGAAATGGAGTTGAAAGCTTGCGTGTTGGGACTCTGCGCATTGGCAGCTTACATGCTAGGCTGCATATCCCCGTGACCCTCGTGTTCAAAGAATTATTCCCAGCACGATTACTGGGTATTTCACTCTCCTGGACACAGGTACAAGCAAAATATTTTTCCACACTCATCCCTGGATAGGAAAGGAGTGTTAGAATGCATGAATACCAGAAGTCGCCTGGTGCACAATCTGAAACAGTATTTCCCTTCTGACAGCGTCGAGGGCGATTCTGCGACAAGTAGCGAGGGAGAAGTAGGGCGAGCAGGCAGCTTTGTCCACACGGGCAGGGGTACGCTTACAAGGCCTTTTCCATTATGTCACCCCAGCAAGACACTGTCACTTTCCCCCAGTCTCGGCAGAGTAGGGCTGATCTGTAGCAGACAGATGGTGAGGGAGTACGTAGCTGACATACCATCGTCCAAATGAACACACGCTCTCCTACAACTACTGGGTTTCAAAGCCTGGACAGGTGTGCAGGAACTGCACCTGCCTCTGCTCTAGAGTGTTTGTCTGATCTGGTTTTCAGTGCAGCGGCGGAATCATCACCGATAAGCGTACGCCCTGTCCTACTGACAGCGCGACAGGCTGATGCCTTCTCAAGATGAATAAAGCCTGTATTCTCAGATTTCCATTCTCCCACCAGGTGAAAGAAGATCAACCTGCATACTGTATCATCCCTCCTCATTGTCTCCTTCTCCTCCCTCTTTGTCACAAAGCAGATGAACTTGGCTATTTTTTTCCTGGGCCACCTGGCTATAACTATGGTACTCTATGTATTTAATTTTTCCTGAGGGCCACCCACCCGGTCCTCTGTTTTTGAAAACTATTTTGGACTGCCCATACGGCAACTTTTCCAATTTAATTGTCGCCCTAGCAGGCCTCCCATGTCGTCTTTATAGGCTGCCTTCTACCTTTGTGTCCATTGCTACTCCACACATCATCTCCATAGCTGCCGTCCCAAATTCGTCCATACAGTTTGCCTCCATACATTTTCCCCTTAGCAAACGAGCTGTGTCAGAGCAAGAATTTTGGGTTTTGTTTTCATGCTTCCTCCACAGCAAACTTGTTACTTTGTCGCCACCCTGCTGGGTTATCCCCAAATAACTGCCAAACTTTTAATCATTTTCGCTGTATTCAGACTTTCTTGCACATCGTTCCATTCCCCTCCCCGCCATAACCAGGCAATTACTTATAAGAACCGTACTACACTTGATCTTATACAAAAGGTTCTTAGCATGCTGTTGGTAGCCCCGCCGCTTTTGAAAATTAAATTTTTGTTTTAAGTAAACGCTTCTGGCCCCCAGGCCAATTTGGGTTGGGAGAGCCGAAGACAGGGGCTTTGGACAGGCGAAAGCTCGCCTGGCAGCGGACCCGCCAGCTCCATCCCAAGATTAGGCGCCTCAAGGATCCATGAATACTGTCCCCAGCTGTCCTGTCCAGTTCGCCTCCCTCCTCCACGTGTCCACCTATGGTCTCCATCTCGCAACTTTCAACGCTCTATAACCCCAGACGCGTAGCGGAGAGGAAATACAGCACATCATCCCCTTATCAACGAGCTGTGTCAGGCAGAATTTTCATTCAGGTGTTTCCCAGATCATAATGGAACTCGGCACTCTGGTCGCCGCCATGCTGGAGACCTGAATTTTCATCATGCAGCGCAATATGGATTCCCCATACTGTCCCGTCTTAAGCATGGAAGTCATCTCCATGGCTTCTCCCCATGTCGTCCTCTTATCAAACCGAGCTGTCAGGCTCAAATTTTTATTTTTTCGGGTTTTTCACCAGATACGTTATGGAAACTTGGTCACTATGTCAAAATCTTACTCAAGTACTAAAAAGTATTCAAAGTGTAAATCTTTATTAAACATCTAATATTGGACATTAAAAACACACTTAAAAACACACTAACAAACAACATGGTGGTGGGTCAATTCATTATCCATAGAACAAAATAACAATTCATGTAAACATAAACCAAATTAATCCATATATATAAGAGAAAGGGCGTGCTGAGCACAAATTGTACCCAGGTAATACCACAAGTGTCAATAAGTAACCTGTGCCGCAAGTCAATACGCCCCAGACCACCACCACCACACACCGCACCCCGATGCTCGTTTCGCCGTCGCTTCTCAGGGGGTGTGCTGTAGCAAGGCGGGGGGAGGATATATCTACCCCTCACAACCCATAACCAGCTGACAATTTATACACTAAGCACTTTTATCGATTATGACTTACTAGATATACACAGCTTTTGGGTCATTTATTCTCCACTAGACTCGACCACGTCCTTGCACCATTTTTTTTTTTGTCTATAATCGGTTTTTTATATTCTTGTGGCGGCAAAATAGTGATATATTGTGAAACACACAAGCACGCAATTCAATATTCGACACTAGTCACATATTGGACACATCTCGTTCCATTCCTGAATGTTGTCTCCATTATCTCCCATTTCTATTACACTCCCTTATTCATATGTATATATTTTTTCATGATAATAGAGAGCTTTAACAAGGGCACAATACACAGTTTTGGTATACTATAGAAAAATAAAATTTAGTTTTGTATGTTTTTTTGCTTTCCTCTCACTTCACGTTTTGACATTCACATATCAATAATAATATTTAATAGTCCAGATATAAATTTATAACGAGCCACTTTTTCACGATCATCTACCCAGTCAATACAAGTCTACTATTTCATAATTACAGCGGTCTCCCATATACACCGGATGTGACGCATTTGCTGTGCCCTTCACACTTGTAACACCTCTGTTTCCCTGTTCTTATATACTCACGCTCTAAGGTTTTTTTCTTCGGTATGGCCCGTGCCCACACGCCTTTGCCAGCACCTAAGATGTTCACGATAGGAAACATTTTGGGCGCTTCTTGCTCAACTCCTTTGGTTCCCTCTACCCGCCTTAACCAGGCCAAATAACTGATGCATACAGTGCTAGCACCTTATCCTCGCCACAAGGAATTTTTTAAATTGGGTTGAAGCTGAGTCCAGTTGGGGTATGGGTCCGCCATAGCCACTCTCTAGCCTGCCGCTGCTGCCGTTAATCTGCTGCCGTCTTCTATAGTGTCAGGGTCAATTATTGATGTTGTAAGATGCTATCTGCCTCATTTCGGTCACTCTGTCATCGCCATCTGTTGCCGCATAATCTTGGCATACATGGTGCCATTAAGCAGGCCTCAGGGCATCATGCAATGCTGTGCTGCCCCTGCTGTTTCCCTGCCATTTCCATGGTGTTTCCATATTTTCTGATGTTTTCCAGTGTTTGGCCAAGCTTTCCCTGTTCATGACCCTTGGTCCCCTTGAAAAAGCTATGAGTCTCCCATTGACTTCAATGTGTTTTCGTTTTCGAGACAGCAATCGACATTCGGGAAAAGTTTTCCTCGAATAACGAGCACCCGAGTATTTTAGGTGCTCGCTCATCTCTAATCAATTAGCATGTAAACATATATTATTAAATATATGAATGTTCCTCAAAAAATTGGTGGTAAGTTGTTTGTCAATCATAGAGGAACGGGGCACTGGCCACCGTCTGGAAAAATCCAGGTTTAATAACCAGAGTGACAGGGCTTTTTTTATCAATGAGAACTGTCCATTGTGGAATAGCTGCCTCAGGTTCTGGTTTACAGCATGGACCAGCCGAAGAGCTTCAAGAAGGGTCTAGATCCTTTTACACCTCAATAACATTGATGGTTATATTATATCTAATTGTTTCCCTAAATCCCTTCCTCATCATCCCTTTCCTTCCTTGGTTTAACTTGATGGACAAGTGTAAAAACTAAACCTACAAACTATGATACTATGAATGGTTTATGTATTAGCTTGGTAGGTTATGCTGGTGAGATTCTAGAGACTCCTCGAGGCAATCAAATCAGCTTGAGAGAGCCTGTTTTCCTTTTACATTACCAACTTTTGTAGGATGGGTTTTCAATCCTTTTGACCATAATTAAACAATTAGGACTTGATAATTTGGGTACATGTTGCATATGAATCCTCTGGGTAGTAATTTATCACAGAACATTGTAAACAGAATAATGGTATGAGGTGCAGTTTAGAGAACATTAAAATTAAACATGTTTTCATGTATATAAGTACCTTCGTCGAGATAATATAAGAACAGTCCACTTAGGATTGGTCCAAATACAGTCACAGGTCCATATTGAAGTACTAACTATTACCTGCCAATTACAGAGAATAGTCCATGGGTTCTCCACATCATCATGTACGTTAATGTTGGATCAACAGCAAATGGACCTTTATTGAACTAGCTCAGAATCTCTATTGAAGATGGATGCTTAAGGAGCTAGCAGTAGACAGGTTAGGTTTGTGGACAACTGGGTAAAAAACATCTTTCTAAAGCAAAAATTTCACCAAACCTCATTTAACCCCTTAAGGACACAGGGTTTTTCGTCATTTCTGGCTCTTACCCCTTCAAAACCATAACTTTTTCAGTTTTTCCGTGTGCACACCTGTGTGGGGCTTATTTTAGTTATGATGTGATTTATTATCCTATGCCATATCTGGGAAGTCGGAAAAGAATTCCAAATGTGTAAAAATAAAAAAAAAAAACGTTCTTGTGGGCTCAGTTTTACACCTTTCATTCTGCCGCTTCCAAATAACACCTATAACTCTATTCTTTGGTTCTGTGCGATCGTGGTGATACAAATTTATATAGGTTTTTAAATTGTGTTTTCATAAGTTATGAAACAATAAAACGAATTGTATGAAAAGTAAAATAAAAAAAACATGGGGTTTGCCCATCCTCTGACGCTAATAACTTTTTCCACTTGGTTGGATGGACTTGTGTGATGGGTCATGTTTTTGCGAAATGAGCCTGATGTTTTCATTGCTACCATTTTGAGACTTTGCATAATATCTCTGACAACTTTTATTACAGTTTTATGTCATGTAATAAAGGTGTAAAAGTTGCATTTTTCGCACGTTGGTCGCCATTTCTCCCGTGTCCAGCGGTCACCGCCATCAATAACCGTTTTTATTTTTTGATGGATCGGGCATTTGGGTACGCGTGATATCTATTGTGTTGTGTGATTGCAGCAATATGCAGCATAGCCCATCTCTGTATGAGAAGGGCTCAGCACATATGCGCAGAGACCCAGGTGCTCGTGTAAGGGTTCTTTCACAATGACGTTCTTTTGACATCTGTAGTTCAGCATCTTCACAATTTTCCACTGAATCCATTGTCCTGCAAAAAAAAAGGAACCATTTCTGAACTTTTCACAGATGCAGGTCATGGAAGGCATAAAATCTCCACAAGGTCCCACAAAGAAAATAAAGGTTTGTTTTGTTTTCACGGATAAGGTTGGGGACCAGTGCTGTGTTTTCTTAACCACTGTTAAAACTCACAAAACAAAATGCAAAACCGAAAGAACGCATGGACCGGGCATCAGATATGCACAAACATAGCAATGTAAATTTTCTATATTGTGTGTCAAAAATCAGACCAAATTTGTTACTGTGATGTGGTAAGTTTTTTGCCCATCCTAACTACTGACTTGGTAGGGGACCCCAGAGCCTATGAGATTTGTGGACTGCTGTCCTTAGCCTAGATAAAAATGTTTACTTTTTTAACCAAATGTAGCTTTCTTATGCCTTTCAACGATTCCTAGAGAGGAGGTTCGTACAATAGTTGGTGTCCTGCTGCTAGGAGCATCCTGAAAGAGTCATGAACTTATAAGGACTTTCTAATAGTGCTCAAGAATACTCTGTCCTGGATTCCTGAAAAATAACCCAATAATCATTGGAATTGCCAAATAAACCATGTTCCTTTACAATAAACCTTTATTTCACGTCATAATAAGACTGTAATACAATATCAACATGTATGGAAACTTCCCTTATCTATACAATTTACTTACACTCATTGCATTACGTTGTCACAGCTGGATTTTGACAGACCCACCACCAAGTGCAGAGGACTAGAGTATCCAAAGTTGAACTATTATCAGTAGACCCTCCCCTTCATGGCAATTGTAGCAACCAGTATATTATGTAGCACACATTGTGTGGCCTACCGGCTTTATCATTCACAAAGTCTCTTAAGACTGATGCCTTTTGTACAATCCAAACACTTGACCCATACATGCAATTAAAAATCAAACTCCCTCATGAGAAAACCGACCTTTAACCTCCCATGGTATGGAGGTAAAATACACTTAATACCAGTATTTTTTAGGAGGACCAATTCAGCTTTTTAAGGTTGTGCACGTTTGAACTTCATAGTTTTCAATTTTGTGAAACCTAGAATACATTATAGAAAGCATTTTCTTAAACCTTTGAAACCAGTGGATGTCTAATTCCCTCTCATTTTTGTGCAGAAAACTTCAAATATGTAACATGGGAAGAAATACAAATTAATCCATTGGATAAGCATTATTTAAAACTGGACTGGATTCAGGAAAGTACCTCGGTTTAGTTAATTAGGTCTTTCTCAAGGTTGAAATACAGTACAAAGGCAGAAGTTCTTTTCAATTTCTTACAACTAAGCTTGTACTTTTCATATATTTTTAACATACAAAAAGTTTAGCAGCAGGTATTCATCTTCATTGTCTGTTCTTTTCCTTTTAATTTCCCCTCAAACACAATGCAATTCCAGAATATACTGAAAAGACAATGAAAATTAAAGTAATTTTTTCATTTTTCTCAGTGTCAGTGTAACGTAAGATTATGTTCCGAGGAGCCTTATTCATCTGCAACTAATTAAGATATATAAATAAAGCAGTTATACTCACGTGCTTTGCTCAAAACTTCGCGATCCATACAGCAGAACATTTTTTTTTTAATTGGCCAAAATTCTCTATATGAGGTTTAAAATGTCTCATTTTAGTGCAGTTATTCAAGTACGTTATAAACTTGAACACTGCAATTAATTCTAAAGACAACAAAAAGGACTTCTCAACTATAGAGAAGGAAAGTGGATGTGTAATTATTGTTTTGTGGGTTTTCAAATCAAAAAATAGGTCTAATGTTTTTTCTTGGAACCTTGTTTAAAGTTTGCTCTGTTGAGAATCAGTTCTATAACACATTTTTTTTAAAGAGTCTATCCACCTCTTCGATTATGTATTTTGTGTCATTGTGGTGGTTTCGGAGAAATTCCCAGTGAAATTTTTATACTGTGTTATGCATCATGGTCCTAATCTTTGCATCGTGGAGCACTGTTTTGTTCTCTGTAGCAAAAACCTATTCCTCAGAGAAGAACTGGACTTGTTTTGTGGGAACATGACTGATCATGCTTATTACCTATTACCTACCGATTTAAAACAGGGAATATCTTGGAAATTACAAAATGGACAGAGATAATAAAGGTTTGTCAGAAATCACAGTGCACGACTCCACAACATGCTACCAGCATATGCCAGCCTATAGAAGCAAATCTTTTCGTCTTTCATCTTAAGGGGCTCAATAAAGTCTCATCACCAGATCACTGTAAAATTGAGAGGTTTAGAGCTTTTCGAGTCAGCACAACATATTTTTTTTTAAACACTCCTCATCAACTCCTCGTGACTTTCATGATTTGTTCCCTCGTGGTTGTTTTCATTAATTACTTTTCAATAAACCACTACATGTGGTTGTGGGAATTCTAAAAAATGGGATAAAATAGAAAAATGTGTTATTGGCAAAATAACATCCTGCATGCAATGCCATGCTGGTATTAGTGTGTGTTTGTGTTGTGTGTGTGGGTGTGTGTGTGGTGGGTGGTGGGGGATCGTCTATCACGCAGCTCTATGACCTGTCTTGGAGCTCTGCTGCCTTTCATATTTTTAAGATGTTTTTTTGGCCCTTGATAATCTGTTGTTGCTGTTCTATTTTATGTGGGTTGTGTGTTTTCAGTTGCAAAAAAGTCGCTGCCCAAATATCCAGGGGGGAAACTGAGTCAAATTGTCAAAATTAAATGTAATCGCCATATACACAATTAAATCCCATTGTGACGTTGTCTGAACCGCAATCTGGCAATATTCTGGGTAGGTGGCTGAACGGAACCACGGTCCTTCTCTTCTTCTATGCAGCTGCCTTCCTCATTTTCAAGAGAGCTTCTTGTTTTGACCACTACAGATGATGTGGAACCCGATGATTCTGTTTTCGGATCATCCCGGCGCTGTCCAGACGTATGCCGGATTTGGTGTGGGGGAAAGTCCTTTTTTTGTCCGCAAAAGTTAATTCTTACTCTTTTGTGTATTGTTTAATATTACTTTGGTGGATAATCAAGTACTAGTTAGGGGGTTTTGCAAGTAGAGAATCACTTCATCCATCCTTTAAAATGTGAACTAATGTTTCATCTGAAAAAAGTGATTGGTAATCTATTTTAACAATAGTTTTGGAATTTGGCTAACCTCTGTGCAAAATATCTACAGAGTGGATTTGACACAGATTTGGTATTTGATAACACTTTGTTTTGAATGAATCTGTTTGTGAACTGTTTTTAACATTGTATTTTTGGCCTATTCAGACAAGTGGGCTGCACAGATGATCAACGTGCTACTTTTGTTTCGTGAAAAACCAGCCCTTTAAAATATCTTATAGGCATCCTGGTTTTTTAACCCTTAGAGTCATGGTCAGACATGATCCGAGCAACTAATAGGCCTCCAATCCACCGCTCCCCCCCCATTGATGGCCACCCGCCCACCGAGTCATGGGGTGCTGATCATCCTCATGGCATTCCTGGGTTCATAAAGGACCCCAGAGCTGCCTTACTTGACTGCCTTGGTCATCATATGGCAGTGTATTAATTTGAAAAAGTTATCAGATATCACTTTGCTCAAGTTTCCAGAGGGGGATAAAAAAAGTGAAAAAAGTTAAAAATAAAAGTTTTTAGGGACAATAAAATTTCATTCATCAATAAAAGCCCCCTAAATGCTCCATGTAGGCGTAAAATTGCCAACCACATAAAAAGTGAAAATCAACAGCACATATTAACCTTTGTCCCTAGACCTGTGCAATAACAAATCATTACTATAAATAATCTTTTTTATCTGGCGCCAATCATATTTTGAGCCACTTTTACAAATCATGAGGGACAAATAAAATATCAAAAACACACAACACAAACATTCATATGGACAAAAGGAGTGAGGTCCCTGCTCGCACGAGCTACAGGCTTTAACCTGCCAAATTGGGGTTCAATAACCTTAAACAAAATACACATCAAAGTCAACCTTACTGACCCATATGAACATAGTAACAGTTAGCTGTGCTATTTGGTGATCATGTGTGGAATATTACTGTATCTAGAGAACCTAGGGTAAACAACATTTGAGTGTGTTTGCTTTTTTAACATCCTTCTAAAAATTTGGGGGCTTAAGCAAGGTTTTTTTTGGAAAAGTTTTACTTACCAAGGCCAATGTAATTACTTTCTAAAACATCTGAGTGGTAAAAATCTTCAATGTCAAACCTTGATAAATTCCTAATCAGTGTAGTTTCCAAACATAGGATATTTAGTTATGGTGGTTCTCTGTTCTCATAGTTTAAGAACTTTTCATTGTGGTAATGGCACCTTAAAACATGTCAATCAACAATTGCCCTCTAAAAGCTCATCCTCATTTTGTTTGGGCACTGCTGTGGGCCCCTGTAAGTTTACATTGACATGTAGTTTTGCCCTATCATCAGAAACTGCACAAACAAAATCTTTATGTGGTTTCACATTTTACCCGCAATAACATTTTATATGGATTATAATTTTATATTGTCAAATGTAAAATTCCAATAGAACCTCCATTATTTAATTATTATCTTAAAAGGGTTAACATGCTTACCAAAAACTGTTATGAATAGAGAGGAGTGCAGTTTTTAAAATTGGGGTGATTTGTGGGGGGTTTCTGATAAAAAGAACTTTTAAAAACCTATGAAGATGAATTGTCCTCTACAAAAATTTTTCTTAAAAATGTTTTCGCTGTTCAACTGTAAGCCTCCTAGTCTCCTATTAATAATTTAACATAAAAAATAATTAGCACAAAGGCAGACAACTATATGTATTAGTTAGGCAAACCACTTGGGTAGTATTAGACTACTGCATGATGAGCAGAACATTTAGAAATCACAAAATCACAATATTTCTTCTAAATTCTCACCAAATTTCTAAGTGGCAAAATGTAAACTAAAAATATATTTTCAGTGAAGTACAACTGCAGAAAGGACAGTCTGAAAAAAAAACTCAGTACGATAAAGGTTCCAAAGTTATGGCTGTAAGATCAGGGGTTATGTACCCACTGTATCACCATGAGCAATGACTGCCTTGGGAGCGGGAGGACTAAGTGGCCCCAGTTGGTTTATACATGTGATCACACCCCATGCCATGAATGGGGTAGGTGTCACAAAACTGGTATCTCTAACTGTCTAGCTACCTGGTAGATTGATTTCACCCTCATTAGTTTGTCTCTAGCGTAGGAAACTCGGTAACTTGCAGCTTGGCAATTCTGCCGGGAGGTCATGAGTTAACTATACTGTCGAATTAAATGCTCTGTACTTGCTGTAGGAAATGCTGGTTGGACATCAGTTGGGGGTCATTGTTACCTAAGGGCCCCGCATTTCATTTTCCTCGACGTGTTCCCCCGAAATATTTCGATTGCGCCATTTTCCCTGTATTTATTCCCCCCGGATTTTCGGAGGGGCCTCTGGAAAATTAAATCCGATGGACTGTGGACCATCGCGCTGCGTGCCACTCGGATCGGAATGGTGGGGGCGTGTCCAAACGAAAACCCGACGTATTCAAAAAAAACCCGCGCATTTTAAAAAAATGTGGCGTGACTCGGCTCTTACCTTCATAGGAATAGGCCCGTCGAACTTCAGTGCATTCCGTGTGGCTCTTCGGGGACTTCAGCGCAGTCAGCGCTAACCTGTTGGACGTCGGGGAACTAACCTTAGTGGCTCCCGGACGGACCACGAATCACCGGAGAACGCCCACATTGATCGCGAATAGACCATGTCGTAAGTAAATCTGGCCCAGTGTTTCTTCCATGCACAATGGAAGAAAAAAAAAAGAGGTGGTCCACATCAGACTTCATGTTCCATTTTTTAATCAAATATTTTTATTTTAGGCTTATTAACATTTTTTTAAACATAGACATTACAATTCAAGCCAGAGAAAAATCACATTAAAACAAACTGCATACCCCCCCTCCCCTCAAGCATTGCAGGTAATCACACATGAAGGATATACAGACTAATCATAATAATATTCTAGATACAGCATGGAATGGCAGCGGCCGCAGCATCACAATAAGAAGGTGAAGACCAGTATTTTAATATCAAGTGGGTGTTGCTACTCCTCGGCCGCAAGCTTGACAGATAGTAACTAACACTTTCCACATCCCGGCAAATGTAGAAGCGCTCTAATTCGGCAAGCTCTGGCTGCATTCCACCCCTGCCCCACAGATGTTCTCAATTTTCTTTGGGCATTTACTGTTTTAAATATCACACCCCACCTCAAGTCTGAATAATGGTATTGACCTTTTGTAGCAAATTCTTTTTAGTAGCGAGTGAATTATGGATCCACTTTGGCCTGCAATAGCCTTTTTCCGAGCCAATATAACAACTTAGAATACACTATTTTGGTCCCCTCCTCCAATTCAATGATGCCCAACAGGCATACCCTTGGGTACGCTCCAGTCACGGAACAGGTCCACCCTGATCACTTGAAGTACTTCCTCTCCAAATCTCTTCTGCACCAACGTGTCCCGCTAATTCCAAACTCATATGTAACAATTCTTCCTCATGGCCCCAGAACAGGCAGAGCATTGGAAAAAAAAAAAGCTCTCCAATTGGGAGGATCAATCGGTGAACCCCTATTTTGTTAAGCAGACTCAGCGTCCTAATAACACCTGTGTAGTGAAGCTAATTTGTGAACAACTTAGGACTCTGTTTCCCTACCATAACCAACCCAGCCTTAAATAGCAGGCTGATAGCAGGCGTAGTCGCGTCTCTTAAAAGAACACAGCCTTACCTCCAGTACCTCTATTCTCGCTTGATGCCACTTGGCTGTCCAAAATGTACTCCGGTTTGGAATTATAGATGTGGCAACTGCAATTTTGTAGGTCGTTTCAATCATACAACTAAGTTGTATCAACCCTGAGGGTTCATGATTACATGAAGTTTAAGTCTCCTTCATCAATTGTAAGATCCCCATTTTACTGTCTATGTCATATTGCCCTTGCAATATAACTATATTGGTAAAACCATCAGGAATCAATTTCACCAAGTCCCCGTGAACACTGTCCACAATTAGTACCGGTAAAGCTAGCCCCCGCTTGATTAACTGATGTCAAGAAAAAAACATGGGAGTAATCCCTGAGTGCTTAGATTCCAGGCCTTGAGAAGGTGTAGTACACCCCCCGGGGAGGGTGAATCGCCCTAGAAAACAACTGTTTTACGCCAGGAGGCAAAATATCCTGAACATATAATGCATTAGTTTCTATGGGGCTAAATGATAGAAATGACCTAAAGCGTTTCCTATAATTGAAACGCGTATAAGAGTGACACATATAATAGATATATAGCTTTGCATGACACTATGTCCCCTATTATCTGTCACCCGTTATCTGTCTCCCTATGTTATACATGCACGTGCTTTATATGCTCTATATGGCCTCGTCTTTTTATCTGGCTTCCTTATTGGGCTGATGGCGTCCCCACGTTTTTTTTTTTTCTTTCCCTTTCCTTCCTTTTCTTCTTTTCCGTTTTTCTAGTGGTTATTATTTCTCACTTACCTTGTCCTCACCGCTATTGTGTTCCCTCCCTGTACCGTATCTGCATTTCCTTATTGTCCAGCTGCAAGAACTCTACTTAACTTAATAGTAGGTACTAATATGCATCTTTCTATGGTCGAACCCAGCTGTTTTGTTTCACTTGGTTAAGTGAATAATGTCATATTCGAATGTAAGCAACTGTTGTTTTTAACATTTATTGTTGGGTATATTTCTACGATACCTTGTTTTGTATACTGTTCCCAAGGCAAGCGAACCCGAGGCAGGTATATCACTGTTCCCGGAAGTCCTCGCGTTCCTGGGTTTGAGAAACGCCCCCGCGTGAACGGCCCGTCCCCTGGTGCATCTTCCCGTCTATAATTTTTCCTACAATAAAGCGAACATTGTCCCTGATCCCTGTGAGTGCTGCATGCTACTTTTTCCCTGTTGGAACTCTTGGTGATCGCTATATCTGGCGAGCACCGCGTTTGGGACGCCTCACATGCAATCCGGTTCACAACTCGCTCTCGGACCTGAAGTTCACTTGATGTGATGTTTTTGAATGTGTGGTGCCAGTAGCCTGTATTTTAGTCGATTGCAAACTTTGATATTCTGCTGAACAAAATGGTTTGTGCTCTCTAATTCTTTATCCCAATGTCATCGACAATTCATATATCCCACATGGATGGTACATACTTTCTCTCTGCACCATAATAGGGCAAAATGCATTTTGGGTTAAGCATACAATTAAAAATGTGTGGATGATCAAAATAGCTTTATGTTTGTTGCTCACGATCACGGCTAATTCCTATGCACATTTATAAAATGTTTTCGGTAGTCCTTGTATTCAATAAACAAGCTTCAGTCAAGATCCCATTTTAGTTTACCCACTTTCACTGTCTAAATCTCTTAAGATTGCAGTTACTAAGCTGTCAGACAACTATTAAGGATACGGACAGAATTCATAATCTGTGCAGAACTATTTGCATTCTTTAAATCACTGCATCCTACTTGGAGACTTCATTGATCAGCTGAGGCCTTGTCGCTATAAAATTCTTTGCTCAGCTAGGCATGATCTCAAGTACTTTAGTAGTCCTTAATAAAATGTACGTGCTGTACTAAAGAGAACTTATCCAGGTTGTTTTTTAGAATCTATACATTTTGAACTAAATAGTTTTTTACGCACGCTATTTTAAAATAAAAATGTTAAAAATATTGGAGACAGTGATTACACTTTAGTGAATGGCAGTGCTGTAACTGCTGAGGCTAGTGATAGCTCTGCTGTCCACAGGTACAATGTATAAGCTGTTTGTCACCTTCTGGTCCCGACCAGCTTTTTCCCCCAATGTCATCATAACACTGTTTATAAATCATCTTTTATAGTCTGAGAAACTGAAGCCCGGAGACCAGAATTATGCCACTAGTATATAAGTAAGGGTTGAACTCTAGAACGGAGTGTATTTTTATGCAAAAGTTGTCTACTGGGGAGTCTATGTGTTTTAATGTTTTAATCTCTGGAAACCCTCTTAACCCTTCATTACTGCCAAAGAGTTATAATTACTATTTGCAGATGCCCCGAGCAGAAAGCATATTTATAATGCCATGACAGTGAACAAGCAACAATCCTGAACCCTGGCACATGAAAACACAATTCTGGCGTTATATTTCCGCTTTAATAACTGGTTGTTTATAGCTGATTCACAGAACCAGAGATATACACTTAAATTGTAACATTTATATCACGTTAAAGAGGGAATCTCCTTTTACTATGACACTAAATTGTGATTCTTGGTGCAAGTGTTCAGGCGTTTTGAAGTGTGCCCCCCCACTCTCCCCCACACACCAGCCCATCGCTGAATGTTTGAAAAAGCTGCGGAATGATTTTTACCTTGCAGAAGTACATGCGGCCCTCTACATCTGTAAGTGAACCTTTAAAAGGGTGGCCAAATAATTCTGTCAATGCTTTATAACATTTTTGTAAAAGTTACTGCTCAATAAAAAAACATCAAACTGATGTCACTTCAAAATGTCAAAAAGCTTATTTTTTCACATTTGTAATAAGTATTGGCAAATTTATAAGAACTAAAAATGCAATCACATACATGATTTCACATACTGATATTTCTATTATATTATTAATCAATTTATCTTTAAGTGTCAAAATAGGTATGGCAACTTCTGACACCAGGCAATATGCAGTCAATTTGTAAGTCATAATTCTTACTGTACTGCAGTTGTATAAAGCATTTTTTAGGAATAAAGCTGCTTAGTGTGTATATTAAAACAAGAGTTTTCTGTATGTCTCTCTAAATTCCTGCAACGTAACATATGTCAAATCAAACCACCTATCAAAAGGGTCAAGATCCAGCACAACATACATAGCTACTGGTGGACTTTTAAAAATCATAGAATATATATTAATCTTGTTTTTATAGCACATTATGCCATTTTTTTTATACTTTGCAACCTGACAAGCTTCAGTATAACAGTTTAGCTTTTTCATATAAACTTTAGTAACAAAAGTAGGCCTCTGATCCTGGACGGCTGGCTTACACTTTACTTTATTCTTGGTTTAGTACAATCTGGGGTATCAAATTTATATAGGCTTTATTTGTTTCAGATTTTTTGTTGGATGAGATTACGTTTTCATTGCTACTATCAGGGGGACTGCTGACCCTTTTATCACTTTTTATTAAATAAAAGGGAATAAGAATTATTTTAATATTGATAGATCAGACTCCTGGACATGACATACCTAACATCTTTATGATTTTATTTGTTTTCTTTTTATTTACATATTTTTTATTTTAATTTTTTTTATCTTCTTTTATTGTCTAATGGATCCTACCATATAACTGCTTTGCTACAGTATAGTGAATATGGGGATTTTGCACATTATCTGTGACAATGTGCCCTTGTTACATTGTAACAGATCTTAGAAATGACTCTGATACCACAACCAAGATGGTGCCACGGTCTGTTGGATAAAATAGAAAAAATCACTTGTTTTTATCACTTAAGTGTTATGTCGTGTGGACGGTATATAATCATTCCTAAGGTATACTAGATCACGGTAAGGGTAATAGGGGGTCGTGAAATTTGTACAATACGAAAGCATCAGTTGGTTAATCTAAGGTAATCAGAGATGTATGAAGGAAGGTAACTAATCTCAAGCGTAAACATGTACACAAAATCTGTACAAGATATGTATATGAAAACCATGTACAAAAAAAACACGTCTAGATCACGGCTAATATACTGTAGATGACTGTAGATTGTTGCGGATGGTGGGTATAGAAAGAATGAAGAACACAATGCAGGAGCAGACAGGTATACACGTACGATTCAGGGTTACAGTTTCAGGTACTAGAGCAATGTTGATCAAATTTATCACATGCTATAAAAAAGCAAAAACAGGAGGGTGATATCCAGGTATCGATGCAGATCACAGTGTCAGGTAAGTAGAGTAATGTTAATGTATCAATATGTCAGGTCAACGACTTTAGGCTTGTGCCTACAGTAGGAGAAGGAGGAGACGCATAGCAATTATATGTAAGTGAACACGAACAAGTACTCAGCAATGAGGATAACGGACGTTGAATGTATAGTGTATCTAGCACAACGCCGGAATGGGTCGCTGTGCTCGTGTTGGCGGGGTTTTTAAAGCGGTTATGTGTTGGACAGGGTTATGTAACACTGCCGGGGCGGCCCATCATAGTACAGAGTCCGCGCGCGCACATTGGAATTTGTGGCGCACACTGGGTATGCACCATGGAGAAGGACACGGTCAACAGACCTGGTAATTAGTGGTGCATGCACAATGGAGATGGTGGCACACTGGATAATGTGCACAATCACTATGTCGAGAAAAAGAGGGAATGAATGCAAGCTGGATTTTCGTGTATAGGAAAATGTGGTAAAAGTGGGCTAAGGATTATTAGAAATGGAATGCAAGAGTATGCTGATGGATGGCTATATTATGGTTGATGGATATAATCTTACCAAGTAGCACCCAGGAAATCTAATGAATCTGGAAGAATATATTAATGAAATGTTAGATTGTAGAGGTAGATCACAATACACATAATGACAAGTATACAGATAATCTCACATTCCACTGGTAGCCCATTTAAATGCAGTGTTCCACAGCCTTCCTCTTATTTAGTCACGGGGTCGGGTTCCAGACTGTTGCACATCCAATTACAAGAGGTGCGACCATTGTTTGACAACACTGTCTGTTACATGTCACCATCAGCTTTGTGTGTCATGTAAAAGGTTACTGTATCCACTCGAGCATAAGCTGAGTATAAGCATTTTTGTGCTGAAAATTCCCACTTGGCTTCTACTCGGTTAATAAAAAAATAAATAAACTGACTACTCACCATTCCGATGCTCTGGGCACTCCTCTTCTATTTTCATGTGTGGGGCACCTGATGCAGGCGCACTGAGAAAGAAGAGGTTGCTGCCCCAGAGATGTCACGGACGTACTGCACACATGGAGATAGAGAGGAGCTGCCCGGGGCGTCGGATGGTGAGTAGTCATTTTATTTTTTTACTGACAGGCTATACCCTCATGGAGCTGGCAGGTTATATATACTAAAGGGGGCTGGCTATATACTTCAATGGGGCTGGCAGGCTATACATTACAGTTGGCTGGCATTACATATTATAGGTGTTGGCAGGCAATATACTTCAATGGGCTGGCAGGCTATTACTGCAGTGGGCTGGCTGTCTTATACTACAGTGGGCTGGCTGTCGGTATACTACAGGACACTGACAGGCTGTATACTACAGGGGCTGGCTGTATACTACTGTGGCTTGCTGCATATAACTGGAAGCTGTGACCAATGCATTTCCCACCCTTGGCTTATACTTGGGTCAATAGGTTTTCCAATTTTTGGTGGTATTTGGGCTTATACGCGGTCGCTTATACACAAGTATATACAATACGATTGGTGCCACCACTGATCGTGGGAGTTAATTCTGGTGTTTTCTTCATTAGGCAGTAATGTGTCTGAGAGAGCTCGGTTAGGAACATCATGGTGGCTAGGGTTTAATGATCTTATTTTAAATGAATACTGTGTTTGACTTAAAAACTCTTACAAACTCAAAGTGCTGCAAGATACACCAGACCCCAAAACACAGAAACTACTTACTTCCTGTTCAGGCCTTATGAAGCCTCTATTTAGCATTCAGGCTGGACTCACCTTTTCAGTACCATGGTGGGGCAGAGTCTTCCCTGGAGTCTAAGTTGAATATGATAGCTTCTGGGGGAAACATACAAATAATGCATATGCAAATAACATGTGGTGGATCCAAAACGCAAAAAGTTCAGCTTTGTACCAAACATTGCAGTTTCTGGTCTACTGGACCCGACCCCCAACTTTCAATAGAAGTTCTTTTATTAAGCAGATTAGATCATACATATTTCACGATGTTTGTGCAGGATTGCCATTGATTTGGTGTACTCGTTTTGTTGCTGGAATGAGAAAATATTCTAGAATCTTGGGAAACCCAGGTAAACTGAGAGAAATTTACTGTTCCAACTGTACGTTCTAATGGCACAAATTACACTCACTTCCTTTGATTAAACAGTAAGATTAAACATGTAGATTACGGAAATACCTCTTTTAAATGTTTAAGTTTTTTTCCCAATTTAGTGAATAAAAGTAAGCCGCATTTACCGTCAGGTCCAGTAATGATTCTGTTTATTTACGCTGTTACAGATGCGGTGATACCAAATATGGGGGTGGGGGTTGCGCATTTCTGTTTTTTATACTTTATTAAGTATTTGTATGGTAAAGTGACATTTTAGCGGCTTATATTTTTATATATTTTTTTTTTAGTTATTATTCATGTTTTAAACTTACTTTCTTAACTTGTACCCAGCAATGCTCTGATCGCTGGTTCAAGTCCAATACACTGCTCTACAACCATTCATTGTAAGCAGTGTAAACTATCTGAGCATGCAGACGTAACCACAAGGCTGCCGAAGTGGTCCGGATACCCTGGTAAGCGGCACGTGTCGTGTAAAGGGCTAACACTCGCATTGGAGACGGCTCGAACGCTCGTGTTAGAGCACGGTTGTCAGCTGTTACAGCTTCCAGAGCCAGTGTTAGAAGTGGAAGTTATAGAACTTCCTGTGCGGGAATTATCTTCTCGCAAGGACGTACTACAACGTCCTAGTGCGGATAGGGTTATGTAATCTACTGTAAGTGAACCCTTATTAATTGTACAGAACAATTGAATTAATGATACTCTTATAATAATTAATAACACCTACCCAGAGCATGCTAATATTTTAATGTTAAAGCTTTGCTTGAACATGCTTCAATAAATAAACCCTAATAATAACCAACGGTTTATCAAATGTTATATTAACCTTCATAGCTTAAGCATTTTTTTCTTGATTAATATTTCCCACGGAAGTTGTTTCACATATACATTATCAAAAGAAAGGCTCTATAAATGACAGATGGTAAATGTGTTTCACACACAACAAAGAACAGCAGTAATGTTTTAAAGTCATCTTTGGTTCCATTTCACATTTGAAAGTGTGACCTATGGTAATGAACATGTTCTAATAAATGATGCCAAATAACCATTTCAAGAGTATATACCCTTAACTGAAAAGAAGCTCCTTTTGTGTCTAAAGGAAATATGTTTATCTTACATTTTATCTTGGTTGAAAAGGACCAATGCGATAAAACCATTGACAAGCTTTCACTTCACCCCTTTTGTAACTGAAGGTCTTTGATGAAAAGTTGCCCAATCAATTTATCAATTTTTAAATTAAACATTTGTAAAGGTTAATAACTCTTTATAACTTCGACTAAAGATATTTTTTGCAAATCACAAACACCTTTTTAGTGAATATAAAAAAATATTGGCTTACAGTACATTATAAGGTGTCACACATACTCTTTAGCAAAGATGTTATTGGCAGATCCATCTAAATAGATCAGGTTTCAGGGATCTGTGCTTGAAAACCACTCCCAGGATCAAGCTCAGTGTGAGTTTGCGTTCAGTGTTTGTTCAGCTATGATTCAGTGATGGACACGGCCAAACTGTCACTGCTGGTGGCAGCGTCATGAACTTCTTTATATATAGCCAAAGAAATGAAATCCTGAAGATCCAGGAATCACAATAGTGCACACACCTGAGAACACTCATGAAAATACCCAAAAAACATGTGTCAAGTAGCAAAAAGAACCAATTTTATTTGTAGAAAAATATATACATACAATCAGGAACATCAAACGGACAAAAATAAAACACAAAAAGGGAAACAAATATATGCTCCATATGGCGAAAGTCACAGCAGGTACCTGGTACCTGATAAAACGCAGTACACCTGCTGATAGAGCCCCCGAATGCAACACTACACAAATTAAGCTTTATACCAATTAACAACAGATGATATAAACGTGACATGCAGAAAGAAGATATGCTCGTAAGCTGTATATAATAACCCTAAAATAGGAATAGCAACAAAATGCCTGCTGAAAAATGGATAACAATAAAAAGGTGCCTGCTGAGTAAGAAAAAATGTTACCATAAGATCTGTAGTGTGCAAAAAGTGGGGTCCCAACACAACCCCCCTCGGAGTAGCGGCTTCCTCAGGGTGCCCAGTGATGTAATGCCCTCGTATAATCCTGCTGGGGGGTGTCGCTGATGCAGTGCCGGTGTGTGCACTGGGCGTCATGGCGACAGCCATGTCGGCATCGGTAGGGAGTGATGTCACTTCCGGTATCTTCTGATCGAAAAACCGCGCATGCACTACATACAATGTGGTCCGATATCCATGAATGACGCGAGAGTGACGTGAGTATATCAAGAATCAGAGAAAAAAAAAAATAATCAGAGAAAAAAAAAAAGTAGTTTGTCACTGACATGATTTGATTCAAAAAACATAACAAATTTTATATATTCAACACTGACACAAACATGCATATAAAATCAATTAAAACTGTACCAAAGTACATATAATTGTCTACCATGTAATGCACTATGGTCGGTGCAAAGCAAGACACCTCCTGTGGGTGGTATCCACCCCACCACCCTAAACAATGAAAAGACACATATAAGTGCACGTGCATCTGTCAGCTGCCATGGAAGTAAGGGCTAAGTGAATTAATGCCTACAATGTAAACTGGTAAAAGTTGATAAAGATAATGGTGGCAAACCCTAGTAAATATAACAAGTGACCTGGCAAACAAACCAGAGAAATAGCAGCATGCAGGCGGGGTGGTGGAATGATCAGGAGGTGGAGGGCTCCCCATGCGTTACGTCTCCAACTGGAGACTTCCTCAGGGGTAAAGACGTGACGTGAGTGTACGCATTACTAAAGTGAGTATAGCAAAAGGGGGGGGGTAATGAAGTACAAACAGGGAGTTAAGAAAGTGCATATGACAATAGTACATAATATTAATACTCAAATAAAAATATATATGTTCTTAGATAATAGTAGTGACATCATGTATCTTACACTTAAGGGGTTAGGGTTTAAAAAATTTCTTATGGCCGGGCTGGGAGGGCTAGTTACCATAATAAACATGTACTTACCTCGTCCGGCCACTGATGTCCCGCGCCACGGTCCCTTCGATCCGTGCCCGTTTTGTTACAGGGGCACGGAAAGTCGCGAACAGGGAGCTTCCGGTCCGCAGGTGGACGGCTCCTCCCATCCGTCCCTATCTCTCAGCGTTGTAAGCGCTGGAGATGGTGCACATGGGAGCTTCCGGCCGGCTGGAAGCCTCCTGTACGCACTTGTATGAAACCCGGCGCACAGAGAAGACGCAGGACATCCGCAGCATCGGAGTAGGTAAGTACATGTTTATTGTGTTTAAATAGCCCTCCCAGCCCGGCCATAAGAAATTTTTTAAACCCGGATAACCCTTTAAGAGCAATGAGCAAACACCCCGACCCATAAAAATATATGAATAGGATATACTTCATGGATAATAAATAATAAATAAATAAATAAATAAAGTGACAGTGCTTAATCATACATACCCACATACAATACTACACACACATACCATGGGCCCATGTGCACAGCATCCATTTCCAATCTGATTCCTCTTCTCATGGGTCGCAGGGAAAACATAGCCAAGAACGATCCGGGAATAAGCAGCGGAGACACGGATGATGGTAAGTCCAGGGGTTAAAGGACACACAAATAGCAACACGAAGCCGGTGAACACCAACATGTTTGGGCTTCTGTGAAAGAAGACGGTGTAATGAAAGGACAAAATCGCCATGTAGCTGGTAAAATAAGAAAAATGCAGATAATGTGAAAAATGCAACAGTGCTAAATGCGTGGATAGATGGGAAGAGAAACATGTGAGGAGAAACAGTGCAAAGATGAAAGTGAGAGATGTGGATGGTAAAACAAATGTTGATGTGACAAAATTCTGAGGGAGACATGAAGGTAAGAAATTTGACAATGAGAAAGGTGAGGAAAATTGGGAAGAAGCATGCAAATGAAAGGAAAAACATATATGTATCCAAAAAAGGGAGTGAAAAATGAAAAAGTGAAAATCAAAAATGTAAAGTGCGCCAAGAGATGTGGGTGTGCAATGTAAGCCAGTAGGTCAAGAAAAATCAGAAGAAAGCGTATGATACCAAAAAAGTGTGAAAGAATGTGAAAAAGAAAAAAGAAAAATAGATAAGAAAGCAAACAAGCAGATTAGCTGTGGATAAAGATGAAAGAATGAATAGATTCATTTAAAAAAAAAAAAATACACAAAACTACTGCACTTCAAGGGTTATTTTAATAAAGAAGAACATTGCTTAGCATAGAGATGAGCGAGCACTAAAATGCTTGGGTACTTGTTATTCGAGACAAACTTTTCCCGATGCTCGAGTGCTCGTCTCGAATAACGAGACCCCTGAAGTCAATGGGAGACTCGAGCATTTTTCAAGGACCAGGCTCTGCACAGGAAGCTTGGCCAAAACCTGGGAACCTCAAAAAGGATGGTAAACACCACGGAATGGACAGGAAACAGCAGGGGCAGCATGCATGGAAGCATCTGAGGCTGCTTAATCGCACCATTATGCCAAAATTATGGGCAACACATGGCCATGACAGAGTGACCAATGAGGCTAGATGCATCTAAACATGCATATTTGACCCTGCCACCTATAGGGGACGGCATGCAGAGGCAGCGGCAGCAGCGGCAGGCAAGAGAGTGTCATGGCGACATACCCTAAATGGACTCAGCCTTCACCAAAGAGGTGCAAGAAGCGCTGAAGGATTTCCTATGTGAACAAAAGGTTGACTGTATATTTAGTCGATAACACAGCATGGTGGCGACATAGTGACCAAGTTCCATAACGTATCTGGTGAAACACCCGAAAAATGAGCCTGACAAGCTCTTTTGATAAGGGGACACATGTGGAGGCAGCCATGGAGACGACTTCCATGATTAAGAGCGACAGTATGGGGCATTCATATTGCGCTGCTATGATTGCAACTTTCAGGATCCAACTAACATAGTTTTAACTGCAGCACCTTTAATCTACTACTAGTTCACTGCCTCCATACATCGTCCCCTTATCAAACGAGCTGTGTCAGGCAGAATTTTCAGGTGTTTCATCAGATACATAGTGGAACTCGGCCCATCTGTCGCCGCCATGCTGGAGACCTGAAGTTACAATCATAGCAGCGCAATATGGATGCCCCATACTGTCGCTCTTAATCATGGAAGTCGTCTCCATGGCTGCCTCCACATGTCGTCCCCTTATCAAACGAGCTGTGTCAGGCTCATTTTTTGGGTGTTTCACCAGATACGTTATGGAACTTGGTCACTATGTGTAGCCACCATGCTGTGTTATCGACTAAATATACAGTCAACCTTTTGTTCACAGAGGAAATAATTTCAGCGCTTCTTGCTCACCTCCTTTGGTTCCTCTCTGCCACCCATTGGTAGGAGTGAGGCATGTATGTGGCATCTCCCAAAACTGTTTCTTAAAAAGAGGACAGCAGGTAGGTGGTCCCCAGAAAAAATTTAAAATACATAGGTACTGACATAGCTAGAGCCAGTTGACCCTGGCACAAAATCGCCCAGTTTCCTATCGCGTTTAGGTACAAAGAGGAGGAGAAGGAGGAAGACAAGAAGTGCATACATTATTCAGGTTGAGCTTCTTTCCCCTGGGGGAGAATGGAACATCGGAGATCCAGGCTGTTATTCATTTGATAAGCGTCAGTGTCAGCGATGTCGTCAGTCGACAGGCTTGGTACGCTTTCGGTGATGTATGCCCACTAGCACTGAAAGCCGCTACGAAACACGCTAGATGGCAGGGCAGGCCAGAACCTTCCAAGGCGTAACCCCAGTTCGATGCCACACTGTCCAGCTTTTCCACCAGTAGTTGTAGGAGCTGTGTGATCATTTCAGCACGATGGATGGTCAGCACTACTCCCTACATCTTCTGTAAAGATAGCCCTACTCTGCCGAGTAATGGGGAAGGTGACAGTGTCTTGCTAAGTGTGACATGAAAACTGGCAACAAAGACCTTGTAAGAACCCCGGCCAGTGTGTGCAACGTGCATGACTCGCCCTCTCTCCCTCGACTACTGTCCCGCAGAAGTAGCCCTCTGCTCGCTACGCGTTTGTCAGAAGGGAAGACTGTTTCAGCTGTGCACCGGGCCTGCTGGGTGTCATGCATTACTCAATCCTTTCTCTCCAGGCGATGAGAGTGGAAAGGATTTTGCTTTGTACCGTGGGCGTCAGAAGAAGTGAATACCCAGTAACAGTGCTGAGAAAAAATTCTTTGACACGCGAGGGTCACGGGGAAGGCAGCCTAGCATGAAAATCTGCCATATTGCGCCAGTCCCCAGCCGCAAGAATTCACTCCCCTCCACTGCTGACTGCCCTTTCCTCCTCCTCAACTCCTTCTTCTGCCCATACACGTGACAGTGAAGGATTCCCTCTGAAACAATGGTCCCCATTCTGTCCGCACCATCTCCTACTCTTCATCCTCACTCCCTCACCTCCCGATGTGCCGTGAGAAAAGACCGTAAGGGTGCTTTGGCTATCAACAAGGGAAATCTTCTTCCCCATCTCTTGTGACGGCCGAAAAGCATCACTTCATGTGACCAGACTTGAGAGTTTTTCAACAGGCCAAAGCAGCGGGATGTGAGGATGATGATGGCGGCATCGCCACACTGACCTCTGTTATTCCTCAAAGTACTCAGCACCTAGATACAGAATATCCAGCAACTCCATGTCTGAAGGCTGACTTGAATAGCATTCGTGGCAGTGCAAATCTGGCGTCTGACGCTCTGCGCTGCGTGGTTTAAACTCGTGGATAACATGGTTAATGTGGTAATTCCACCTCGTGGCACGCGCACAACAGTCGGTGGCGGCGGGGCAGTTGGAGGCGGTGCCTGCAGTGCCCTGAGAGTGGAGATAGTGACTGGTTCCTGAAGACATCCTGGATGCGGGCCCCTTGTGAGCCAAAATCAGAAGCAGATTGGGGTTGTATGTCATTGAGGGATAACGCTGAGAACAGAGATTTAACCATGGCCAGGCATGGCAAATGTGTCATCTGGCGAGTTGCATGCCCACGAAAGCCGTCACCGGTAGCACGTGTCCACACAAAACCATGCCGGTTCAGGTTAGTGGTGGCCGCCACAGAGGATTAGTCTGCGCCGTGATGCCCTGTAATAGCTCTTGGGCGGTGTTGTGCCTTTTACGCTAGCATAGAGCAGTTTGAGCCACGCCTGCTGTCGTCTTCGCGATGGCCGACTGCGCTGTGACTAGAGATCTAGCCGACTGATGGCGCCATGCCCACAGAGGTCATTCAGAGGAGGAGGTGGAGTGGTGGGGGAGAGGAGGAGCATAGTAGGGCCTTGAGACCTGGACCGAAGGGTAGGCCCCGCAAGACCGAGAGCTTTTTTCTCCTTTGGGCAGTATATGACCAGCCCAGGGTCAGACTCGGTCCCAGCCTCACCAAGTTAACAATAGTGCCGCCAGCGGACATTATAGTGCCGTGCGCGGACAGCACCGTCCACGTTCGTTAGTCAAGTGGACCTTGTCAGAAACGGCGTTGGGCAGGGGCAAGGAAGATGTTTCTGAAGTGTAGTGCAGGGGCTTCGGACGGCAACATCGGGAAAAAAAGTAGTGGCGGCTGGGGACCGAATACCGAGGGGGCAAGCCGCCGCCAGAGGTTTCGAAAGGCCTCGGTCTCTACCAGCCCAATAGGGCAGCATATTCAGGCTAAGCAGTTTGGAGATGGGACGTGAGGGCTTCGGCATGTGGGTGGGTTGCACTATACTTCCTTTTGCGAGCTCCAGCGTCTGGGGTATGAGAGCGAAGCTGGTGGATGCCTGTGGAGGATCGTGGAGCGATGATGGGGTTTTCGCCACGGAGGATGTTTGGGCCGGGGTCCTGGGCAGGGGGGTGACTAGCAGATGACACAGGGGAAGGAGCAAGTGGTGGCCGGCCAGAGTGAACAGGCTTGGTGCATTGAGTGGGGTTGTTTAGCATTCATATGCTGCGCATACAGGTGGTAGTTAATGCTGGTAGGTGTGTGGAAACCCCGCTGATCCATGGTTTGGCACAGGTTGCACACCACCAGTTCCGTCGGTCACTCAGGTGTTCTTTAAAGAACTCCAGACACTGAAAGCACACAGCTTTGCCAGATTACTTTGAGTTATAAAAAGAAATAAAACGTAAAAAAAAAAAAAATCAGCGGACTGTGCCTAATTCAAATCAAACCCCTAATAAATGTCCCACTTCGGTGTTTGAGGTGGATACGTGTGTCACTAAGAGCAAAACAACACGGTAGCAAGTCTCCCTGCAAATTCCTCACAATATGGTATAGCTGCCTACTAATGGCAGCAAGCCCAGCCAAAGCAAACCAAAGAAAAGTAAATAAAAACGTTATTGTAGCCCTAAGAAGGGTGTTGGGTTCCACACTAACACTATTCTAATAGAACAACCCCTAACGCTTCCCTGACGCAGCAGGCTCTCTCCTACGGCATCCAGACAGAGAATGATACGAGCAGCGGCGGGCAGGGCTGTCTTATTCCAGGGTCACCTGATAAGGCCAGCCAACCACTGCTATCGACGTGTAAGGGTACCATGTCATGCTGGGTGGAGTGCAGAGTCTCCTGGCTTGTGATGGCTCTGTTCTGGCCGCACAAATCACAACGACGGGGAGATGCCCTTTTCTTGAGGGGGCGAAGTATTCTCCAAGCAACGAGGCAGTTCGAGTATGCTAAGTGCTCGAACGAGCATCAAGCTCGGACGAGTATGTTCACTCATCTCTAGTTGTTTCGGATGCGTGATTACTATATGTGGGGGGTTTGTTATAATTAGACTTTTTTGGGGGTTATATGTCTCTTTATAGTTTATGGGGTTTATGGGCATTTTTATTGATTTACTAATTTATTTTTTATTGAATAACATTTTTTTTTACTTTTTACTTTTTCCACCATGGGAAATGGCGGGGTGAGACACCACCTGCTGATGAGGGAGTAGGGGAAGCGCCGCAGAGCTACACTCCCTAGGTTTATCATGTCTCAAGTTACTGGGACTCGTAGCAGAGCACTGTGAGGCCCAGAACAGTGCAAAGAGGTGATGTCGTGGATTGCGGACAATGCTGGCTAGCCATTTGTCCACAGTTAGTCTTCCACGCAGTCCACCCATGTCACCGAAATCAGCATTCTCCAGCTCCTCCACCTCAGCCTCCTTCCCCGCAGTCTGCCCCCTCCCAGCAAAATTTGGCATTTGAACCGGCATACTCTGAGGAACTGTTTTCTGTACCTTCACCCAGTCACAAACCACTTGTCCGGTGCTGCTGAGCTATTTTCCGATGCCCTCAACGTCCACATCTCCAATTTGCTTAGCCTGTAGATGCTGCCCTATAGGCTGGTAGAGACCGAGGCTTCCGAAACTCATGGCGGCGGCCGCCCCCGGTATCGGTCCCAGCCGCCACTACTTTCCCGAACAAGCGCCTGCCAAAGCACGTGTCAGAGAACATCATCCGTGCCCTGACAACGTCGTTTCTGACAAGGTCCACCTGACCACGGACACAATGGACGAGTGCTGCGGGCAGGGCACTATATATCGTGACGGCATATTGGGTTAACTTGGTGGAGGCTGGGACCGAGTGACCCTGGGGCTAGTCATATATCTGCCCACGCCGAGGATTGCGGGGCCTACCTCGGTCCAGGTCTCAAAGGCTACTATGCCTCCTCTCCTGCCACCCCAACTCCACCTCCCCTCTGAATTACCATCTGTGGGCATGGCGCCATCAGTCGGTAGCTCTAGGCACAGCAGCAGTGCCGTCGCTAAGCGACAGCAGGCGGTGCTCAAACTGCTGAGCCAGGCGATAAAAGGCACACGCCCAAGAGCTATTACAGGGCATCACGGCGCAGACCGATCTGTGGCTGGCACCGCTGAACTGAAGCCAGGCATGGTTTTGTGTGACAAGGCCGTAACCTGATGGTGGCTCTGCAAACTCGGCAGAGACCACATGTGCCATGCTTGGCCCATGCGTTAAATCTCATAGTTCAGGTTTCCTCAAGACATACCCCAATCTGTTGATTTGCTCACGAAGGTGCGCCGCATCTGTGTGCATTTCAGGAAGTCCAGCACAGATGCTGCCACTTCAGGGCAGCGCAGCGCCGCCTCCAACTGCCCGCTCACCGACTGTTGTGCGACTGCCCACGAGGGTGGAATTCAACATTAACCATGTTTCCAGAGTTACACAGCAGCGCAGAGCGATTGTTAGACTGCCAGATTTCAACTTCCACCAGAATGGTAGTCAGGTCAGTCAGCTTCCAAGTCTACAATGAGGAGTGGACGGGATGTCTGATATCTGTCAGGTGCTGAGTACTTTGAGGAGTCAACACAGATGGTCAGTGCGATGCCGCCATCATCAGCCTCACCATCCCGCTGCTTGGCTGTTGAAAAACTCTTGGTCAGCATGAAGTCGGAAGCTTGTGCTCGTCACAAGGATGGGGGAAGAAGATTCCTTGTTGATAGCCAAAGCACCCTTAGGTCTGTTTCTCAGGCATATCGGAGGAGGTGGATGGAGGATGAGGAGGAAGAGGAGGAGATGTTGGCGAGACAGAAGAGGGGACCATTGTTCAGTCCTTCACTGTTCAGTGTATGGGCAGAAGAAGAGGAGTTGGAGAGGAGGAAATGGGCAGTCAGGCCAGTGAGGGGAGTTCTTGCGCGTTGGGACTCTGGCGCATATGGCAGATTTCATGCTAGGCTGCCATCCCGTGACCCTCGCGTTCAAAGAATTTATTCCAGCACCGATTACTGGGTATTCACTCTCCTGGACCACGGTACAAGCAAAATCTTTCACTTCTCATCCTGGAGAGGAAAGGAGTGTGAGAATGCATGAATACCAGCAGGCCCTGGTGCACAAGCTGAAACAGTATTCCCTTCTGACAGCGCTAGCGGCAGAGAGGGCGTACTTCTGCGGGACAAAGTAGCGAGGGAGAGAAGGCGAGCAGCAGTTTTCCAGCACTGGAAGGGTACGCCTTACAAGGCCTTTGCCAGTTTTATGTACCTTAGCAAGACACTGTCACCTGTCCCCAGTCTCGGCAGAGTCGGGCTGATCTTTACAGAAAGATGGTGAGGGAGTACGTAGTAGCTGACATACCATCGTCCTAAATGATCACACAGTTCCCTACAACTACTGGTTTCAAAGCTGGGACATGTGGCATGAACTGGGGTGTACGCCTTGGAGGTTCTTGCCTGCCCTGCAGCTAGCGTGTTGTCTGAGCGGGTTTCAGTGCAGTGGTGGCATCATCACCGATAAGCGGACACGCCTGTGCGACTGACAGCACTGACAGGCTGACGCTTATCAAGATGAATAAAGCCTGGATTTCTCCGGGATTTTCATTCTTCCACCAGGTGAAAGAAGCTCAACTGAATAATGTATGCACTCCTCCTCCTCCTCCTCTTTGTACACTAAAGCAGAGGAAAACTGGCTATTTTTTGCCAGGGACAAACTGCCTTAGCATAGTACTCTAAATATTTAATTTTTCTGGAGGACCACCTACCTGCTCCTCTGGTTTGAAACGTTTTTGGACTGCCACATACAGGCACTATCCAAATTAAATTTTCTCCATTGCTAACTCCACACGTCATCGCCATAGCTGCCATCAAAGTCGTCCATATAGCTGCCTCCATACATGGTCTTCCTTATCAAACGAACTGTGTCAGGCAGAATTTTGCGTTGTTTTCATGGCTTCACATCAAACTTGTTAACTTTGTTGCCACCTGCTGTGTAATACACAAAATTTATGGCAAACTTTTATCATTACCGATATTATTTCAGCGCTTCTTGCGCATCTGTTTACATTCCCCTCACCCGCCCCATATCCCAAACTTATAAGAACGCTACTACACTTGATCTTATACAAAAGGTTCTTAGAAGTGCTGTTTGGGGAGTAGCCGGAGACAGGGGCTGGATAGGCGAAAGCTCGCCTGGCAGCGGAGCGCCAGCTCCATCCCAAGATCAACTAACATAGTTTTAACTGCAGCACCTTAATTCTACTACTAGTTCACTGCCTCCAACATCGTCCCCTTATCAAACGAGCTGTGTCAGGCAGAATTTCAGGTGTTTCACCAGATAATCGGCCCATCTGTCGCCGCCATGCTGGAGACCTGAGTTGCAATCATAGCAGCGCGATATGGATGCCCCATACTGTCGCTCTTAATCATGGAACCATTTCCGTAAAAACAATTAAAAATAGAAACAACTATGCTATTCCATTATTCCTAGGTGAAATATTAAAACGACCCGACTGCTTTGAATTATAATTTTTCAAAGTAAACGCTTCTGGCCCCAGGCCCATTTTGGGTGGGGAGGCGCCGAGAGACAGGGGCTTGGACAGTGCGAAATCTCGCCTGGCAGTGGACCGCCAGCTCCATCTTAAGATTAGGCAGCCTCAGAGACATCCATGCATGCTGCCCCCCTGCTGTTTCCTGTCCATTTTGCCTCCACGATCTCCACAGCGGTCCACCAATGTCTCTTTCAACTTCTTACCCCAGACGCTGGAGCAAGAGAGGATATGCAGCACATCACTCCCCTTATCAAACGAGTGTTGCAGGCAGAATTTCAGGTGTTTCATCAGATACATAGTGGAACTCGGCCCATCTGTCGCCGCCATGCTGGAGACCTGAAGTTGCAATCATAGCAGCGCAATATGAATGCCCCATACTGTCGCTCTTAATCATGGAAGTCGTCTCCATGGCGCCTCCACATGTGTCCCCTTATCAAAAGAGCTTGTCAGGCTCATTTTTCGGGTGTTTCACCAGATACGTTATGGAACTTGGTCACTATGTCGCCACCATGCTGTGTTATCGACTAAATATACAGTCAACCTTTTGTTCACATAGGAAATCCTTTCAGCGCTTCTTGCACCTCCTTTGGTGAAGCTGAGTCA